>CM041004.1:2564849-2587790 GCA_022985145.1 Pangasius djambal
AAAAAAAAAAAAAAAAAAAAAAAAACGTTCATATCACAATAACTGAAGAAGCTGTTAGTGATAATGTATGGAGTTAATTTCACTGTAAATATAGAAGAAGTGAAAATTCCTGTTTTGTTTGTTAGCATATAGTTACAGAGCGGTAACAGTGGTGCTGTTTGGTTTTATTTCCTCTTTCAGAGAGACTTTATCATTCAGACTGGTGACCCTACAGGCACTGGCCGAGGAGGAGAGTCCGTGTTCTGGTCAGTAATCAACACCTCACGATGATGATGGTGATGATGATGATGTTTAATGTTTGGCTTTTCAGAGACTCTGGACTGGCATTGTACATTTGCTATGTTTATAATGAAAAAGAGAATCATTTAGAGACCTGGAATGAAATTTGAATCGAATAAAATGTAGAATTGAAAGAATAAACACCATGTCAGTAAGAACTAAAACACTCCGTGATGTGCTGTTTTAGGAAAATAATCAGCGTCGGCGTGGTGTGATGAAGCGCAGTTACCCTATTCCCACCCTGAGCTTGATTATTTTCCTATAATAGCACATCACGGAGTGTTTTTATTCCTTTTATACCACAGCAGTTTGCCAAAGATTAGAATGTTTAACTCTTTATATAAAGACACTTTTTATATAAAGACTCATTTTTGTGAATTTGTAGAACGTCCATGAAATGTTAATTTGACACTGGAGACTCCTTCCATATAAAAATAATAAAAATGTTTCCTTACTGAAAATTTCTCCGTAACAACGATTTGACTTTTTTTGTTGTTGTTAAATAACAGCGAATAAATGTACCATCAGTCTTAAAATATGTGGAACGTACGCCATTACAAATCCCTGAACAAGTTGTTACTATAGAAACGATAATGTATAAGAACAAGCGCATTAATATACACCTGTTCTATGTCTGTGTGTGTCTGTGTGTGTCTGTGTGTGTCTGTGTGTGTCTGTGTGTGTGTGTGTGTGTGTGTGTGTGTGTGTGTTGTGTTAGTAAACTGTACGGGGATCAAGCACGCTTCTTCGAAGCAGAGAAGGCTCCCCGGATCAAGCACAAGAAGAAGGGGACGGTCTCCATGGTGAACAACGGCAACGAGCAGCACGGCTCTCAGGTTGTTTTTATTTTATTTATTTATTTTTTTACACGCTAGTTTATTTTTTGGAGTTAATATATGCATGACTTCTGATATTGACTTATCTTCTTCCTTGATAAACATAATTGCTTAATTGCTAAGACGTGTGTTGCCTCCTCCCCAGTTCCTGATCACTACCGGAGAGAATCTGGACTACCTGGACGGTGTTCACACCGTGTTCGGGGAGGTCACGGAGGGAATGGACGTCTTGGCCAAAATCAACGAGACATTCGTGGACAAAGACTTCATTCCTTACCAGGACATCAGGTGAGACAAACTATATGTTGAGAACAAAGTTCTTCTGAGACGCATTTTGTAGGATTCCTGTTTTCCGTCATGTTAAACTTGCGTGCTGTGGTTGCAGAATAAATCACACGGTCATTCTGGACGACCCGTTTGACGACCCTCCAGACCTGCCGGTGCCGGATCGATCCCCCGAGCCCACCAAAGAACAGCTGGACGTGAGTGACTTAACCGGTTAGATAGGCTTCCGCAACAAGGCGCTTTTACTCAGCCAGATGTAAATCAGATAGTGAGGAATGTGTGTGTTTAAGTAGTGGGCTAAACACAGCACGGACTGTAACAGTTTTACAAAATGTGTAAAAATAAGGTCATCATGCTGGTGGTTTTTGTTAGAGATATTACAGTATTACAGTTTTTGACAAAAAGTGATTTTGCAAAATATAAAAGTTATCTTAGAATAGCCAGCCAGCCAGCCAATCAATTAATTAATTAATCATTGATTTACTGAATTGACTCACTGATCAACTCACTCACTGAATCACTAACAGAGTCCTTAACTGATTCACTGACTGACTGATTCACTGACTGACCGATTCACTGACTGACTGATTCACTGACTGACTGATACTTGTTACCTTTTCTTGCTAGTGAGCTTGTGGTGCTGAAATTTGAGCACGTTGAAATTTTTCACCCACATGCCAACCAGCTCAGATGATGAGAGGGGGACAGCGATGGGATCTTGCATCTTAAATTTTATAAACTGATCCCACATAGCCGAGTTGATTTGATTTGCAGGACATGGACATAATAAGCAAGTTGTTAAATATCACAACAACAAAATGGGGTGTAACAAATGAAGATTAAAGTAAGTGTGTGTGTGTGTGTGTGTGTGTGTGTGTGTGTGTGTGTGTGTGTGTGTGTGTCAGAGTGGCCGTATTGGAGCTGATGAAGTGATAAACGACGCTGAAGGGAAGGATGCAGAGGAGCTGGATGAACTGATAAAAGAGAAGGAATCAAAGACACAAGCCATCCTGCTGGAGATGGTGAGATGTTCTCTCTGTCTGTCTGTCTGTCTCTCTCTCTCTGTCTGTCTCTCTCTCTCTCTCTGTCTCTCTCTCTCTCTGTCTCTCTCTCTCTCTTTCTCTGTGAGTGTGTCTCTGTCTTGCTCTGTCTCTCTCTGTCTGTCTCACGTGTGTGTGTGTGTGTGTTCATTCCAGGTGGGCGATCTGCCTGACGCAGATGTTAAACCCCCGGAGAACGTGTTGTTTGTGTGTAAGCTGAACCCGGTCACCACTGACGAGGACCTGGAGATCATCTTCTCTCGCTTTGGCACAATCCAGTGGTGCGAGAGTCTACTTACATCATCACTGTGCCATTTTATCCGAAAACGAACATTAACACACTTCACGGGCTGAATTTAAATAATTGTTTAGGGGACAAATCATTAGGTCTAAAAGAAAAATAAGTCATTATTTTCACTAATTATTATTATTATTATTATTATTATTATTATTATTATTATTATTGTTTGAACTGAAATAGGGGATAAGGGGCAAGACGGAGACGGAAGATTCACTCCGAGTTTATTTTCTGTACGCAGCTGTGAGATCATCAGGGACTGGAAGACGGGCGAGTCTCTGTGCTACGCTTTCATCGAGTTTGAGAAGGTTTGTGTTCAGTCTGTTTATCGTAGAGTAAGAAACGCGCTCCTGTACACTGCACAAGCAACAAAACGTCAAATATTCAGTAGTTTGTTGGTGCTGTTAGTTTAGTTAAACGATGCACTTAGAAAAGGAATAGTCTGGTTCTTGGTTCTGATAATTTTGTTTAATTTAAAAAAATAAAAAAAAAGCCCAACTGAAGTACAAAAAACAAAAAGGAATAATCCTGTTTATTGGTGATGATGAACAAATACAAATCTGTGGCACCAAACCACAGATTAAAGGAAGCATTTCCCATGGTGTTGTACTGTACATCCACCAATAATGAGGATGACGATGCTGTTGTCATGGTGACTCTTCCAGTCGTCTCTAAAGTTACCGTAATGAACAGGAGCCTCTTAAGTCTCGTGATTTCGGCCGGACCTCGTTTTCTGAATGTGCAGTGGAAAAACACTGTTTAATGTTTCCCTCAGTGCAGCCGTCTCTCCGTATGTTTAATTTCTCGGGAAGATGAACAGAGATGAGGCCACAGCTGAGCTTTTGTGCAAATGTAGATGCAGCTCAAGGCCTCCAGGGGGCAGAATGAACCCACTTTTCTTTTTTTTTTTCCCCCCATAAGAAACCTTGGACAAGAAAATTCAAAAATACAGTATCACATGTTCAGTATGTTCCAACATCCACTGACAGTTTGAACGAATTGTAGTTTTGAATTTTTTATAGATTGACTCGTATCGTGGAGTCGGTCGAGTCGCCGCGGTTCATCCTGAACGTGTTTGCGTTTCAGGTGGAGGACTGTGAGAAAGCGTACTTTAAGATGGACAACGTGCTGATTGACGACCGACGCATCCACGTGGACTTCAGCCAGTCTGTGTCCAAGATCAAATGGAAGGGCAAAGGTGTGTGTGTGTGTGTGTGTGTGTGTTGCACCAGTCTCAGTGTCATCAGACAAAAAAAAGGAGGCGTGGCCTCTGTGTCTGACGGTCATAATTTTTGGATGACTAGCCAATTGAAGTTTATTTTTAGTATTTAATCGTCAATAGCATCTTTGGAATGTTGTGTAATAACTTCAGTTTTTTTTGCGGGTCAGTTTTTCCCTTTCTAGATAATTAAATAGTTAAAAATGTAACTTGGGAAGTCAAGGGAAAAAAAAAATCACTATTGTATACATTTATTCATGTATAAGATTCATAAAAATCTGTGTTTGATGGCTTTTGTGTTTGTATTTCTGACTGTCGTAGGTGGGAAGTACTCTAAAGATGATTTCAGGGCCTATGAGAAAGACCTGGAGAACAGATCCAAACTGGCTCTAAAAGACAAAATCAAACCCAAGCAAGAGTATCCTTTAGATCCTTTAGATCCTTAATCAGTAAACCTTGTTTTATTTTCATTCACAACTTTCATGCACTGAAAATAATTCTTTGCATTCCTGCAAGACGCGAGTTAAATCAGTTTGTTTTGCTCAACACCATCCTGTAAGTTCTCGTTACGACCTTCTCCTGGACGAGGGAGAGGAGGACGCGGGGCAGAAGGAAGACAGGAAGCAGTGGGAGAAGAGGCGTCAGTCAGACAACGAAGACGACAGGAGGGCAAAGAAATCAAAGGTATGTAAAAATCATTTCTCGGTGTAGGCGATCCGATAATCCTCTTCACCAGGCCTGGAAGGTTCAGTCAATTTTTGTCCGGCATTTATTAAAGAAATTAAGCGTAACAAGATAAAAAATTGTTACTTGCTTTTAATTTCCAGTGAATCTAAGATACGTTTCCTGGGCACAGGACAGTCTTTATGATTACAGTAGCACTTCTTAGGCACAGATAGAGTATAGTAGCCAGGTGAGTTTATCCACTGAAGTGATAAATAATATGTGATAGAAATATTTAAATATTTTAAAAATAATAATAGAAGATATTTTTTCTCACTTGTTTTCACTTTAGGATGCCGAGCAGAGCCGGAGAGAGCGGAAAGAAAGCAAGCAACGGTCGCGCTCTCGCTCCAGAGACCGGGAGAAGGACCGATACAGAGAGCGAGACAGGGAGAGGGATAGAGAGAGAGAGAGGGACAGGGACAGGGACAGAGACAGGGACAGTCACCATAAACACGGTAAGCACAAGCAGAAAAGCCACAAATGTGATCGCAGCCGCAGCCCAAAGAGGTCAAAGGACAAGGAGCGCAGCAGACATCGCTGATACTGATATCCAGAAAAAGAACGAAAAAAAGTACTGAAACCGCGTGTTCAGTATCACCAACACGGACACACTAGGTTTACACACCATCGCAGAGTGACACTTCTGTCTGACTTTGTTTTATTACAGTTCAGTAACTGCTACTGCCACAGAACAAACAAAATGATACCGATGAAATTAGGAAAGCTAAATCTGTGTGGAACTTATTAAATGTTAACGTGACCCTAAAACGAGTGCTTTATTTATTAAAGACTGATGCAGCCCATGATCCTGTACATCTATGGTTCTCATCTGTGGTGGTGGCGGCGCCTGGGGGCCTTTTGTGCAATGTTTAATTGTTACATATGCGGAAAACACCAAATCACCTTCATAAGAGTTATGTTTATAATTGATGTCAACTGGAATCTAATGACAATGGGTAATGTAGGTGGAAAGTTCAGAATAAAAATAATAATAATAATAATAATAATAATAAAAAAAAAAGCCCTCTCTGGTTCCAGTACCTTTGGGAAAACCCCTGTTGCTGTTGCAGTGATTAGTTTCAGATTAGATCGGATTAGATCCTCTGTTTCAATCCAACAAAATAAACATTTACTACTACACATTTCTGTTTCCTGGTTTTCAGCAAAACACTGAAGGATTTAATTCAGGAGGAGCTCAATTTAGCAGATACTGCGTTTGGTGCATCCTTTACTCTAAAGCAAAAAACGCAAAACGGATCTGCCTTAATGCAGATTTATTTCCCGAAACAACAAACTGTGTCCTGAGAGTGGTAAAGTTTTGATCATTTATTTAAAACCGGCATAAGAGGAGTGTTAAGTAAGCAGCTCTCGTGTTCAGCTAATTAATACTAGATCACAATAACTACATTTGATTTAATAAAAAAAATAATTTTATACACAATGTCACTTAAATTCCATTTCAAAGGCCTTAGCACCTCCATTTATATAATCAGATTTTTAAAAAAAATCTTTTTTCCCCCCTCCTCCCTCATGGTGTAATCACTTCTCGTCATTGGTCATTCTGAGTTTATAAACTTTTTTTTTTTTACTGAATATTAAAGAAGTTGACGTAAATCAGGACGTCTGTTTAACATTGTTGTTTTAAGAGGTACTTGAATTACTCTGTGATTTAAAGTCTAATAGCCATCTGTTTAAAAAAACAAAAAAACAAAACACATCTCCGGCTCCACTATGTTCATCTGGGGGGTGTGTGTGTGTGTGAGAGAGAGAGAGATAAACGGATTGAAATTGTGTGAAACTCTCGTCTCTCCTGTGGTGTAACGTGTTTGAAGTGTTTCCACATCGTTGCCAGATGGCGGCTCATGTTGCATCTGCTCATGTGTATGTACAATACACCCTGTATTTCAATAACGAGGCAACAAATGAAACGAGGGAGGGGAGGAGAGAAAGAAAAACACCACCACACACACACACCAAGTGGCTGACATTTATTTATTTGTATTTAACGCATCAAGCTCATAGTACAGATATTTAGCACATCTTGATCAACCAAGGAAATAGCAAGAGAATCAGAATAGCAAAGTTTCCCTTTCCCCCTCAACATCCAGAGCGCAGTCACGCAGCAGCCTTCCTCTTTCAAGTGCAGCGGGGAAAAACAAAACAAAACAAAAAAACACAACCTGATCTAATTCATCCACAGTCACCTCAGAATCTATGGGGGGGGGGGGGGGGGGGGGGTGTCACTGAAAAAAGTGGGCATGAAGAGAACAATTCAGTTGGTCCACATAATGTATAGAAAAAAAAGTACAAAAAAAATGCAAATTTAAAAAGAGAATGCCCCAAACTACGCTAGTGGGAGTTTAGAAAAATATTCAGCCAGAATTCGACTCTCAAGACTCAACTTCCTGCCAAATGGTCCATACGGAAGATATTAGTTTAAGACCTTTCCCTGGTGAGCCTGGTAGAGATGCTTAGAGAGTTTAGAGGTCGCGAGGCTATTTTGGAGGTCGCGAGGATTTTGGAGAGGCTACAGATCTTCACTGTACAGAACGGTTGTGGCTCAGCCCTGCACTTAGATTAAACAAGTGCATGAAATACAAGAGGTACATAAAATTCAAGATTTTATTTAAACAATCAAATTGCAGTGAAATATTTAACCATTTTTGCACATCTGGCTGTTCTCAAAACTGCCCCTTCGGAACAGTTGGGTATTACAGTTTAAAACACACGAGTACATTTCAGAACCCAAAAGCAGGGCTGAGTACCACGTGAAATGTGTTCTTTCCTCTCCATAATGGGTTTCAATAAGAGCTGGAGCTCCTGTTTAGGGAGGACGCCTTGTTTTCCCTGTTTGGCAGCAGTACAGTCACACTCTCTGGCTGGAAAGGCTTCGTGAATTTTGCCAAATGGGGAAATAAAGCCCTTAATCATCTCTCCTGAGTCAAAGTCTTGTGGAAAGTTTTTTTTTTTTTTCCCCCCTTCTGAAAGGAGCTAAATACCTCTGCGCTCACACCAGCAAACGTTAGCCTCTTCTGTAGGTGAGAGCTGGTTTTAATTTCCGATAAGGAACAGTACGAATTGTTTAACTGGAAGGACGATGGAGGACCTGTGACAGGATTGATCCGAGATAATCATTTGTGTCACAGTAGAGAAAACGATCATTTAAAGCTGCTTTTTGTCAACATGGGGACCATTGAAAGTGAACGGCTTCCTGCACTAATATTTTAGTCCATCATGAGCCGTACAGCAGAATTGAGCACCTCTCTGAGCACGCCCTGGGAAAGGTCTTTAATCTGAGACAGCAAGAGAGTCTTCAAAGAAGACAAGGGGAAAAAAAAAAAAAAAAAAAAAAAAGTGGACACACGAATGTCAGTGCATGTAGACTGCACTATTCACATGCAGCAGGTAGGGGAGGAGGCACTGGAGTCACATTTTTGACTGGTTCACCGTTTTTAAAAAACAAACAAAAAAAAAAAACAGCAGTTGATGCAACTGTTAAGTGTGGAATGATCCGGGAGAACCCTGACATGCTCAGATCCATGCGTGTCTATTGTGCACGCTTACCAGGGATGTGTATTGTTTAGGAAATGGGGTGAAGAAAGAAGGAAGGGGAAAAAAAAAAGAAAGAGAGCGCTTTGCTGGGGAACGGGCACCACGCTGTCCAGCCCTCAGGACTGGAGGGGTCCTGGACAATGAGGGGAAAACAAAAGACCAGGCATTCACGGTATTCGCACACGTGTGTAACGGCTCCTTGCACACGGCTACATTCACGGCCCTTTTACAGTCACTGACTTTTTTCGAAGTCAGAGGCAAAAAAAAAAACAAAACAAAAAAAAAACAACCATGAATGAAAAGGTGCCTTTTTGTTTGTTTTAGTGCTTAAACAAGACGCTTTGGTGCTCTCGGTGCTTATTTTAAAGTGCAATTTTTATACATTTTTTTCCCCCAAAAGGCTTGTTTGGTTGTGCACTTGATTAGTGGAAAGGCATTGAGACAGTCTCAGGGTTTCATATTTATATATATATAATTTAATTTAAGATTTTCTAGTGCTGTATTTCAAAATCAGGCTTATTTAATTGGCAGGACGTGAGGTTTTATTTATTTATTTATTTAGAGGTTTGGGTGGAGTTTTGAAATCCAGCACGTCGCTGATTAAGAGACGTGATGTGGCGCAGTCGACGAGACGGATCTGAGCATGCCAGGGTCCCTGCTCAGTGGGCGCGGAAACCCTGTCTGTGGAGGATGAGGGGGGACACCTGCAGGAAGGGGAGGCTCCTCAACTCTACATGCACTTCAAGATCACAGCAAGAGTGAGCTAGAATATCTACACGGACACGACGAGAGCTTTCATGCAACATATCTACGGATCGGGTACGAGGACGTTTACGGGCTAAACTCGCGATACAGCTACAGTAATGAAACTCCGAGCAGCAGCAGCAGAGCCTCGTGGCTCCGGCCGCTTTCTTTCTGCGCTTTCTCATCTTTAGCTCTGCTGGCTCTGCTGCGGCTTCTTAGCGTAACTGGTAAAGACGAAGTTGTAGTCGTTGAAGTGGGCCAGCTGGCGGTCCAGGCGCCTGTAGCCGTCGAGTTTCTGCGCAGACGAGAACACGCTGCGACACTTGGAGCTCTACACACACACACACACACACACACACACACACACACACACACACACACACACACACACACACACACACACACACACGAGAGAGAGAGAGAGACAGAGAAAATCCATCAGCAAATACGAGCAGACGTCACAGTATACAAATGTTTTCCAGAAATTTTTTTCCATATAGCACAAAGAACTCCAGATATAGATTTAGAAGAAAAAAAAAAAAAAGTGCTAAGCAAAATGATACACATGGTGTTTTTGTTTATTTATTGATTTATTTTTGCATTAGCCTGAGTGTAGTTTGCTCATTTATTAGTGTATTTACGGTAAGCTTTCTATTCCAGCAATTACGGGAATGTTATATAGACAAAAAGCTCGTGAGCTACGTTTAGAATGTTTCGTCGTTAAACATGGCTCAAGTAGTATTTCTTCCGAAGTGTGGGTTCTTTTAAAAAATAAATAAATAAATAAAAAATATCTGCACTTACCTGATTAACAAAAAGCGTAGTCACAAATTTCCCTGGCTTGAAGACGTCCACGACTTTTCGGACGAGGTCGTCGTAGGACGTCTGGGAGAGGTTGGTTTCGAAACTAACGTACGAGAACTCTGGCTCAGGGGTGATGTGAATCGTCCAGTAAGTTCCCTGTGGAACAAAACCAGTCACGAGAAACTGCAAAGTTTATTCACTTTTTTTTTTTTTTTTTTCATTTAAAAACAAAAATCTGTAACGTTAAAGGTTATAAACTATCATGACACTGCCTGCCTGTCACCTTTTTTTTTTTCTTTTTCCTCTGATCATTATGGCTCATCATTATTTAAATGCAATAAATGACTAATTAATGAAGGAATCATTTCAGTGAGACTTTAAAATCGAGAGCCCTGGTCGATTCGCACGCATTAGCGCTTGCACTAGGCCAGGATGACAGGTCGCTGAGATTATCGAAGATGCCCTACGTACATCCGTTTTCATTCCATTCATGGAGTATCCACAAGGGTTGAACATTGTGGCGTCGATCACAGAACCTGGAATCAGGTCACGAATTCCACTCATCTGCGGAGTAAAACAGCACAGGTTACGTCACTAAAATCGCTGCTGCACAGATTATATTTATATTATACATGAACCATCACAGGGTGTGTTTCCACCGAGGAAGTTCAGAAATAAATAATAATAATTGTTGCCCTTAACGACTGTGGGCTTTGATCCATTTCCAGGTCAAGGGCCACGGATACCAGAAGGCATCAATTAGAGCAGGAAGTTCTTAAACGTGAACAATCAGGGATGCCTTTAACTGTTTAAAAAAAAACAAACAAACTAAATATTCATCTAATATGAAATATGATTATTATAAAATCAAATTATGGGGAAAAAAAAAAAAAAAAAACCAACCTGTTTTTGTAAATGCACATTTTAAACAAATCATTTTGCTTCTTTTAGAAATAAATGCTTTAAAAAAAAAAAAAAAAAACCTTCCAATAGACTATTTCAAGCTATTTGAAATAGGTTTAATAATTATATATTTGATTTACTGTAATCTTATAATAGAAAATGCTAGATCATTTCCACTCCAAGATATTGTCACTTGCCAAGATGTTATTTTCGGCAGTGATTTATTATTTAAAAATCGGACTTCCGTTTATGCCAGAAGGCTTTATTTCCTTTCCCCCCCCTTCCCCTTTCTTTCCATCTACAGAACCTAGCATTATTAATATTAGCTCCCACTTTCAGAACCTTAAAATCTGAGTTCTCAATTCGGAGGTCTTTAAAAACGTACACGAGTGACATCATTAGCGGAAACACCATCTTTCATGTAGAACTGGTCCATCACGGCTGGGTCGAGATCGCTCATCAGAACCTCCAGCGTCTGGTCTGCCTGCTTGTTCTCCCAGTACTCCGGCAGCTCCAGAGTAAACAAGTACCTGAGGGAAAAACAAAACAAAAAAAAAAAAAAAAATCAGGAACGTTTCCAAAACGTGAACCAACCATCAGCATGGTGCGTGTTAATGCTAACGAAACGCTGCGATTTGTAAATAAAAAGTACCAGCAGTCAGAGTTCAGACGTCCCATACAGTACGCTGCTCCGTCTGTGGCGGGGAGGGAGGGAGGAGAAAAAAAACGTCAATACAATCTCAAAAAAAAAAAAAACTCAATCTCTTACAATCTCTTATTTATGTAGTTTTGAAATACGAAAATGAAAGTACTGAGATGGTGGTGAAGCGTACTTGGGAAGATCTGGCTGAGAAATCCCACTTCCTCCTCAAAATTGCGGTGGGGGAACTCCTGATGGGCGGGCTTCATAAAGTTCTTACGAGAGTAGAAGAAATTCTGCACGATACAGGGGAGAAGAACAAAACAAAACAGCATATTAAACACACACAAAAAAAAAGATGAGTTTAATTCCTCACTGGATTCGACACTTCGTGTGGAGCCATGTTTAATCCTTTCGCATTCATTCAGTCAAGATGTTCAGCCTCATTTCCCCCTATTTGGGATGAAAAGTTTGGTGCCATCCTTAATGAACGTGGTTAACTGAATACGGTTAGAGCAGTACATTCTCCATGTTGCACTAAGGACATGAGATTGACTAATGTGAGATGGTGGGAAGGGGGGGGGGCGGAGCTTCCAGGAGCATCAGTTCACATCAGCGAGTACAAAACACCTACGCAACTGTCGAACGTTCCAGATTTATGCGCCGATGCCGTTTTGCATCGACGTGCGACCAGATTATATTATTTACAGCACCAGACTTCTTGTTGTTGTTGTTGTTTATAACGATGATGATAAACTGGTCAATACTGCAGTTAGAAGTGATCGTGATTATGACGCGTGTTATCAGGGTGCTGACGGATGTTAACAGATTTCCAGGTGTGCAGTTTTTAAACTAGTCTAAGCCTTTATTTTGAAAAGAAAATGGATAATTTAATTTAACCCAAAAAAAAAAAAACTGTCACGGTGTGTTTAGAAAGGTTAAATATTCTAGACATATTTTTGTTTTTAACGTTTTTAACACCGCATCATCCGAGTGCAGCTCATTATGATCATGGACAAGCAAGAGACGGTTTCTCACATTCTTATTAGCGCACGTGTGTGTGTGTGTGTGTGTGTGTGTGTTGGTTCTCACCTCGATGGCGTCAAAGCCGCAGTACTCGCGCGCCAGCTGCAGCAGGGGCACCAGCGCTTGCAGTAAGAGGGTGGTTCCGCATGTCTTCAAAATGAAACGTCTCTTGGAGACAAACATGCTACTCTCGCTGCAGGAGGAACACAGACACACAAGGAGCTTCGCTTTTAATTTCATCCGTCTCGGGCTGGTGTGCGTGTCGTGGCTGGAGTCTGACGTGTTCCCGTCACGTACGTGTGCGCAGTGTTACTGACGAGAACAATTGAGCAGGCGGAAATCTCGTGCGAGGGCCTCGTCGCGGTCCCGCCTACTTTTTTTTTTTTTTTTTCCCCTATTGGCTCACAAGACCATGGCTTGTAAAGTCACAGGTCAAAGTTCACCTAGATAATGTCGGTAAGTAACCGGAAGCAAACGTGCGTCTTTCGCATTACGGTGTCCTTTCCCCTTCAGTGATTCCGCTTCAGTACCAGGTGAATTTCACCAGGTGAGTGCTACTTTAGCTAAAAAAGGATTTTTTTTTTTTTTGGGTCTCTCTCATATCACCATAGCAACAGGTCAAAAATCAACACTACAGCTAAACCGTAAGTGTTGGCACCCCCGTCAATTTATTATTATTAAACTCTAATGGACTCTACTGTTCCTGTAGACACTTAACACATTACTATTACTAAATATTGTAATAATAATAATAAAAATGTTTTCATTGAATACAGATTTTCAAAGTGCTTTATATAGAAAACATGCAATTAACTGAAAACCAAAAGCAAAAGTCAAGTGCTGGATTTCATTACAGACTTTTTCTTGTCCTGTTGCATAAATTTTATTCATTTATTTAAAGTTTTATGCTTAAAACCACTAATTTAACAGCTGTTTGGTGGAACATTAGAACAACTGACCCTTTCTCTTCGCTTAATTTGTTTTGTTAGTAACCATAAATTTAAAGTTTGTAAATTGTATAATAAAGTAATATTAATGCACAGTATCGTAACTACTATTCAAAACTGTGATAAAAGGCACTGGGGGGGGAGGAAAGAAGGAAAAAAAGAAAAGAAAAAAAAAAAAAAAAAAAAAAAAAAAAGAAACAGCAGTGTGTCTGGTTTGCATGGTTCAGTTTTTATTGTTCCAAATCTTCCTGACTAATTTTTCCCCCTCATTTATTATTAAACCTTCTTTAATTATTCAACGAGCGGAGCTTTGTTTTCTCTCAGCGAGGATGTGCGAGTCACGTGTGTGTGAGTGAATGTCAATAAGGACACACAGAGAGAGAGAGAGAGAGAGAGAGAGAGAGAGAGAGAGAGAGAGAGAGAGAGAGAGAGAGTGTGCATGAGAGACATGCAGAAAGAGACTCACAGAGAGCGAGACAGATGGAGAGAGGGAGAGTGAGTGAGCGAGAGACAGACAAAGAGGGCGAGCGAGAGAGAGAGAGAGACACAGACAGAAAGAGAAGGAGGTTGAGCGAGTGTGAGAGTGAGACAGAGAGAGAGACAGACAGAAAGAGAAGGAAGGTGAGAGAGAGAGACAGAAAGAGAGGGAAGGTGAGAAAGAGAGACAGACAGAAAGAGAGGGAAGGTGAGGGAGGGTGAGAGAGAGAGAGAGACACAGACACCTACCTGAGTATATAAGCTTCCTGCTTGTCAGTCTTTGTCACACTTATGATCAAACAATGCACATTCTCCAGAAGTTTGTCCCACTCAAACCTGAAAAACAGCAGCATGTTAACACTTTCAAACGTTAAAGCGTCTCTGACAGTAGCGCAGGTTTGCATTAATGCAACAATATCGTTCTGATATATTGTCGTTTCTATAGTAACATGGGGACGCGACACAGTAGACGTCTTTATTAGCTGTGTGTTATTTAACGAAGAGAAAACGTGTGTAATCAGTGTGGAAGAGTTTTCTGGGAAAAACAAAAACGTTATGGAAGGAGTCTCCAGTGTCAGTGCTTTGTAACAGTGGAAAGTCTGAAGCTTACAGTTATTGGTAACATTGCAAGCCACATTTTTCTTTCCCTCCACATCAAGAAAAAGTGGGGGGGGGGGGGAGAAGAGGAGAGGTTTGTTGAAGGAATGAGTTTATAGCTCTGTACATGCGGAAAGTTCAGGACATAAAACGCTGCAGTAAAATCGACACGACGCGACACACGTTTCCCTCACAACCAAGTGCTCAGGTACGGCCGTAAAATAAACCTGCGCTGAGATCCGAGGACCTTTTTTTTCCCCCCTCTTTATGCGAGCGACTTCCTTCAGCGCCTGATAATCGCGCGTGTGATCGGATTAACGGATTAAATATTCGCAGTGTGTGTGGACATGCGACGCCGAGACGCGTTAATGACTAACGCTGTAGAGTAAGGTGTGTACCGGATCTGTGTGTTGCATAGTGAATGTTTATTTAATGAGTCATCACTAAATATGACTAACACACACACACACACACACACACACACACACACACACACACGGAGAAATTCTCAACCTTAACAGTCATGATTCGCAGAAGTGTCTTGTGCTATAAGGGTTATTTTAGGACTCTGCAACTCAACCCCCTCCTCACCTGCTCCTGTACAACTGCCCCGCCACTATTTTAGGACGGATAACGGTGCCGGCTTTAGCAGAACGGTGTGTGTGTGTGTGTGTGTGTGTGTGTGTGTGTGTGTGTGTGTGTGTGTGTGTTAAAGCTCTGGAGGACAATGTAAAGCCACTGTGAGTGCAAGGCCACATACATGCATCTGAATTAGTGTAGCGTGTGTTGGTGGGACCGTTCATTTTAGCTCGCTGTTATGTAAGAAGAAAGGGGAGAAGAAAAAAAAATAAATAAATAAAAAAAATCTTATTTTTCACTCACGAGCTCGTCGAAAGATCATATGTAATTACCAAGGAAAAAGGGAGTACGTTTCTCTGCTAGATTACGAAACATTCTCGGAAATGAGGACAAGGAACAAGAACTAAAATAAAAGCTGCTTTTGTTTTTTTTTGTTGTTGTTTTTTAATCCCCCGTGTTTAGGCATGCCCAAAATTGCCACATCTCTAAAAACCTGCCAAAACATTATTACTATAATTATAATTATTACCTGTTCAAACTTAAACAGCTATTCAGAAACGAGCTGGGATTAAACAGGCATGGTGATGAGAATCGGTCGTAAACCCGCGCAGCGTTCACTTCGCTGGTCCGGTGGACTTTCCGATCTGAGAGGTTTAACTTTCTCGGGTTCGGAAATCGCCGAGACGTAGCGGAACATCTCGGAGAACGGAAACTAAAACTCGCAGGCGTAGGACATTCTCTGCTGATGTACGCGGTCTCAAAACCTCGGATAATCACATACGGTTTATTATTAAGCGTAAAGTCATTTTAAGAGAGAACACTCACGACTACCAAAACATAATTATAAAACTTATGACCACCAGTTAGCATCATAAGGCTACTAGCTTCAAATGCTACCAAACATTTTGTACACAAGGTGTCACATTTGTATACTTTTCTGATATATTCTGAGTGTCGTGATATTTTTAAACATGGCAGAAAATGGCCTTTGTGATACAGATCATGCACCATAGAAATGTCTTCGACTCGTCAAGCACATAAGCAATGACCGAGGATTAAATATTCAAATAATTTAAAAATACACAAATCGAATGGTTTGAAACTGCTGCCTGTTTTTTTGAGAGTGTGTATCGTACTCTCTCCACGCTATAAAACAAAATTTGGATGCAGAACATGTCTCCGGTTGATGTCGGTAGTATACAGAGGAGTCGCTTCTCCACAGATCCTTAACATTTTTTCTACTTTTACGCACGCCATGGCGGTATTAAAGCGGTGTAGAACGCCGCGTCCCGTCTCGCTGTTCTGCGAGGTGACGAGGTTCCTCTCTCTCACACGCGGGGCAGGGTGTAGATTTGTGAATCAGATGCCCTTGTGGACTTATTTGGCCATTGGCCGAGCTCCAGCACCCGTGAGCCGCTTCCCAGCACCTCAGCGGTGGTTTAATCCTTCCTAACCGTAAGCGGACACCGCTCGTCATTCACGTTCACTCCGGCCTGCTGGGAAACCGTCACCGCAGTTATCGGGTTCCACAGTCAAGAAACGGAGGCGTTCCTGGGATCGACGGTGTCTGAGATGGGAGGCGTGAAAGGGGATGATTACGTTTCTAGTACATTCTTCAGTGGTTTCTGTATAATCCGGATTTCCTTACTGTGTTATAACGTTCTACTGGTCTATTATTCTATTGTCCCGTACTTACGGCTCCACACGAAATCTGGTCAGCACTTTCCCCTGAATCAGACAATCCCAAGCTTCATGTACAAGGACGAGGTGCACACACAGTGCTGGGTTTTTTTTCTCTCTAAAGAGTAACGATGTTACACCGCTGCAGTTACCGGGAGCTCTGTTTCTGGATCAGGGCAGCTAGATCTTTTCTGATACCTCAAGTATCAGGTGATGTCCAGGCCACCGTTTTTTTTTTCTTTTTTTGCTGGTATCGGATCGATACCGACCAGTACTGACGGTGCCATTTCTTAAAATGACCTTTTGTCAAGCTATTTCGCCTGAAAAAAGAAACTATTACTATAACTATTAATAACTATTATTAGTGTTCGAAATACTAAACAGAGAAACCAGCACCAGTTCAGCGAGGAATAAAACACTCGGTGTCGTGCCTTTATGGGAAAATAATCAACAACAGGGTGGCGTGATGAAGCAGAGTTACTCTCACCACGCCAAAGTTGATTATTTTCCCCACAACAGCACGTCCCCAAGTGTTTTATTCCTCTTATACCACAGCAATTTACCAGCGATTACCATTACAGGAGGTTGGAACGAGACTCCAGCTATATAGCTATCGTGTAATATTTTATTTAAAAATTAAATAAATATTAATAAATAAACCCAAGCTGAAATAAGACTTTATGAGGAAAATTAGCTTTTCATTCTCGGACTTTGGTTTCTTGCGGGCGGTTTTGTTGAAATGTTGAAACACACGACGTTATCCGAGGTGTAAATTAGGGCTGCATTATATTGAAGGAAAACGTGTGGAAAATCAATTTAAATTATATATTTATATACATTTATATATTTAAAAACTGAAAATGACAACCACCATAAATGTTTCACGTTCTTGAGGAAAAGAACGCAATCTCTGCTGTCGCCCTAAAACGGTGAATTTTCCATAACTTTAAGTATTAAAATCGTTCCGTTATCGATACGCATATCGCGATATATCGATATATTGTGCAGCCCTAGTGTAAATATCCCAACATGTAACCTTTGCGAGTGTGTTAACATCAAAATAGCTTTTTTTTTTTTTTTTTTTTAAAAAGACGTCTAGAGCGTTCTGACTATAATGACTCTCGCAATAAGTTTGAAAGGTGACTAATATTCTGGCTGCGTTGCTCATCGGTACTTCAGAGACGCTCGGCGTATCTACTGTTCCTCGTGCTAACGGTTTGGATGTTAATCATTTTAAAATGAATCCTACAGTATTAACTGGACTCGTTTCCATGGCTATGTGACGACTACGAACTTTACGGCGAGGTGGGCAGTACGACGATATAATGTCGATTCTGCGTTACGTTGAGATCGTGATACATCTGATATGTAGCTGATTTGATGTTAAATACAAGATTTAAAGGAGTTTTTTTTTTTAAGTCCTTTTCGGTGTTAGCGTTAAAGATTTATTAGCTGATTATAAATAAAATGTTCAGTTTAATTTTTTTGAGATAAAGTCACATCGGACAGGATTTTTTTAAATTTATTTTTCAATCACCGGGAACTTATTCACAAGACGAAATATTGCGATACGTATCGTAGAAATACCTTTGAGAATCGCGACGTATATTTATCGTATCGACCCAGCCCTGTATAACAGAACCATTCTTTATTATTTACAAAAATAATGTAGAATTGAAACTTTTGTTTGCTGCACAGTAAGTCATTTATAGACAAATTCGTACCATAAGACGTACGTAAGACGTTTATAAACGTGGCTAACTGCATCTACGAGATTTTTTTGGATATTGTGACAAGACGGCATATGATGCCTGCGAGTTGCAAACATTTTGGCTAGCTGTAATTATTTTCCTTCAACTCGAGCACTATTCGGATGGGATTCGTTTACAGTCGCGCGTCTGTAGTAATTACGATCGGGTCGCGCGACGTACACCTCGCGCTAATACAGACTGATCGTTCCGACACTTAATTCATACGCGCTTGTCGTTGGGGGCGTGGCCTCGCAAGCCGATCATTAGCAAGTCACCTGACCACAGCGTTCACGCGCTCGCCTGCGTGTCTTGCGCACGCCGGAGCCGAAACATCCGTCTCCATCAGGTTTCCAAGTCGAGCTGTAACGTTTAGCGATTTCACGCACGGTATGATGTTCAACGTTTCTCTTTAGAACTTTGTGCCGTCGTCGTGACTGTCGTCATGATCTGCGTCTCGGATCGAGAGCCGTCTTGCACACGCTTATATACGTAGCAAGTATAAATCAGCCTTAACATGTCTGTAGCTGTACCTGTGCTAGGAACTCGATGGCGCGGCTAAAACTCTCGTCCTTTTGAACCTTGTCTGTATTTTACAGTTCTGTGTTTCTAAACTTTCACTGTGGTTTCATTAGCGGACGAAAGAAAAGTGGGGAAAAAAACAAACACACACACAAACGAAACGCCACCAAACGCACACCTTTTCCCCTACAGGATAGAACATAATCTTTACTAACCTATCGATGTGGAATTAGTAAAACTAATCCCGTCCGAATAGGGGTTTCGTTTTTTTTTTTTTCGTTTAAGTGATGCAGCGATAAAAATAAATAATAATCGAAATATAGCTACATGCTCAGTGACCCTGAACTCATTCATACGCCTCAGAACGAAGCTTGTTTTTTTTCTTTTCTTTTCTCTAAAATCTACGTATTGTTTCGATATCTTAAATATGACGTAAGCAGCATTTTAGAAATGACGTCACGAATATAATGTGTACTGCATGCACTAGCCTCCATTTATAATGAGTATACAACACACACACACACACACACACTCGCACAGAGGCGCGCGCGCGCGCTGCATTGCAGTGTGCCGTAAATCGTGCGCGTGTGACAGCTCGGGCTTTTTAGGAACGCGACCCCAGGAGCGCGTATTCTCGAACGCAGGAGTCACGTGCTCGGAGTCCTCACGAGGCACCAAGGGAACCAAAAAAAAAAAAAAAAAAATTCCAATTTCAAAACTGACCAATAAAATTTAATTATGCAAATTAGCTGCAGAATCAATCAACAAAGCGACACTGGACTGAAGCCGGAGCGCTTTATTTAAGACGTGCGCCATTACGTCATATCTCATGCTAACGCCTCTGGCTAACACGCGCTATATTATTAACGTTACTTACACAAACAAAAATTATTTATTATTTTTTAAAAATATATATACGTGTGTGTGTGTATGAAATATTTAACTGATTTTTTATTACACCCCGTCTAAAATAGTGCTGTCGCGAATCAGTCAGAGAGGAAAAAAAAAAAAAAGATCGAGAGAGATTAGCGTAGAGATATGTCAAGATGATAAAATGTCGTATTTTGAGAGGCGTATTCACGAAAAAACAGCCAAACAGGCGTCAATAACAACCCAAGTTAAAGATTTGAGATGCTTTTAATCAAAGCTTCGGCTTGCTACGCCATAAATGAATGACCAAGAGGGGGAGGGTGTGTGAGCTACTGAGCAAACATAGCAACCAGGTCACCATTCAGCTCGCTTTTCTGCGTCAGAAATACATTTTATAACAAAATAAGTACCTACTAGTTCACATCAGATAACGCTATTGTCATGGCCACGCTACACTGAGTAGAAATACGCAAGGCTTGAAATAGACGGGGGGGAAAAAAAAAAAAAGAACAGGCCGAGTCCCAAACAGCGCCGTGCTCCCTATGCACGCGCACTACTTAGCATCCATGGTAACGCCTCCCTGCACCCTATCTAGCGCCCTACTTATCCAGTAAGATGACATTTGGGATTCGGGCTCGAACAAACTGCCGTTACGGACGTTTTTTTTTTCTTTTTTTTTTTTTTTCTCTGGACTAACCTCGGGATGCTTCGTAGGTCCCCGGTACCTTTGCTGTCGTCCTGCCGGGAGAACCAAACCTCCAGCAGCTTCTCGGTCCCCTCGAAGAAATGCGCACTGTTCTCTTCCATCGTGACACAACAAACAGACAAATCAAAATAATTTTTTGATTTCAGCTCCAAATCAAGTCCTTTGCCTTCTCAAGCTAAAGATGTTAAAAGCACAGTCCTTGAGTCTTGGGTCCTGGTGTTGTTTCTGTTAGTTGGGTGTTTTGTTTTTAACGTCTTTTCACCGACTTTTCCCCTTTTACAGAGAATAACCGTGAGCGAGTGCTAGCTAATATCGCCGGCCATACTGTGTAAAGCAACGTTTCCGCGCTGCGCTGCCCTTTTATTCCGAGCACGCGCTCGCTAGACTTCGCTTCAGCCAATCGTAATCGAGCATCCGTCCCTTTCTCCTTCTTATTGGCCGCTGAACGACGCCGCTCACGTTACCAAGACCTGAGCCAATCGTAATCGAGGTCCCGTCTGACTTTAACTTCGGATTGGCTGTCTCTGCTGTCAATCGTTAAATCTGTTGCGTAATCAGTATCGAGGTTGAGCGGTTTTGTTTTGCGTATTCATGTGCGGATTTATTAAAAAGCTATCCAGCGCTGATATTATTAAAATATACAGCACATAGCTTTCATTAATTAAATGGTAAAAATTCTTTTTTTTTTTTTTACAGGTGATCAAAATTAAAAAAATAATAAAATTCTTCACACAACGTGATTTATTAAAAAAAAAAAAAAACTTCCTTAATTTTACAAACGAACAACGTGTGATACTAACGGTGAATACCTGCGGGCTTTTTAAAAATTTATTTATTTTATTTTTATTTTTATTTATTTATTTTTGAGAGCGAATATGACTATACGCAAATGCGCTGTGCGCGACGCGCTGTGCGGATTTGTAGTTTCTGTAGCCCCGCGCTCTCGCTGACGCGGACGCGATGCCCGCGCTTAGAAAACTACAGTTGCCCACAATGCTTTGCGCGCGATGAAAACACGTCAACGAGCCAGTGAACGTTGAGCGGAGCGGACCAAAAATCCCAAACAAGGAAATGGTGGGGGGAAAAAAAAAATAACAACGATCCGATTATTTAATTAATGCGTGTTATAATTAATATTTTATTGGATTGTCAATTAAGGGAATATTTATGGGTTAGACAAAAAAATGGATTACGACTTCAAAACGAAGCTGGCCGCGGAAAGAGAGAGAGTGGAAGATCTGTTCGAATATGAAGGTTGCAAAGTGGGTCGCGGCACCTACGGGCATGTTTATAAAGCCAAGCGCAAAGATGGGTAAGAAAACAAAAACAAAAACAAACCCAACCGTCATCTTACTGCGCGTGCTTCAATCAGTTTACCGCGCGTGCAGCGGATTTGTATATATATATGTATATGTGTGTGTGTGTGTGTTTGTGTAGATATATATGTATGTGTGTGTGTGTTTCTGAGCTCAGGCTGTCACTGTTTTTGTTTTTACACACACACACACACGGTCCTCCTCCTCCTCCTCCTTCAAAACACAACCGACGGCGCGCGCGCTGTTGTTTATTTTTAACGCGCGTGACACGAACTTCACTCTTCTGACATTATATTGACTCTGGTATTTTTTTTTTTAGTATTATTATTATTATTATATTTATTTTTAAATCGAATGAAAGACAAACCATTCGGCGACCAAACATTTTGTGCTCGATCGTTTTTTTTTTTCATTTCAGCGATGCACGTGCTTCATAAACAACCGTTTGTTGTTGTTGTTGTTGTTTAACGGTCGACTGATTTAAATGTTTCTGTAATCGTGTAGTTTGCTGAATGAGAGACAGGAGAGAGACATGTCACAAACGCTGGGTTTCCTCTGTGCATAGTTCAGTCAGTATAATGCTGAACTACCACCAGTTAGCATCGCGGAAATGACGTCATCCAAACGCTTCTTTTCTATTCATGATTATAATGTAATTATCAGCGGAAATGCGCTAAAGTTATCCACTGCTACATTAGTAACTCCTGGGGGTAAACCTCAGTCTTCCACCCGATATATAAGGATTTTGATTCATAAGGTGACGATTCAATATTTGGCGATACCACTGTATCTGTTACGATACGATACTATACTATAGGATACTATACTATACAGTAGTATACTATTGGATACTATACGGTACTATACTATACTGTACTATACTATAGGATACTATACTATACGGTAGTATACTATTGGATACTATACGGTACTATACTATAGGATACTATACTATACGGTAGTATACTATTGGATACTATACGGTACTATACTATAGGATACTATACTATACGGTAGTATACTATTGGATACTATACGGTAGTATACTATTGGATACTATACGGTACTATACTATAGGATACTATACTATACGGTAGTATACTATTGGATACTATACGGTAGTATACTATTGGATACTATACGGTAC
>CM041004.1:2587890-2601347 GCA_022985145.1 Pangasius djambal
AAATTTGAGTATTTTTCTATGTTATGTTCATGTTTATGTTCATAAACTTTTTATTTAATAAAATATGTTTTCATAGTTTGTGTTGTCCCTTATTATCAATGCAAAATGGTCACTAACTAAAGAGGATTTATGCTGATATTGCCCAAAAACCCTATTTTGTTCAGGCGTTTCCAAACTTTTGGAGGGCAGTGTAGGTTTAGAAAGAAAAGTAAAGGGACAGAAATTATTGAGGGAAAGAAAGAAAAGGGAGCTCAGAACTAAAGAGGAAGTAGGCACAAAAATAAAGAGGAGGACAGACTGAGAATCCTCACTCCCAGACAAAGATTCAGCCATCTTAAGTTAGAGATTGTTTTTTGTTTCATTTGGTGCCTTTAAGTTCGGCCAGAAGGAAGGCCAGTTTCGAGTTGTGTTTTTCTGCCGCGCTGCACAAGCACTGCAACACTCACAAATCCTATTTAATAGAATTAGCTCAGCAGGTAACATTACGGCTTGGGGTTCATAACTTCCTCGGTTCAAGTCCCCCTCTAGACGACTGCATTTTAGGTGGAGTCTTTTGATCCGTCTCCGCACTTGGCTCCTTTCCCACCATATATATTGCCCTCCCGGGCAAACGGGGCCTGCGTGACACTTTCAAACACCTCATCGCCTAGCCCCATAACAGTATGTCCGCACGTACACCGGAACCAGCGGGTTTAGGACGGATAGCGGAGATTGTGGCTGGTCAGGCCACTGCTCTGGGGAAGCATGAGCAAGCTCTGGTGGCACTGTTTTCAGAGATGCGGGGTGTGTCTGAGCGGGTTGCACAAATTCAGTCCATGTTGCAGCCCCAACCCACTTCCCCAGTGGATACAGATCAAGAATCAACCCGTGGGTCAACTTCGCAACCTCAGCCCATGACTCAGTCTCCCTCTACCCCTGCTGAGACAAGGTTGCCCACTCCCCAGCCCTATGCTGGAGAAGCAGGGAAGTGTAACTCTTTTATAATGCAGTGCTCTCTGGCATTTGAAATGCAGCCCTCCCAGTTCCCATCTGAAAGGGCGAAGATCGCCTTTATGATTTCTCTCTTAACTGGAAGAGCGCTAGCATGGGCCACAGCTGTGTGGCAGAATAGATTAGCTGACCACCCCACTCTGGACTCATTTGTGTCAGCACTAAGGAGCACCTTTGACCATCCACTCACGGGGGGGGCATGACATCACCCCTCCTGAGGCTCCGTCAAGGTAGCCGCTCAGTGGCTGATTATGCCGTGGAGTTCAGGACTCTTGCGGCGAGCTCAAGTTGGAATACTCAAGCTCTCCTAGCTGCATATGTGCAAGGCCTCTCAGAGGACTTAAAGGATGAACTGACTACTCGTGACCCCCCTGATGATCTAGAAGCATTATATGTGTAGCCCTCCTGCCAGGTGAATACCTTGCGCCTCACGCAATAAAAATCTGTCTAGGGGATATTATTTCCAACACTACCCCAGTAAAGGCACATTCTCTCTCATTACATTATTTACAGTATAGAATCCAGGTCTCAGATTTTCACGTGGTTGTGTCAGATTTATGTTTCTTATTTGGAAAATATACGTACAAACTAAGTTACTTTTAACTCAAGAATACCAATCTTTAAGAATTTCCACAGGAAAAACACATGAAGTTAAAGGTGATAATTAAATGTGGATTTATTATTTTCAGGAACTCTTTTGGTATGTCTCTTTCCCCTCCCTGTGCCTCTCCCTCGTCACGTGAGTGAACAAATACTTCAATTCACACAGTCTCAAAAGTATTAGTCACAATAACCACTATACTAAAAAAACAGGGAGAAAGAATAAATAACTAATTAAACTCAACATCAATGTAACACTCTTGCTTTACTCAGATTTAACCCCAATATTACCCAGCTGGGATTTGAAGTACACCGTTGGCGCGCTAGTTGGAGCTCGTTCGATAGGAAAACTGTACTCACGAATCCAGGAGAAACTAGATTTCACTTGCAGAATAATAATCGCTGACCCTCAATGCACGATTAGATGAAAGGCACAGCCTCTGTACTGCCTCCCGCCTGGAACAGGTCAGATCAATCCGCGAAAAATAGTCTTCCACCTCTCAACCTTGACTCGACTATCTCTCGGTCTCATAAAAGACAGTTATCACGCAGTTGGCACAAACTCCAAACCACACACACCACTGTGATACTTTATAATGAATTAATAAAATAAACACGGGTATCTTCTTCCGGATTTCAACCGAATAATATAACTCATAACTGCATCACTGAACTTGGGAAAATAAACACGAGAATATTCTTCCGGATGAATTTTTCACCCTTAACATAATCACAAAACAACGAGAAAAGTCGTTACGAACTGTAAAAGAGACTTTCTCCCGTGGACTATCCTCAGGCTGGATCTCTTCCCAGTGGACTCACGCGAGGCTGGGGTGCGTGCGGCCTCCTTCTAACTCTCTCGCAGCGCTCTCTCGTGCGGCGAACTGTGAACTCATGGGTGATACATTCACGCTGAAATAACTCACGAAAACTTTCTCCTCAGAGTTTGCCACTCAAAACCGTCTGTGAACGCGACGGCTGCGGGTTGTCTTTTTTTTCTCACGGGGAAAACAAACTTCTCCTCAGAGTTTGCTACTCACTCCTCTCCCCCCCAGGAAAAAAAAAACTGTGTTGTCCTGCCCTACTTGTTCTTACCCCCCCCCCCCCCCCCCAAAAAAAACCTTACATTCTCAGAAAATACAACAAAATTGAAGTCCTTGTATGACTTTCGTTTCACATATACACATGTAAAACTGTTTTAGAAATGTCATTAATGAATATATATAAAACCAAAGTCCATCATTTAATTTACACATATATGTAAGAAAAAGAAAAACCCAAGAAAAAAAAAAATCAGTGATCTCAAAGTGTAATATTTTAAACAAATACTAGGGATGAAATGCTCTTTTGTCTTTCTTTTACACACAATGCCAAATTCAGAAATCCAAACATTTGTTCAGGGCTCTACATATGATTTGTCAATCAGGATTGATAACCATTTACGTGAACGACACAGGGAGCGTCGTTCAGCCACAGTGAACATGCTGGCTAGCAAACACAGACAGGCTTCTATGGACCTCTCCAGTGGGCCCAAGTCCGATGACTCCTCGGTAGAGCCCATGCAATTGGGCGCCGCTGGCCTGCCTCCTCATGAGAGGGAGGCTCGTAGAAGTGAGAATAGGTGTTTGTATTGTGGGCAGATGGGTCATTGGCGTTCGTGTTGCCCCCGCCTGATGCCAAAAGGCCAGGGCCATCCCAGGAAGAGGGACCTGTGATGGCCCCAGACACTGTTCCTCACCCATCCGGCCTCTTCATTCCTGTCGTCATTGATTGGGGAAAGGGCAAAGAAACCAGTCTGCAGGCCTTCATTGACTCAGGGGCGGCTGGCAATTTCATGGATGAGACTCTAGTCAAGAGACTAGGGCTGCCAGTAGACCCACTTCCCCATCCCATACCCATCTTTGCACTGGATGGGCGACCATTAGGCTCAGGACCCATAACCACCCAAATGTCACCAGTCACACTACAGTTAGGCCACCACACAGAACGACTGACCTTCTATGTGACTCGGGTACTGGAGAAGCACATAATCCCCGCATTGACTGGTCTACTAGGTCCATTTCTGTTTGGGGCTCTAGGTGTTCCCAGAGCTGCCTCAAAGGGACACACACCCTACCTCCGACTACTGTAGAACGAGTAGATTTATCCCACGTGCCCCAAGATTATTGGGACCTCCAGGAGGTCTTTTCCAAACGAAAGGCCCAGACACTGCCGCCTCACAGGTCCTTTGATTGTGCGATCAACCTACTCCCAGGGGCTGCTCCGCCCAGGGGCAGGTTATTCTCCTTGTCACCCCCAGAACACCAAGCCATGGAGGACTATATTAAAGAGGCCTTGTCCTTGGGGTTTATCCGCCCATTCACCTCCCCTGCGGGGCGGGGTTCTTTTTTGTTAAGAAAAAAAGAGGGCGATCTGCGGCCTTGCATTGATTACCGCGGCCTTAATGCCGTGACACAGAAGGATAGATACCCACTGCCTTTGATGAACTCTGCATTTGAGCACCTGCAGAGGGCAAAAATTTTCTCAAAACTGGATCTACGTAGCGCCTACAATCTGATCCGCATCAGGGCAGGGGATGAGTGGAAGACTGCGTTCATCACGCCGTCTGGGCACTATGAGTATTTGGTGATGCCCTTTGGCCTGATGAACGCCCCCGCGATCTTCCAGCGGTTCATTAATGAGGCCCTCCGGGAGACCCTGAACCATTACGCCTTCGTCTATTTAGATGATATTTTGATTTTCAGTAGCTCACTGGAGGAACACGTGGTTCATGTGCGCCGGGTCCTTCAGCTCCTCCTCCAGAACCATCTATATGTCAAACTAGAGAAGTCCCAGTTTCATGTAACTACTATCTCCTTCTTGGGCTTTGTTGTGTCCCAAGGGAGACTTAGTATGGACCCAGACAAAGTGAAGGCAGTCACGCAGTGGCCACAACCCACCTCAGTCCGGCTGGTTCAACGCTTCCTGGGGTTTGCAAACTTTTTTCGACGCTTCATTCGGAACTTTAGTACCCTGGCAGCCCCCCTTAGCGCGCTGACCAAGAAGACCCAGGCTGGGTTCAAGTGGACTAGAGAGGCACAGCAAGCCTTTGAAACCCTGAAAAAGAAATTGACAACGGCTCCTGTGCTGCACATGCCTGATCCTGAGGCTCAGTTCATAGTGGAAGTTGACGCCTCAGATATAGGAGTGGGTGCCATCCTCTCCCAGCGTTCAGGGCCAGACCAGAAATTACATCCATGCGCCTACTTCTTTCACCGTATAACCCCGTCTGAGAGGAATTATGACGTTGGGAACCGTGAACTCCTAGCTGTAAAACTGGCATTGCAGGAGTGGCGGCACTGGCTGGAGGGTGCCAAGCACCAATTTCTTATTTGGACGGACCACAAAATTCAGGAGGTCAAGCGCCTGAATCCTCGGCAAGCCAGGTGGTCCTTGTTCTTTACACGTTTTGACTTTGTCTTGTCTTATAGGCCAGGGTCCAAAAATCTCAAACCAGATGCGCTCTCTAGGCAATGGGATATACCCTCACGGGAACCCAGCCATGAGCCTATAATTTCCCCTCCCCGAACAGTGGCTCCCTTGCGCTGGATTGGAGGAAGCCATCCGCGCAGCGCTCTGTCAGGAGCCGGACCCAGGTGGAGGTCCCCCAGGGAAACTGTATGTGCCTTTGACCGTACGGCCTCAGGCCCTGTCTTGGGGTCATACATCTCCATTTGCAGGGCATCCTGGGGTCACCAGAACCCTGGAGTTTTTGCGCCGACGCTTCTGGTGGCCCAATATGGAAAAGGACGTCCGGCTAAGCTCCTACTGCAACACGTGGTCCGAGTCCATGGCTTTCCGACTGACTTGGTCTCCGACCGGGGACCACAGTTTACCAGCCGATTCTGGAGAGCCTTCTGCTGTCTTGGGGGCTACAGTTAGCTTATCCTCAGGTTTCCATCCTGAGTCCAATGGCCAAACCGAGCGGGTCAACCAGGATTTGGAGCGCTCCCTCAGGTGCCTGGCCTCCTCCAATCCTTCATCCTGGGCGGAGCACCTCATGTGGGTGGAGTATGCCCACAACACTCTCTGGCACTCCTCACTAGGTATGTCACCATTTGAGTGCCAGTTTGGCTATCCCCCACCCTTGTTTGCAGAGCAGGAGCAGGAGGTGGGGGTTCCCGCAGCGGAACACATGGTGCACCGGTGCCGCAGAATCTGGCAGAAAGCCAAATTATCTCTGCAAGCTGCTGCCCAGAGAAGTACCCGTGTTGCCAATCGGAAAAGGCGTCTGGGCCCAACCTTTCGTCCAGGTCAGCGAGTGTGGCTGGCGACCAAAGACCTTCCATTGTGGCTAGAGTCCAAGAAATTGGCCCCACGGTATATTGGGCCTTTTAAGATCCTTAGGAGAATCAATTCGGTGGCACACCGCCTAGCACTCCCCCGCACTATGAGAATCAACCCTACCTTTCATGTTTCACGTCTGAAACCGTTCCTGTGCAGCCCTCTGGTGACCTCCACCCACCCATCCCCACCTCCCCCCCGTATTATTGATGGGGCCCCAGCCTTTACTGTGAGGCATATCCTGGACTCGTGCCGCCATCGGGGGGGCACTCAGTACTTGGTGGACTGGGAGGGTTACGGTCCAGAGGAATGCTCTTGGGTCCCGGCTCGGCACATCCTGGACCCAGCGCTCATCAGGGACTTCCGCAGGGGCCAGGCAGCTGGTATGGGAACGTCGGGAGCTGTTCCTAGAGGGGGGGGTAATGTAACGCGGCAGGTGCCTTCTAAGGCAGATCCGTGGCCACTTGCATGGGCTTTTATAACACGGCGATCTCAGGAAGGTAATCAGCGTAAACGCGCAGCACCTGGCCGCGCCTCTTTATAAGCCCTCTGATTTCCTCACTCCATGTGCGGACATAGATCTGTGCCAGGTAACAGAGCAGCGCCACGCTACTCTGGTCGGTGATTTTGATATGTAAAAAGAAAAGAAGAAAAGAGAGAAAATAAAATATTTAGGTTTAGAAAGAAAAGTAAAGGGACAGAAATTATTGAGGGAAAGAAAGAAAAGGGAGCTCAGAATTAGAGAGGAAGTAGGAACAAAAATAAAGAGGAGGACAGACTGAGAATCCTCACTCCCAGACAAAGATTCAGCCATCTTAAGTTAGAGATTGTTTTTTGTTTCATTTGGTGCCTTTAAGTTCAGCCAGAAGGAAGGCCAGTTTTGAGTTGTGTTTTTCCGCCGTGCTGCACAAGCACTGCAACACTCACAAATCCTATTTAATAGAATTAGCTCAGCAGGTAACGTTACGGCTTGGGGTTCATAACTTTCTTGGTTCAAGTCCCCCTCTAGATGACTGCATTTTAGGCGGAGTCTTTTGATCCGTCTCCTCACTTGGCTCCTTTCCCACCATATATATTGCCCTCCCAGGCAAACGGGGCCTGCGTGACACTTTCGAACACCTCATCGCCTAGCCCCATAACAGTAAAGCTGCTTTGTGACAATGTCCATTGTTAAAAGTTGAAAGTTGAAAGTGCTCTACAAATAAAATTGAATTGAATTGAATATTAGTTTAGGAGTGTGCACACTTACGAAACCAGGTTATTGTAAGTTTTTTATTTTCCTATTTTTCCCTAAAATGTTTCAGATTGTTTTTCACTTAATTTTTATACGTTGTAATTTCATATTGAGGGGGGAAAGTTCTGACATGATTTATCTTGGTTTCATTTTTACATCACAAAAACCTGCCATTCTAACAGGGGCGTCTAAACTTTTTATATCCAATGTAAAAAAAAGGATAAAAATATTAAGCAGAATTTTTTCTAATAAAATAAATTCTTCTCATAGTAAAACAGAGAATGAGAGCATGCACTCTCTCTGGGCAGTCCAGACAGAGCTTGAGATATCATGTCAAGAATTAAAATGGAAGGGTTTTGTCTCACATAATTGAAAATAATAAACTTAAAACTTAGAAATGTATAAAATTGGTTACATTGGAATGTCTATGTGAATAATCGCAAGCCCAGAGTGCTGCTAGAATTCCACCTGCCTCCTGGGTCTTCCTCTGCACCCTCACACACCAGGTTCTACAGTGGTACTGAATCCCAGGATTTTGGAAGACTCAGATGCCACCATGGAATCCTCCCCACTCAGGGAGATCTTAAAGTCTCTTGCCAACATCCACCAAACCCAATACCAAGTGCTTCTTGAGCTGCGCAACAAGCAGCAGTGGAGCGTCAAAGCCCTTACGCAGGAGCAGACTGAGAACCGGCGGGCACTCTGGTGGTGGAAGCTGCTGCAGCTCACCACATCTCCAGCTGTGTCCTCTGCCACCATTCCACCCATGATGGTCACTAAGATGGCCTCCACTGACAATCCGGAGGCCGCCTTGGAGCTTTTTGAGCATGCGACAGCTGCGTGGGAATGGCCGGAGGAGGAATGGGCTCTTCGACTCCTCCCCTTGCTATCGGGGGAAGCCCAGCTTGCCAACCAGCAGCTGCCGTCACAGACACAGCTGGAGTATTCCAATGTCAAGAGGGCGGTCCTGACTGCCCCTTCACCTACACACAGCAGTTGAAGGACTTCTGTCACTTGTGGTTGATCCTGGAGGAGCAGGACACGGAACAAATTGTTGAGGTGGTGGTACTGGAGGAATTCATCGCTTGACTCCCAACAGGAATGGCGGAGTGGGTCCAGTGCCACTGGCCCACATCCCTGGATGAAGCCACAGAGGATCTCTTGGTTCCTGGTCCAGGCATCTCTCTTCCCTCATCTCTCTCTCTCCTCCCCAAACTCCTCCCCCAGTCCATGCTCCCTGGAACCAAGGTGCCAGGGCCCTGAAGCCGGCTCCCCAAACCCGGTTTTCACCCTGTTTTTCCTCCCCTCTTCTCCTCCTTCTCTGATGTCTCTCCCAGCTCCCTCTTTCTCTACACAGGTGGAAACTTCTGTGCCCACAAAGCCCACAGGTTTACTCTCATATCCCATGAGAAAATAGCATTTTCCAATCCATTTGGTTTATACCAATTCATGACCCAAGAATCACTGAATCCCTTTTTTTTGTAGGGATTATTAGGGAGCCAAGCACCAAAGGTGCATAGGCACCCTATTGTTATTCTATGTTTTCTTCTTCTTCTTCTTCTGGCTAGGGTGCCTATGGGAGCCCATAGAAACATCTGCTAAAAAGTTGAAATTTGGCACACTGATTGGCATGGGTCTAAGGAACATTCTGACCAAATTTGGGTCAAGTGTTGCCAATGCTCCAGTGCCACCATTGGGTCAAATTTGGAAGAATATTTATGGTCATAATTTTGGAATCGTGTGTCCAAAATTTAAAATCAAGGCATCACTGGATTCTCTTGGTCGAGATGAGTTTATTGCACCCTATGACATCAATTTCCGCCTAATTAGACTCCACCATCTTGGATTTTTTTTTTCGCTACTCCTCCTACAAATTTTGTCCAATCATCACCAAATTTGGCACACATCATCTTCAGAGTAAGCCTCACAAAATATATCAAAATAATTTTGAATAGTCCAAAGGGTTTGCCTGTAATGGGCCAACAAATCAGATTTGCCAAAGTTGCCAAACAGGACGTGAGGCTGTATCTCAGCAAAGACTTTGCGCACTGGCACAAAACTTGGTAGGCATCTTCACGACTGTGGCGTGAGGCTATACAACAAATTTTGTGATAGCGCCACCTACTGGTTGCCTACTTTGTCCACTCTTCACAACATTTGGCTCACATCATCTTTACACTTGTCTATACAATGCTGCAGCAATGCCACCCTGCTGCCAATTTGTTCATCTAGACCTTTCCTCCAACAGTCAGAGAATTCCACCACTGTCCTTGGTCAAAACATACACATCATGAGTAAAACTTTAGGCAAAGTTATGGATCTGCTTTCCTGTGATTGCTTATTCAACAATTGTAGCGTGTCTGTGAATGTGTGGCTCACCGATTCTGGGTGCTTTTCCCCCTGAAAATGCTGCTTGCAACTTTAATTATCTATTAATTAATAGATATTAGATATTAGATAATAGAATAGAAAATTATTATTATTATTATTATTGTGCCCTAAAACTGATCATGTAGACTAAACCGTAAGGCCTAGGACTTGAAACCTAGAGATTTGAAAGGGATGGTAGTACTCCATCTGTCTACATTGGCGCAAAGTCTTGCCCCAATTGGTCACATGGTGACACTACAGTGATCAAAACAAAAAAAACTAAAAAGTTTTTGACCTGTCACAAACTCAAGTGTCTTATATGATTGGAATCCTTGGAAGATTTCATTTCCGTCATGAAAATTTTTTTGCCAATTTAAATTTTTTGAGAAACCTACTTTTGCAAACTTCTCCTAGACTGTTCATTGGAACTTCACCAAATTTTGCTCAGATCATCTTCACACAGTGAAGACCAACAGTTGCTGAAAGATTTTGATGGACCAAACTGTTTGCATACAATGCATCAATGAACATGACGGTGAGCATGCCAAAATGAATGTGAGGTTATATCTCCGCAACCCTTTGGCATATTGACACCAAATTTGGTGTGTCTTATAACCATGACCTGAGTGTACAGGAGTATTTTTGGAACAGGGCCACCTGCTGGTCACGAGATATTCAAAATTGCTATTTTTCCTTATAAGTTCTGTATATCTTTTTACGCATGCATGTTAAGTTCTTAAAGTGCTTGAACCCCGATAATTGTTGCTCACAGCTATATTTTTGATTGAGCGTTTTGAAAGTGCGCTGAAAAGCATGGTGTGAAGAAACACAAGCCCGGAGCTCTACTACAATTCTGCCTGCCTCCCAAGTCTTTCTGTGTGTGAGGGTACAGAGGAAGACTTGGGAGGCAGGCAGAATTGTAGTAGAGCTCCAGGCTTGTGTTTCTTCATTTCTTGCACATTTCTTGCATGGGAATCTTGCACAGTACGTGATTTCAGACTCATGTAAGAGTCAGCTTGACCCCTACATGAGGTTTTCACAATGTCTCCCAGATAATATGATGATTCTAAGTACAAAAGTTGAGTCAAGACATAAGCAGAATACAATTACTATTTTAAATTAGATGTGCTAATTTGTGCTAGATCACACCAATACCTCATTTGAGTCTTACTAAGGCTGCGTCTGAAATCACGTACTGTGCAAGATTCCCACCACGTTATAAACATTATAACTATGTTTAACATGAGTTACATCAGAAGTGATAAGTTGGAGAATATCTAATTGGTAGAGAATATTTTGCAACAGAATTTTTTTTTCTTTCTGAACAGACTGAGATCAGCAAGCTTGTGAGCAAAAAAACAATGGAAGTGGAACAATGGAACAATGGAAGAGGCATTGGGTAGTGTCTTTAACATGACAGGAAGACTATGCAAACACAAACAAGCACTCGACTGTAACACATTATTCCAAATAGGTTTTCTCAGCCACATCATATACTTTTGCTGAAGCAATGGCTTAAACAATCACATTTTTAATCATGTTCAACATATTTTCCAAATAATTTGTACAAGTAAGAAATAAAAAAATAAATTATCGCACCTTTAAATTTCTACAGATTATGTAAGCTTTTCATGTTTAATTTGTCTTGTTCCAAGGTGGTTTCTGGTTCACCATTTTTGGGCTTATCTCTATATCCATAGTATGGTAAAATCCATATCATGGCACTACATCATTCACATTAATTCAATGTAATACCAGTAAACATCCCTGCAATTACATTTTGAACTAGTTTGCAGATACACCTTTACAACAATTCTAAAAGGTTCAAACATGGGATTCATCCCAGACTCTTATTACAGTTCAGGCCATTTTTCCTATGCCCCCTTGTCCAATCAGACTGCAGGATTTTGTCTATATGTCCCACCTTCCTCTCATTCATCAGGTTTTCACCAAACATGCTGCCCCTGTTTTATTGTTTTATTCACTTAAACCCATTTTTATTAGGTTCATTAATTTATGGATTTATTCATGCCTTGTGTGTGCCTTCTTTTATGATCAGAATAATTTTATTCACCATATACATTTACATGTATTAGAAATTTCTTTTGGTGTTTGGTCATGATACATTCAGTACAGTTTACAACACGCACATCAAAGACAACACAATACACAACACAATTACCATCCTAATATCCAAATATTGCATCTTAAACAGAAATTGGTAAACTTAGTTGTAATTTATATTACAGTGGAGGTAGAAATAGCAGTTTATGAGCTTATGAATGCAGTTTAGAGTACATTTAACAGAAATGGTACAATTGTGATATACACCAATCAGCCATAACATTAAAACCACCTGCAGAATATATAGTGCTGCCAAAACAGCTCTGACCTGTAAAGGCATGGCCTGCATAAGACCTCTGAAGGTGTGCTGTGGTATCTGGCATCAAGACGTTAGCAGCAGATCCTTTAAGTCCTGTAAGTTGTGAGGTGGGGCCTCCATGGATTGGATTTGTTTGTCCAGCACATCCCACAGATGCTCGATCAGATTGAGATCTGGGGAGGTCAAGTCAACATTTTGAACTCTGAAGGAGTGTACTTGGTCTGCAACAATGTTTAGGTATGTGGTATGTGTCAAAATAACATCCACATGAATGCCAGGACCCAAGGTTTCCCAGCAGAATATTGCTCAGAGCATCACACTGCCTCCACCAGTTTACCTTCTTCCCATAGTGCATCCTGGTGCAATCGCTTCTCCAGGTAAGCAATGCACATGCACCAGGCCACCTTCTTCCATTGTTCCATGGTCCACTTCTGATGCTCATGTGCCAATTGTAGGGGCTTTCTGCAGTGGACAGTGAAGTGAAGTGAAGTGAAGTGACATGACGTGTGGCCAAGTATAGTGACCCATACTCGGAATTTGTGCTCTGCATTTATCCCATCCAAGTGCGCACACACACAGTAGTGAACACACACACCCATGAACACACACCCAGAGCAGTGGGCAGCCATTTTAGCTGCGGCGCCCGGGGAGCAGTTGGGGGATCGGTGCCTTGCTCAAGGGTCTCACCTCAGTCATGGTATTGAGGGTGGCAGAGAACGCTGGTCATTCACTCCCCCCACCTACAATCCCTGCCGGACCTGAGACTCGAACCAACGACCTTCGGGTTCACCTTCGGGTTACAAGTCTGACTCTTGGACCATTAGGCCACGACTGCCCCCCAAAAAAAGAGTCCTCGAATGGAGGACGTATCAGATATTAAACTGATAAGAACAGATACTACACTTGATCTTAGCCAAAAGGCAGAGAAGCTGACAGGGGTCAGCATGGGCCCCATACTCAGCAAGATGTGATGCACTGTGTTTTCTGACACCTTTCTATCATAGCCAGCATTAACTTTTTCAGCAATTTGTGCTACAGAAGTTCTTCTGTGGGATCAGATCAGACAGGCTTGCCTTCACTCTCCACTTGCATCAATAAACCTTGGATGCCCATGACCCTGTCGCCGGTTCACCTTTTGTCCTTGCTTGGACCACTTTTGGTAGGTACTAACCACTGCATACCAGGAACACCTGCAAGACCCAGCTGTCTAGCCACCACAATTTGGCCCTTGTCAAAGTCACTCATATTCTTACACTTGCCCATTTTTCCTGCTTCCAATAGATCAACTTCGGGAACTGACTGTTCACTTGCTGCCTAATATATCCCACCCCTTGACAAGTGCCCTTTTAATGAGATAATCTGTAACAAATCCGGCCTCTGTGGTTCCCCCCGATCGTCACCAGAGGTCACCCTCACCCGAGTATTGACTTCCCCCTCCAAAGAACTCCAGTTCCCATCATCCTTTGCACATCTGATTACAAGCGCACCTGCAGCTTGTTACCGGAACTATTTAAGCCTCAGTCTCACTCTCATTCTCCGCGAAGTCTTGTTTTGCCC
>CM041004.1:2604377-2620035 GCA_022985145.1 Pangasius djambal
TTTAAAATACAAAATGGACGTGTAGAAATGAGTGCGTTTTTTTTTTTTTTTTTTTAGTGAAAGAAATCTTTTTCAAATGCTCGGTTTAAATGCTCTCGGCATTGGAGGTGTGAAACTGTTGCAAATATCTAACATAAAACCAGCATTTCCATGGCAATTATAATAATTTTAAGAAATTTTGGATTGTCAAAGACACCAAGGCATAATTTCGATGAACGTTTTCTTAATTCTGACTTATGAAGTAGTAGTTCTGTGGTTCTGCGGATGAAATTTAGTTTAATCCTGTGTATGTTAATTATTATTTATTGTTTATTATTCATCTAATAATTATTTATTATGTTTATTATGTAATTATGCTAATTTAATACCTAGTTTGCGCATTTTATTAACGCTATTTTGCCCGGACGAAAGTCGTACTCCTCCGTAAACCCAGTTCGTAGATCAGCTCGTGAGTTTTTCGTGTCTGGAAGTCAATAAGACAGGCTGTTTGCATGGAGATATACTTCTCTGCTGATGTCTGACGTTCGAAGTTACTTGCCTACGTATTAAAAACGTTTATTTGACGTCTCCGAATGCTAGATGCGAGTTCTTTATCTGTGTCGTCTCTCTTCCGTATGTCGGATGTGCGTGTCCTATTTACTTGCCTCGCCTCACCACATTTAAAACCTCGCTGCCTCGTCTTGTCTGATGGTGGGATGTACGCACACATCCGCAGAACAACATGACAACACCATACTGTGCCAAATTAATGTTTAATCACCAGTTTTTATTAAATGTTGGGTGGACAGGTGATTAAGGAGGCTGCAATACGGAATTATAGCTGCTATAACGTGAGAATTACCCATTTCACGGATGTTCCACAACAATAAATGTAACTATAAAAAAAAACAAAACAATGAATCGTTGGCAAATCGCTGTTTTATAAGAGGAATAAAACTCTTCAGGATGTGCGGTTATAGTAAAATAATCAACTTCATGGTAGTAGTAGTAACTGCACTGATTCATTTCCTATACCAGCATGACCCCAAGTGTTTTATGTCTTATTTAACACGCATCCTTAGCCCACTAGCTTGTTATACATTTTTTCTAGGCTAGTTAACATTGCTTGCTAGTTAGGTAACAAAATGTAAATTGTTTTCCTTTCTTAGCTTGTAAAATGTCTCCTAAGTGACAGGAGGTTTAGCTGATTAAGTCGATAAATAATATTAGCTGTAGAGTTTCCGTGTAAACAAAAACCTGGGACTGGGCGAGTACACTGGCCTGTTTGCTAGCTAGCGAAATTATCGTTTAGGCTAATAATTCTTCTCTAAGGATGCTAATAACTGATGAATTACTAATTTGTAGTAACGTTTCATACATTTCTCATTGAATATTTGTTATATTTTAGTCAAAAAATGAGGCTTTTATTGCCAAATTCTTACAAAGCAACACCTTATGAGGTGTTTCTGGTAACAAAGCATTGCTAAAACCACACCAGGTTCCTCATCAAGGACCAAAAACTGATCATTGTTGATAATATGAGTGAATAAACCGATGCTCTGGCTCACAATACACAGATCATATATCATGCTTTTGCTGTAGTTACGCTATACACACGTGTGTGTAATAAAGCACGTCTTTACACCTTAGTTATTTTCCTTACAGATGACTGATGTGGTTTATTTTGATAAAAATGCACAGTGGAACAGGAAAACCGCGACTTGCTAACACTGATTGTAGGTGAAGCGCAGTGTACAGCTGCCTGCCAAAAACTCTGCAGCTTTCTCAGTATTGTTCCCCAACAAGGCTATAAAGCGAGTCAGACATTTAATGACTTCAGTCCTTAAGACAAAGGAGCCTGGTTTATGCACGTACATTCAAATCAAGTGCTACAATAACCAGATCACTCAATATCACAAATTTCGCTCAGAGTTTTTAGATTGTTCATTTCTCGCTGCTCCGCCAATTCCTTTTAATTCTAATACAATAAAAAATAGATAAAAGTAATCGACCAATTATCTGAGCAGTCATCTCTTACATATTACTCTATGTCTACAAATATAGTATGTTATTGTACTGTATTGGCATTAGCTTTAATTGTAATAAATTTGTTATTAAAATAAGGGTGGGCAATATGACTATATAATATTATTATGGTGATAAATTTTTTTTTTTTTTACTTTTTTTTCACTATACACTACTCTTTTAATAAATCCTCAGTATCACAATCCTTTTTTTATGTAGCTACAACCTAAAGACGTTATGATTTTGAAGGCTGAAAACTGTAAAGTGTTAACATTGTTGACATTTCGTACAGCCTTTTTTTCCTTTTAGTGTTAAGTCATTTGTTTTACAGACAGTTTTTAAACTCACAGTTTTCTTCTTAAAACTACTATTTGGCCAGGAGCAAGCATATATATCGTGAAACATATCGTGTGTCCAAGTATCGTTTTGTCTTACCCAGCGGTGTCGCATTCTCGATCCTGATTGGTCAGAAGGTGTTGATTTATTTTCTGTAACAGCAGCCCTGACAGTATTTTTGGCTGCAAGTCAAATCACAGGTTTATAATAACGTCTTTTTTCCACGTGAACCAATTTTTTAAAATTGTGTAATCATTGATTCGGTGAAGTTTTCTGTAAGGCGATGTTTATTTAACATCTATGGAAGGAGTCTCCAGTGTCAGCGCTTTGTAACAGTCACCAGTAGGTTTTCCGACATCTTAAGGACAGAGGGGTTTTTACGGTTCTCGGTAACAAGAGAAGCTGCGTTTCGTTTTTTTTATTAATGAAATGTTATTATTTCTTATTAACGTCAAGAGAAAAAAAAAAAGAGGTTGATGCAGGAACGACTGTTTATAGCTTCTGTAATGTTGGAGCTAACTTGTTTCACAGCATTAAATGTAAATATAAATGGACAAAAAGCATGACATCATTGTTTAATTAATAAACTTGCTGTGATACAGGAAGAGTAAAACAGTTTGGGATGTTGTTGTGGAAAATAATCTCTAAACTTGGTAAAAGGTGGTAACACTAACTCCGCTTCATCGCACCACCTCGTCGTGGATTATTTTATTCACGTGTTTTATTCTTTACACGTCGCCCATCCCTACTGTAGAAATACCAGCATAGCATTATGCTTATAATGCAGTATAATGAATGCTTATGAAATGGATCGATCATACTGTAACATTTTGAAAATTATATTTGTTAAGAGGATTGTTCTCAGCCTTCTTTGATCGCAGAAATGTTTTGTATGATTTCATTATTGTTACCAGTTTTAACAGAGTTGACGTACTGGTATGTCTTCACACTCTTCATCGCAGCGAAGCTGCTCTTCAATCCATTGTGTATTCTGAAGGCACAGGCATACTGTATCTGTTATCAGTGTGTTGTCTTGGTCATTACCGATGATCAGTAAAGCAGTGTGTGTTTACTGTGTGTGTGCAGGAAGGACGAGAAGGAGTACGCCCTCAAACAGATCGAAGGCACCGGCATCTCCATGTCCGCTTGCCGAGAGATCGCGGTGAGTCGAGCACCTCAGCTTAAACATCTCACACACCACAAACAACCTTATCTAACCAGGAAAACATTTCTTCTAAGAAGCACTGGAAGGTCCTCACTAATGTTTCTGTCCTAAGACGAACCTCCCTGACCATTCAGTCTTTATATGAACCGCTGCATGGTCTATCGTATACTCTGATGTTGCTCCTCTGTCATATTGATTGATGAGTCGAGCAGAAAACCTGCATAGATGTCGCTCTGAGCTGCACGTACAAACTCATCACACACGCGGCCCTCGGTGAGACAGATTTAAATGCCGGTGGAAGCCCGTGATCCTGAGATCTGTACTTTCCCCCAAATCTACAGTACAGTGTTTAGTAAACAGAATGCATTCTGTATTCAGGTTGGATTATAGTTTGAGACACGAGGTCTGACTCAACAGTGGACTATTTTTAAAGACAGGGTAATGACGACACTCCAGCGCGCTCTTTTTTTGTGATTTGTCATTGTTTTATTACAGTGTTATTGATCATTGCAATGCTTTGTGGTCAATGTATTTGTGGTTAAACCATATAATACATCAACAGTATGTTGATTTTTTTCTATATTGAGCAATAAATTACTACATGTGGAGGTTATATGAAAAAAAAAAGGCTCACAAGTGCATATACTTATTTATCAGTAAAACCCAGATTTTATTAGTATGCAAATTGGACACCCTGCATGCCCCTCCCCCTTCACCTGGCAGCCCCCTGTTGCATGGTCTACATTTGCATATTTTATTCTGATTGGCTCTTCTGTATTATGATGCAATATCCCTTGCCCATCACATGTTTAATACTGTCTCAGCTTTTCCAATTTTCCCACTTTTATCAGTTTTATGCAGTTAAATCATTTCCCCTGGAAGGATTTAGTCATGAAAAACATATTTTTATAACATTCTGGGATGACCTAATCTTCTCTTTAAGGTATGCTGATCTACAGTTGCCTTTGATTATCTATTTATTCGTAAGCAAGTCTGTTTTCGTGTCTGCTCTGCTAACATTTCAGAAAGTAAATGACAATTAGAGGACTTTGTCTCTCTCTGAAAGCCTGGCGCACGCAGCTAAACCTGACTCTCATGACGTCCGTCTCTTTGTCATTGCCTAGTTAGCCGTGGTGTGTAAACATGGTTGTTGTTCTTGTTGCTATTGAGTCTGTTCCACTTAGCGACGATGCATCTGTGGCCCTCAGGCTAACTATAAGCAGCCAACGTTCCTCATAGGTTAATTCAGATGTTCATGAACACCTAGCTCTTCCTAATTAGAGCTGTGTGATGAGAATGATGCACCTGGGCCGCTCCGCATCAGCTCCCGTTTCCTGGCCACCATCAAAACATGAATGACCTTCGCTTGACTCATCTAAATGACTTTGATCCTAACAAACAACTGTGATTTAGTTTGTGGAGCCATCACAGGTCTACTGAACACAGTTGCCTGTCGAAGCAGAGTGAACAGAGTGCTTCAGTGATCATGCGATGTTTTGATAAAATCGCAATTTCATTGGATCGAGTGAAACTGATGTATGTTTCAGAAGGATGAATTCTGGGTTTTCCTCCTTCCTGTCAGTTATGTTATAGACACGCCCCTCATTTTTTCTGCCCAGAAATGCAAACATGGTGGAATCCAGATAATAATAATATAGTGGGGAAAACTGGAGAGGTTTGACATAAAAACATGGAAGTTCCATTCAGTATAAACTAACTTCGGTGTGTCACTATTTCACGTGTTTTTGCTAACGTTGTCATAACTGGCCGAGTAGAATGAGAAAGTTTGCGAGCTACCAAACTCACATAAATGAACTCTTTAAGCCAACGTAGATCCCTTTGTGTGTGTGCATTAGGACCGGAAACAAAAAAGTTGCAGGAATCTGCGTTTTTTTTTTTTTTTTTTTTTACTTTTATGTAGGTGATCAATGATGAAGCTTGTAGGACAAAGAAAGGCCACGCTTATTAACATAGGAGCATTTTGGACGGGTTGCTTACACAGCACGACCAACACATGTTTTTTGATTCATCTTCAGGAACTGCTTTATCCTTGGTTTGCTGTAGTATAAATTACTAATTTGTTTATATTTTGGGAAATAGAACCAACTAAGTTCATTAGAAAATAACTTGGGAAGGAATAAACAAGAATAGCGACTGCAGGAGTTAACAGGATTAGTCAAACTTTCCGTTCGAGAGAAAGGGATTGGTCAAACTTTCTGACTGAGAGAGTTTCTGTCTGAGAATATTCAATTAGAGTGAGTGGGATTGGTCAAACTTTCTGTTAAAGTGAGCGGGATTGGTCAAACTTTCTGACTGAGAAAGTTTCTGTCTGAGAATGTTCACTTAGAGTGAGCGGGATTGGTCAAACTTTCCATTAGAGTGACTGGGATTGGTCAAACTTTCTGTAGGAGTGACAGGGATTGGTCAAACTTTCCATTAGAGTGACTGGGATTGGTCAAACTTTCCATTAGAGTGACAGGGATTGGTCAAACTTTCCATTAGAGTGACTGGGATTGGTCAAACTTTCCATTAGAGTGACTGGGATTGGTCAAACTTTCTGTAGGAGTGACAGGGATTGGTCAAACTTTCCATTAGAGTGACAGGGATTGGTCAAACTTTCCATTAGAGTGACTGGGATTGGTCAAACTTTACATTAGAGTGACAGGGATTGGTCAAACTTTCCATTAGAGTGACTGGGATTGGTCAAACTTTACATTAGAGTGACTGGGATTGGTCAAACTTTCCATTAGAGTGACTGGGATTGGTCAAACTTTACATTAGAGTGACAGGGATTGGTCAAACTTTCTGTAGGAGTGACAGGGATTGGTCAAACTTTCTGAAGGGGTGAGCTTGTGTCGTTGAACTTTCTGCAGGAGCAGGCAGGTCAAACGTTTTTTTTTAAAGGTAGTGGAGGTATGCGTTACTAAAGTACTGATGAGTGTGTTGTGAAGTTTATCTTATTATTGATATTATACCATCTGAGCAATGCAGGCTGATCTTTACACATCACACTGACTCGCATAGATCACTGAGCAGGTGTACGTTTACATCAAATACTTACTTGTTCGTCAATAGCGATGAGTTACTGAAAACAAAATGGGTATTGTAAGTGGAAAAGCCCACAGTCCTCATTTATCCTCATTTCAGGAAGTAGATAACAATAGGAGCTTTCTCTTATCTGTCTGTCTCTGAGGAGAAAGCTAAACCCAGCTCTGATGAGGTCCTTCTCTCTGTCATTACCTAGTTAACATAGGTGTGTAAAAACGGTTATTGTTCTTGTTGCTGCTGAGTCTGTTCCCATTAGTGACAATGCACCAGAGGCCCTTGGGCTCACTATAAGCAGTTCGACGTTCCTTATGGATTACTTTGGATTGCCAGCAACACCTCGTTCTTCCTAATTAGAGCTGTGTGATGAGAGCAACACACCTGGGCCGTATCGCATGAGCTCCCGTTTCCTGGCCACCGTCAAAACACGAATGACCTTCGCTTGACTCGTCAAAACACGAATCGCGTTTAGTTTGTGGAGCCAAAACAGATCCGTGTGCACGGAGTCTGTTAGAGCGGTGTATAGTCATCAGAGAATGGTAATGGCCAACTGATATCTGTTTTTGATACTGATATGTAAGGAATAAAACACTACGGTGCTGTTATGGGAAAATAACTAACAGCAGAGTGATGTGGTGAAGTTGAGTTAGCACCTGTTATCATCCAGAAGTTGATTGCTTTCCTACAACGACATGTCCTAAAGTGTTGTATTCCTCCTTTACCATAGCAGCAGCTACAAGCTGTCGTTCCCTCACCAGCCTCTTTTCTTTCTCTCCCTTCACGTTAATAAGACAAAAAGAATCCCACCTATTTGACTTTGATTACATGTCATCAAAACCCAAGAAGCAAATTTCAGTCACCAAATATGTCACTATGTGCGCGAGGGAGCAGTGTGAAGTTTCTACAAAAGTAATGGTTTAGAGAGAACTTTTAGGACACACACAATGCACACTCGTATGAAAATCTTATTCAAACTTATTCAAATCACCTTTCTTTCTGCATGTTCCCTCACGAATGTCTCACGCTGCTACCGGTGTGTGTGTCTAAGATGCAGCAGGAAGATGTGACACTGCTATAAAACACACAAACAAACGTTTATTAGTGACATTTCATCAGCGATTATAATGATCTAATGAAAGACCTAGGATCCTAAAGATTAGGATCAGATCTCAATGTATAAAATCTGGTAGGCAATTAAGACTGAATCAATACAGGCCTAGGAGGCGTGGCCTATTTGTCTGTCAGGCCCAGTGAAGGAGGCGTGGCCTATTTGTCTGTCAGGCCCAGTGAAGGAGGTGTAGCTTATCTTTTTGTCAGGCCCAGTGAAGGAGGCGTGGCCTAGGTGTCTGTCAGGCCCAGTGAAGGAGGCGTGGCCTATTTGTCTGTCAGGCCCAGTGAAGGAGGTGTAGCTTATCTTTTTGTCAGGCCCAGTGAAGGAGGCGTGGCCTATTTTTCTGTTCAGGCCCAGTGAAGGAGGCGTGGCCTATTTGTCTGTCAGGCCCAGTGAAGGAGGCGTGGCCTAGGTGTCTGTCAGGCCCAGTGAAGGAGGCGTGGCCTATTTGTCTGTCAGGCCCAGTGAAGGAGGCGTGGCCTATTTTTATGTTCAGGCCCAGTGAAGGAGGCGTGGCCTAGGTGTCTGTCAGGCCCAGTGAAGGAGGCGTGGCCTCTGTGCCTAATGTGGTTTATCCTGAACTTTGGATGGTGGAACTTCATCAAGAATGTTGGAAAAGATGCCAAGAGAAAGCCAGAAATGTGCAGCTCTTCACGAACACTACTCAAAATATCAGATATTTTAATTTGTTTGACACCGTTTTCCTCAATGCACAATTCTACATGTGATATATAACTTTCGATGCTTTTACTTTTATTCTATAACACGAATGGCTATTTATTTCGTATTTTATGTAGTAATGTTCATTCAGAACTATAAAAACAAACATTAAAACACTATAAACAGCGTTTTTCTAATGTGCAAAACAAACACGCTTATTACTGCGGATTGTAAACCTTTAATTTAAACATGAGCACAAAGTTTATAAGTGTTCTTTCTTCCTCTTAAATCTATAATACTCATGCAGCACCCTCTCTGAATCTCAGGACAATTACAAGGCACTTATGATGAATAGTGACACTGGTGTTACATCATGTTTATAAGTCATTACAGGGTGTTACTGCAACTTTATGAGGTGTAATTAGAGTTAACTCGCTGAAAACACGTAAAAAGCATACCGCGCGTATCATTAGCAAAGAATTTTTACCAGTCATCATGACTTGGAAAGTGGAGACTAGAAAGTGTTGCTATTGAGTGTCGTTATAAAGGGTTTAATAAAAATAAAAGCTACTGACGTGAGATAAAGGCGAGCTTTTTACTTTGCCAGTGAACAGCCGCAGAGGGTGAGAAAGAGGAGGAAAGGCTATGAAGTAAAGACAAGCGATTGACTAGAACAATAAGCTCTTTTACTTCTGTTCAAACTGCTGCACGTGTGTGTGTGTGTGTGTGTGTGTGTTGCCATGTGGTGCAGCTTCAGCATATTTGACTGGCTCAAAACCAAACCATTCCACAACCTCGTGATTTCAGCCCCTTTTTTTTTAACGATTATTTCATCACAGATCGGCTGTTTGTAGTAATTATTATATTTTTTGAAAACGGGATTCAAAGTGCAGGTTTTTGAAAACGCCGCCGTTATCGTCTCCATGTAAACACCCGATACGGGAATCTCTGAAAACGGGGACGTCACGCACGTGCGTAGTACGTGTTAGGTATGTAGACACGCGCAGTGCGCGTCTATTGTAAAGGCAAGCGCGTAAGTGATACAGCGTTTTTGGCCGTAATCGCGGATACGTGTAAACGCGAATCGTTTTGAAAACGTTGTCGTGTATACGTGAAGCTTTTTGAAAACGCAAGAGAAAAACGTTTCCGTTTTTGACTACATCGTTGTCGTGTAAACGTAGCCTCAGTCTGTGTAGTTTGTTTGTTTTGGGGATTTTTCTTTCAGGTACTTTACTTTTGTTACTTTTGTTTGGATAGCTTATTTGTGCTCAGTTTTTTTATTTGGCTTCAGTAGTTTACATTTTTGGGAAGATGATGTTTTGCCTGGATAGTTTACTTTTGTTCGGATGGCTTATTTCTTCTTCTTCTTTTTTTTTATTTTTTATTTATTTTGCTTCACTTAGTTTGTGTTTGGATAAGAGTTTTTTTAATCGTTTTTTAAAATTGTATTAAAGAACTGACAGGATGTAAATGTCAAATGTCAGTTTTTGAACTAACAAAATTTAAAGAACACTTTTTTCACCAACAGTAGCTATAATTCAAGACGACGGTGTACGATGATGACAGGGAGGATAACTGTTTGTTTATTGTGCTGTGTGCGGATGTTTGGACTCTCAGCTGAAACACATATAATTTCCCACAAAAGTCCTTCTGCTCACGCTCACACAGATCAGCTGTGACCTTCAGCAATCAGATAATTACTGATGACCATGTGGCCTTATTACTGAATAATCAAGCAGTCTTCCTCTCTCTCTCTCTCTCTCTCTCTCTCTCTCTCTCTGTCTTTGTCTCTCTTGTTTTCTCATATTTTCTTTCTTTCTCATGTTCAGAAACGCTGCACGTGTGCCTCGTGTGTAATGTGCATTAAGAGCAGCTGATTAAGGCTTGACCTTTGACCCCAACACTCACTGCATCCATGTTTGGTTAAATCTGTTAAAAACGCCTCCAGTTCGCAGCCAGAATCCTCCTGATCTCTAATTGTCTCTAGTTACTGTACACTCACTGTACTGACCTGCTCACACACTCGCCCACACACTTTATATTTTTCCTAGTGTTAAATGCGTGGTGAGGAAATCATACAGTGCAGTCGTTTCTCCTGCTGTAAACACTTTGCATTTTTTCTTATTAAAGAGGAAAAAGACTTTTATTTGTACTTACTTTTAGCTTGTATGGTAAAAGAGAGGAAGACGTATGAGATCAACACAATGTGTGTGTGTGCCAGGTTGTGTATGGTTTGGAGAAACAGGATGCACGTGCTCCAGAAAATTCCTTCAGCATTGTGTGATTGTTCATTGGTGAAGCTGGTACACAGCACATACACACACACACACACACACACACACACACACTGGGAGCAGGCCCGCAGTGGATGAAACTGGACTGAACCAGACATCAGTGGGAGAGAGTGTATGGAGGTCATTCTCTCAGTGTGTGTAAGATGAGCTCAGTAGCTAAGCTCGCTGTGTGCTTTTATGGCCTCATCCCTTCATTAAGGTCACTGAGGTCACTTCATTCTGCTATATATAATGGAGTCAGGAGTAAACACATGCCTCTGTTTAAACACCAAAGCCTACTGCTATCGTAACGCTAATAACACTAATGATATAACGCTAATAACACTAATGATATAACGCTAATAACACTAATGATATAACGCTAATAACGCTAATGATATGATGCTAATAAAACTAATGGTATAATGCTAATGATTTTAATGACACTATTGATATAACACTAAAACATTAATGATATAATGCTAATGACACTAATGATATAATGCTAATGACACTAATGATATAATGCTAATGACACTAATGATGTAACACTAATGACACTAATGATGTAACACTAATGACACTAATGATGTAACACTAATTACACGAATGATATAATGCTAATGACACGAATGATGTACCACTAATAACACTACTCTGAGTTTTGTCTCTTCTTTCTTTCTTTCTTTCTTTCTTTCTTTCTTTCTTTCTTTCTTTCTTTCTTTCTTTTTCTTTCTTTCTTTCTTCTTTCTTTTTTCCTCTGTTTTTCATTCATTCATATCAATCATGTGACGTACATTAGGCTTAAATGTCTTTCTTTCTTTCTTTCTTTCTTTCTTTCACTATTTCGCCCTTTCTGCTCTTTAAAGCTCTTATTTCCGTGTCGGTTGTGTTTTAATGTCTGGTATGCTTGTGTGTACTTTAGTTTTCTTCCTATCCTCTTTTCATTCATTTGCACCGTCAGTTTTTCAGTATTAATTGCCAGTACTGTAGAATTAGTTCAGTTTCCGTGTTGAGACACTCGTGTGTTGAATATATGTTGATATATAACATGTTTTATGATTGATTTATGATTATTTAGAGAGGATGTCCTCATTATGACCTTTGTCGCTTTGTAATCATTCGCTCGTCACGTTGTTGTTTTTTTCCTTACCTAGTCTCCTCGCGTGGCGGCGAGTGGAGCAGGTTCGTCAGTGCCGCCTTGGGTTGGTTGGGTTATTGTTTTTGTGCCGCTCGTGGATTAATTCTTCAGGAACGGAATTGTACCTGGTTTTAAATCTTGCTGTTGCCTTTATTCTTTAAATGTTTCAGAATTTGTTTAATCCTCACTTCTATACGAAGTACATAGTGAATCATGTATAAGCAGTTCCTGTATCAGGATTATTACACAGTCAGGTGACGAGCAGTGTGGAGAAAAACTGTTTTTTTTTTGTTTTTTTTTGCCATGTTAATGATGCCCTTTAGGAATAATTATAGTTTCTCTGAGGCCGATCTAAGCTCTCTAGTGTGAGTAATTTCTATGATAAACAAAATACATATAGTGATACTTGGGTTTGCTATTTAAAAAAAAAAAGCAAACTAAACAGTAGTGACATATTTACTAGTTGAATATATATAACATAGTCAAATATTTCCAATTAGTAATTAGTAATTTCCTAATTAGTAGTTTCCTATTGCTAATTTTTTAACTCATGTCACTTCAGTGAGAGCAGCAAAGTTTTTGAGTCCAAATTCCTAAAACATAATTCCTAAAAAAATTCCTAAAACATAATTCCTAATTTATTTATTTTTTTTAAGTTTTCTGGGTTTCTGTTGATTACTGTCATGTTTATCGGCCATTTTGTCCAAATGCCATGATTTCCCATAAGGCTTTTTTTTTTTTTTTTTTTGAAATTGAACAATGCAAAATTATGTGCCATGCACACAAATATTATTTAAAAAAATAATAATAATTCCATGGAATTACAATATTTTAGTAAGCCATTATGTTTTATTAAGTTTGTAGAAACATCTGCATGTATATAATTACCTAACTCCTCATTTGCATATTTTAATAAAGATTTAAAATGAGTTATTTGGAAAACTATATACAAAATATGTACTTTGTCGTCTACCTTCAACAGGTTAATTCTCATGCCAAAGTCTTATAGATATTTATAGATATTTATATTGCAATGTCTGAATTATTGAATAAATAATGATAGGGAGGAAAAAAAGATTTTACTTTTATATGTTGTTGGTCAGTGTTAGAAACGTGCTTATGATAGCTGCGATATCTAATAAAAACTGTAATGTAACTTATTGCAATTTTGCATTTTTGCAAATTCTACATAAGCATGATACGAATTAGAGGAATGGTTTAGCTAAACATTACATAATGTTCTCAATAGTTCAAATGTAGCTGATGGTTGGAGTCTGGAGTTTCTTTACGTAGCTTTAACATAGCTAACAAACACCACAGTATCTCCGTGTCACCCAAAATACACTATATGGCCAAAAGTTTGTGTACCCCTGACCATCACACTCATATGTGCATGTTGAACATCCCATTTCAGATTTAGTCCCATTTTGCTGTTACAATGAGCTCCACTCTTCTGGGAAGGCTTTCCTCTAGATGTTGGAGCGTGGCTGTGGGGATTTGTGTTCATTCAGCTACAAGAGCATTAGTGAGGTCAGGCGCTGATGTTGGGATGGTGAGGAGGTCTGGGGTGCAGTCGGTGTTCCAGTTCATCCCAAAGGTGTTCAGTGGGGTTGAGGTCAGGGCTCTGTGCAGGACACTCGAGTTCTTCCACTCCAACCTTCACACACCATGTCTTCATGGAGCTCGCTTTGTGCACAGCGGCGTCGTCATGCTGGAACAGGTTTGGGCCTCTTAGTTCCAGTGAAGGGAAACTGTAACGCTACAGCACACAGAGACGTTCTGTACAATCGTGTGCTTCTAACTTTGTGGTAACATTTTGAGGAAGACATACATATGGGTGCGACGGTCAGGTGTCAGCATACCTTCGGCCATTTAGTGTATAAATCTCCTTATATACAGTTTGAAGTTGCATTTTGAAATTGATGATTGTGTAAAATATCGTTTATGTGTTGTAAGTGCTAACTTTATTATAATCGTTATCACCTCCAGAGAATAAATGTGATTCTTGTTGTCCAAGATGGCCGCCTCGTTACAGTGTTACAGCTACAGGGTTTATGGATGATACAAATCTATACGGTGTCCTAATCGGCATCAGCTAGTCTGTGCGTGCGTGTGCGTGCGTGTGTGTGTGTGTGTGTGTGTGTGTGTGTGTGTGTGTGTGTGTGTGAAGATCTGGATGTGGTTTGAGGAAAATATTTATAGAAAAAGATTTTGGGTCAAATAGACTTCTTTTAGAAATTACATTAGCCTCGTAGATCCAGGACAAATCTAAAGATGTAAAGTTCACACACAAAAAAAAAACTCAGTGAATACTCTCTTGACAGAATTGTTTCTAATGTTTTTTTTGCTACACCATCCCTGAAAGATGAGCTGTATAAATGCAAAAGTCCTTCCTTAATTAGAAAGACCTCATGAGGCTTTTTTTTTTTTTTTTTTTTGCCTGCATAATCTCCTCAGATGGCACAAGAATGTTTCTTCTTTACAGTACAGCAGATAATCTCACCACCTCTTCAGTCTGGTTCACATCAACGCTAATAGGATCTGTGTGTGTGTGTGTGTGTGTGTGTGTGTGTGTGTGTGTGTGTGTGTTCTTAGAAAGGGTCAGAGGGTTTAATCATGCTGAGTGTCACAATAGAGAGAGGAGAGTGTTTTAGTGCATTGTATGTGTGTGTGTGTGTGTGTGTGTGTGTGTGTGTCTGCAGGCAAGTGAAAGTTTGATCTGGTTTTATCTCTAACCCACGCCGTTTGGTTGTGTTTGTAAAGCGGAGACCTGAAACCCCGTGTTTCCATAGCGAGAGGCGAATGTGTGCGTGCGTGATTGAAGCTTCTGTATTAGAGCACGCAGACCCATAATCTTCAGCTTAATGCATGTGTGTGTGTGTGTGTGTGTGTATGTGAAAGAGAGAGATCAACAATGCTTTTTCGACCATGGAGACGTCTGGTTCAGTCCAGTCACGTCCGCTGTGTTCCAGTCAGTCTCATTCTTCATTCTTTCTTGTCAAGATTTTTTTTTTCTCCCTCCTGGATTTAAAAAAAGTTACACAATGCTCAAATTGTTCAAAACAAAATTCAAGCCTCGCCTTTGCCAGATGACCATGAATCAGAAATGTCAGTCAGGAATGTCCTTATTGTTTGCATTGTGTGTGTGTGTGTGTGTGTGTGTGTGTGTGTGTGTGTGTGTGTGTGTGTGGGTGTGTTTATATGTGGTAATTTTGATTCATCTCACTCATACTGTACACTGAGGTCCTGTTTGGTCAATTAACTAATATAAATAATAGCCCATATTTTTCACAAATAGTATTACACAAATAGACCTAATTGTCACCTTAATGCTTAAACATCAGACATGTGAGGAACTCGAGACTGCATTCGATTGATATAAGACGACAAAGTCTGTTATTCAAATTCATTATTTTTGTTTCCTCCGATGTTTCATTTTTCTTTGTTGACCCCAGCTGATGAAACGTCCTAGCAGCACATGAACTAGCAGCACAAATCGGTATCATGGTCCCACTGTAATACAACATGTACCTTAAGATACAGGATGTACCTAGAAAGGCTGCTGTTTTGTATTGAGCTTTGTAGCAGTAATCAGGAGAACAAACAGTAATCTACATCCAGCAAACCTTACCCATTATAACAGCTATATAAACACTAACCTTAACCGTTATAACAGCTCAGTAAACACTAACCTTAACCATTATAACAGCTATATAAACACAATCCTTAACCGTTATAACAGCTATATAAACACTAACCTTACCCATTATAACAGCTATATAAACACTAACCTTACCCATTATAACAGCTATATAAACACTAACCTTACCCATTATAACAGCTATATAAACACTAACCTTAACCGTTATAACAGCTCAGTAAACACTAACCTTAACCATTATAACAGCTATATAAACACAATC
>CM041004.1:2624930-2650162 GCA_022985145.1 Pangasius djambal
TAGCCGGGCCGTGGCTGCTCTGTGTGTATCTGCCTCTCTCTATAGCCGGGCCGTGGCTGCTGGCAAACTATTGAAGAATCTGTAAATTCTAACAATTTCTGGGATACTTGGAATTTTCTGAATAAAAAACAACATGAACAAACTGCCATACAAAATAGAGACACCTGGAAAAATCACTTTCTCTCTCTCTCTCTGTCTCTCACTGACTTTTTATGTCTCTCTCTCTGTCTCTCTCCCTCTCTGCCCCTCTCCCTCTCTGTTTCTCTCTCTCTGTCTCCCTCTGTGTCCCTACTTTTTATCTCTCTCTCACTTTCTCTTTCTCTCTCTGTCTCTCTCTCTGTGTCCATCTTACCTTCTAGTCGTCTCTCTGTCTGTCTTTTTATTTCTATCTGTCTCCCTCTCTGTCTAGATAGGTCTTTCTTTCTGTCTCTTTCTTTCTGTCTGTCTGTCTCTCTTTCTCACTCTCTCTTTGTCTCTCTTTTTCTCTCCCCGCCTCTCTCTCTCTCTCCTGTGTTGTATTATTATGTCCACTCTGTTCCTGTGAGATTGTGAGTATTATTGTGTTCCCACAGGCTTGTGTGTGTGTGTGTGTGTGTGTGTTTGAATCACTGCCTCCATGTTGATATTTATGGCACGGCTGCACTGATTCAAAATCTTGTGTAGTTACGCCGTTGGTACTGAGGAATGAAACAACGCACTGAACACACGACGAGTCTCTCTGACGATTAGGAACAAATATCTTGAAAAGATTTTTTTTAACAAACCACACAACAGTGGAAGGAATAGTGTGTCAACATTTTGCCTGTAGGATACCTGTTACCACAGAGAGTGTATTATTTTACCATACTACTGATGTACAAGAATGCAGTTTGGGACGCACCCAAATGTTCACACTTCACCAGATGTTCTGAACTCTGGGCTCAAACGGCACTGAGCCCGGGAAAAAAACGCAAACGCGAAAACGACACAGCTGTGACTGTGGTTAAAAAAAAAATCTCTGCGAAAGGCGCGATCGAAAACGGACATGTCGTGTTTAAATGGGCGTCGACTTGAACAGTTACAGAGCTGTAACTGAAAAATATTTATTGGCAGCCAGTGGTCTACAACTCGAAATAAAACATACTTTCTAGTACAGTGGTGTTCTGTTTCTGGCTCATCACTGGATTAACAACAATTCATGCCAGATAGATACATGTAACAACCTGTGTGGAGTAATTTAACAGTAACAAAAGTTGTCTTGAATTCTAGCTGATCTTAAACCCTTATCTTCCCTGACTATCCGGTGTTGTGGAATCTGCATAATCCCATTTAAACCGTTCTGATCCTCTCAACCTCGATTTGTTTCTGCTCAGTAAGTTTTAGACATGTTTAACTCAACATCCTGTCGTGTCGAAGCGCCGACTGTCTCCTGTCAAACTAAATGTGCACGATTTATAAACAGCGAGCTGAGCCGAATTTGTGAATATTTACAGAGGAGCTCACAAGCACAATTTTTAATTCTGACTCAGCTACAGCGATCTCATTAATGTCAGGTCCATGCCGAAGTATCTCACCACGAGAAAGGAGAAATCCTTCATTCTGGTCGTTCAGACGTCCTCAAGGACTCACGGAATGAACATTTTGTCAAAGGTTCGTCAGAATCAGCAGCCGTTTTGAACGTTTACTGATTTCACCTCAAGCGCTTTGCTTGCACAGCTGAAGGACCATTTGTCCAAAACGTCCCATTTCTCTGGAAACATTGTGTGCTAAGCTTATTTTTCTATTACTACGTACAGGAAGTAACTGCAGTGCACATCGGTAATAATGTAGATGTAGTAATGTTCAGTGTAGCAGAGAACCAAACAGCTGTGTAAGCAAAGTGTTTCTAAAGCCGTACAATGTGAAACTGGTTATAACGCAGCTCTTAAGAGCTGTACAGTGAGAGCGTGTGTGTGTGTGTGTGTGTGTGTGTGTGTGTGTGGGACTGTAATGAGCACGCAGGAAGTACGAGTGGATTAGTGGATGGATGGTTAGCTGGATGAAAGTGTGGATCAGTAATCTAGATCAATGTCCTTGATCTCAGAGCGATTGTTTGAAACATCTTCTCAACATCCAAACTGGGACCTTTTTATCTGAAAAGTAATCTCTACTTCTTTTTTACAACATCCACATTTTTTCTGGAACAGAATTTTTGTGTTTGGATATCTAAAATGTGCTTTTTTTTTAACTAACAAACTGATAACAAAGACAAAAAAAGACACATATATAAAACTCAAAGGTGTCTAAAGCCCTATTCGGATGGGATCGAATGCACATGGGGTCCTGGGGTGATTTCCTGTTTTGCAGGAGCTTCTCTGTGATTTTGTTTCCGTCCTGATCGGCCATGTCTGTGTTTTTCTCCATCCTCCTCTGAAAATTTTTTTTTTAAAAAATGCAGGTCGAATTACCTACCGCCAAACTCTATTTAAAAAAAAAAAAATACGATTTTGGACTGCTGCAGCTTGTCATATTTAGTCTCGTAGCGCATGTATCAGCGACCCTTCCCCAAATACTAAACACTTCCTGAACCCCAAAAAGGAAAAAACGCATGCTTTAGAAGAGACACGCAAGCATATACTTGGCCTGGGAGGTAAAACCTCGACTCCGCACGCTAAGTGGGAAAGCGTTTTCGGCAGGGGAAAGAAAATAAAATCATGAAGCAGCTCCAGCAGCTACGGGTACAAAGCATTGCTTTATATGCACATACGCACAATGCCATCAACTTTAATTTCTGTAAACAATGATGAGTTGTATCACTGCCAGTTCTGTAAATATGCAATGTTAAATGCTAAATGCTCGGGCTTGAAAGTCGTGTGAAACTCGCTCCTCCTGGGGTCATTTTATTGCTGCCGGGATGCAAAGGTTTCATCACTAAGGAGTGTAAAAGAGTGTATTTATTTCAGATAAACTGACCCGATCCGAATAGGGCTTAAGTCTAGCATTGAATGTAGGATTAGAAGGTTGGCTACATATAATCGTCTGTGACAGTATGTTTGCTATTTTTGTCATTATTTTTGATGAAGCAAAGCGCATACAGAAAAAAACAAAACAAAACGCTACATTGTGGTTGTGATTTAGGCGAGAATTCACACGGAAACGTGTCCCAGATCAGCAAATAACTTAAGTTGAAGAAACGCAGTTTATTTTCTGATATCATGATGCTTCTTTAGGATTTATCTCTTATTCATCAGTGAATAATTAGAGTATTTTGCTAATTGAAGAACACTGAAGAACACTGAAGAACACTGAAGAACACTGTGGTTCGTGGCTTCTTACACTGTTGTGGTTTCCATCTGTTGGCTTCCTGCAGTTGTGGACTGAGGTGTGTGTTTTGTGTGTATGTGTGTGTGTGTGTGTACATGTGTTCATTTTCTGCTTTTGTGTTTTATGAAGCAATCAAAATCCATCTTCCCCTTTTGCTCTCTCTCTCTCTCTCTCTCTCTCCCCCCCTTCTCTCTCTTAACTCTCCTGAGTCATGGTGCTCATTATATCTAATATCCTTATATCTTCACTGACACACACACACACACACACACACACGCACACACACACAGCCTCTCTTTATATGCCAATCTGAACCATGGAACTTCTCTTTCCTTCACTTCCATCACTTGCTAAGAAAGAGAGAGAGAAAGAGAGAGAGCAGGGAGAAGAGAAGGGATGGAGAAGGGGGTGTTTCAGTTTCAGCACAAACCAAAAAGTGACTCTCAGGGGAAAGAAAGAGAGGAAAAAAAGAGAGACATTGCAGTTGCATAACTCTTGACACCCCACTGCAAATGCGCACAGTTATACAAGCACGCACATGCAGGTTTACTTTGTGTGTGTGTGTGTGTGTCTTAGGTCAGAGTTTTGGAGTTTCAGATACCTTTACTGCTAACACAGCCGATGCACAGCTCTTGACTGTGGCTCATTATATCCCAGCGCAGTGGCACAATGAGTGTGTGTGCATTATAATGCTTTGTGCATGCGTTATTCTGCATTAAGCACTGGTGTGTGTGTGTAATATTAAATACTGGAGTACTGGTGTGTATGGAAGGCCGCTTTTAATACTAATATTCTGTAAGTGTGCATGCAATGCAGTGGGTATGGAGAGTTATATTTAGGACAGCGGTGCATGCACGATAGTAAATTTAGTAGCAACATGCATGCAATATGATGTATTTAGTGCTAGCACGCAAGCTTTATCCTGAATCTGTTGCTAGTGCGCATGCATGCCGTATTCTGTGCTTAGTACTAGCGTGCATGCTGGACTCCATTTTAATGCTAGTGTGCATTAGGCTAGGTAAAATTCTAGTTAGTATCTAGTACTAACGTGCATGCAGTATGCAGTAATTAGCACTATGTCACATGCAGTATTGTGCATTTGGGTCTAGTGTACATGCAATATTGCGTATTCACTCCTACCATGCATGCAACACACTGTGCATAGTGCTTACTAGCATGCATACTATATTCTGCCTTAATACCAGTGTGCTATGTCAGTATGTAAAATTGGGCGTTTAGTGCAAGCGTGATTGCAGTATGCTCGTATTAGTGCTATGGTGTATTTAGTGCTAGTGTGCATATTATATTCCTTTTTAATGCTAGTGTGCATAAGCTACGTTCAATTCTGTATCTAGCATTAGCGCACACACGTTGTGCGCTATTTATTGCTAGTGGGCATGCATTATTGTGTATTTGCTCTTACTATGCACGTAGTATGCTGCAGTTAGTTTTTCTGTGCACGTGCAAAGATGTTTTTAGTGTAATTATGTATATATGTACTTTTGTATTTAGCGTTAGTATGCATGTCCATGCTATATGATATATTCTGGGATTTTTATTACTAGTAGTAGCTTTTTGTATTGCACTGCTGTTGTTTTGTTAGTTGTTTTTTGTAGTGTACTGCTGTATTTAGTCCTAATTTGCATGCATTTTGTGGCATTCTGCAGGAGTGTATATTTAGTGCTATGTAATCAGCATTTATCTTAGTGTGCATACACGATGCTGTATTTAATACTAGTATACATGCAGTGTTCAGTATTTAATCCTAGTGTGCATGCACCGTTCTGTATTAAACACTGGTGTGCATGCAGTATTCTGTCTTCAGTATTGCTGTGCATGCACTGTGCAGTATTTAATACTAGTGTGCATGCAATATGCAGTATTTAATACTAGTATACATGCAGTATCTCATATTTAACACTAGTGTGCATGCAGCATTCTGCCTTTAGTATTGTTGTGCATGCACAGTGAAGTATTTAATACTGGTGTGCATATGTTATGCCGTATTTAATACTAGTGTGCATGCAGTATTCTTTATTTAGTATTGCTGTGCATGCTCTATTCTGTATTTAATACTAGCATGCATACTCTGTGCAGTATTTAATACTAGTATGCATGCAATATTTCGTCTTTAGTGTTGTTGTGCGTGCACTGTGCAGTATTTAATACTAATGTGCATGCATTATGCAGAATTTAATACTATTGTGCATACAATTTTTGTCTTTAGTATTTTTGAGCATGCACTGTGCAGTATTTAATGCTTACATACACTGTTTAATGCTGCAGTATTTAGTACAGGAAATGTTCTGTGTTTATTACAAATGTGTGCGCATTAATCCGTATTTAGTAATAATGTGCATTCAGTATCCATATTTAGTATTGCTGTGCATACAGTATTCTGGATTTAACACTAGTATGCCTGCACTCCACTGTATTCAGTAGACAGAAACACATAGTACACTAGTAATTTTGTCCATACAATGCACAGAAATGTTCAGAATAATGCACAAGTGATTATAATTCACTAGTATCTAAACTATTCACTATATTTACCACTAGTACCACTAGCACTCATGCAATCTGGAGTATGTGGCACTAGTAAATATGCAATGTACTATATTTATCTGTAGCACACATTTTTTTAACCATATTTGCATTCAGCACACAAAAATACCTTCCAATTCACTGATTCACTGCTGGATTAAAAAGATTATATATGTTGTCTAAATATTAGTGACTGAAGTCATATGATCCAGACGACCTTTGGTAACAGTTAGTGAGGAAGCTGGTCATGAGACCTTGTGCATGTGTGTTGGGCATGGTTGCTTACTCCTGATGCTGATGGATATTATAGAGTGTGTGTGTGTGTGTGTGTGTGTATGTGTCTGTATGTGTGTGTTTGATTCAGCACTTAATCATTAGACTGCGTGTCACGGAAGACAGCACTCTTGTTCCTCCTGCCATGGTGTTTATTTAAACTCAGCTGGTGTGCCTGACATTCTAGTCTTTTAAAGGGCAACACACCACCGTAACGGAATTACTATCACCATCTCTCAGTCTTTAACGCACCATTTCGTCTGGCCTGTCCTCATTCTCCTAGTTTATTTAACTCTCATTACACATTACAAGCCAGAGAGAAGACAGTTAAGTCAATACTGGACAAATATTTTAGTACAATTGTAATGCAAATTTTCTAACCATTTTCAAATCATTGCAATAGAGCTCAGGAATTTCTCCAGCAAAAGACATTACTCATCGGATGATCAGTTTCTTCTACTTACTTTCCTACAGCTATATAAACTCAGGTGTGTAAACCCGATTCGTGTCGTCCATGTGAGTAGACTTACACATCTGGTTTTAATGAATATGCAAATTAGCATCTACAGTGTGATTTACCACAGCCTCAGAGTCACTTCAAATCAGATGTAGAGGGTGCAAATGAATACAACTAAAGGGCATGTATTAAATCAGTAGTAGAGTGTTCAAATGAATACAACAGAAGGGCAGATATTAAATCAGTTGTAGAGAATGCAGATGAATACAACAGAAGGGCAGGTATTAAATCAGTTGTAGAGAGTGCAAATGAATACAACAGAAGGGCAGGTATTAAATCAATTGTAGAGAATGGAAATGAATACAAGAGAAGGGCATGTACCAAATCAGTTGTAGAGAGTGCAAATGAATACATCAGTTGTAGAGAGTGCAAATGAATACAACAGAAGGGCAGGTATTGAATGAATTGCAGAAGTTGTAGACGAATACAGCAGAACGACAGGTATTAAATTTTTAAAGCTTTTCAAGTTTCTCAAAATTTTTCACAATTTTTTTTTGTAAATTTGTAGTAAATTTTAACACCCAAGACCTTCATCAGTGTCAGTTTCTGACCACAGCAACACTTGACTGAATGGGTTTGGATGCTGGACTGTTTATTTCAACCAAGCCGTGATATTGATCTGTTATAAAAATAAAAAAAATAATAAAAAAAAATAAAGAATAATTGTAAACCTACAGAGTGACCACCATGAGCGTACAGCTGAGCTGTAGATGTTCAAGTAATAGTGTATGGAAGGAGCATAGCTGGAGGTCAGAATCGTGGGTGTATGCTTTATTCGAGTAATCCACAGTGGTTATTGTGGTGCCAAAACAACAACACAACTGTGTAATCACAATATGCAGCTAAATAATATTAGATATTTGAAATTAGGGAAAGCCTGTGACTTCAGCTGTAGTAACAAATACACACGCGCACACACACACACACACACACACACAGAGGATTAAACAGTGTGCGCTCTCGGGTAGTGTTTGGAATAACAGAATTCATTAAGGCTGCAGTTCCCATAGCAACACATTCTGTTTTCTTTCTGGTAGGGTACAGTGAGCTCACAGAAACTCAGATGCTCAGACACACACACACACACACACACACACACACACACACACACACAGAGCTTTGCAGAAGGACAATGGAATAATTAGGGCAGTCTGGCCCACACACCTCACAATTCTAGCCCACAATTCATAAATAATGAATTGTCACTGTTGACAGATTACTGTGGTATAAGAGGAATAAAACACTTTGGGAGGTACTGTATAGGAAAATAATCAACTCTGTGGTGATAATAGTAACTGCACTTAATTAAACCACCCTGTCGTTGATTATTTTCCTATAAAAGTGTTTTATTTCATACTTCAGCTTAAAAAGTAGTAGTAAAGTAGTACGATTGGTTCAGTATGCATATTTGGTACTTGTGGAAAAATGACGCAGTTTATGGCTCCTGAGTGGCACAATGGCGTCTTTATTTATTTTTATTTTCGGAGTTCTGGGAAGAGACACAATGTGGAGTCTTTCCCACTTTTTGAGTAGCGTATCACGTTTCAAACTCAAACATTTATCATGCATAATAAAACGTGTCAGTCTGATTGACCGCTGTTTAAAACGAACACTCATTTTATTGACATTACACATAATTCTGTAACTAAGTACCCAGCCCTGCATCTGCGCCTGACCGGCTCCATGACTTCGTCTCCGCTGCATCAGCAGCTTTCTACTATGATACTCAACACCCTTCGCTAACATGGCTGACTGATTTTTTTTTTTTCTCCTACTCTCCTTCCTCTCCAGAAACCTGCCAATATCCTGGTGATGGGGGAGGGTCCTGAACGGGGGAGGGTCAAAATCGGTAAGTCACGTGCTCTCTTCCCACGTGAAATGTATTGATTCATAGAGTGCATGCTGATTAGATCACTTAAGGTTTGCTAAGAGATCTGGTATGCACTGAAGGATCATAAGATGAGCAAAAATACGCAGACAAATCCGAGTCTGAGGAAAGATTTGATGGCAGGTTTGACTTTGATAGTGTCCTCAGCCTGGCTGCGGTTGGAAAGAGGTCGTTCTCAGTGAGTGTACAGCACACGGGGACAGCGTTGGATGTGCTCGGACCTAACAGCCCCTCTTCAGTGTTGCGTAACTCCATATTGAACACTTCAGCTTGATGACAGCGGCTCACACCGGCGAGCTATTTCTGCTGCAGGGTGTTAGGTTTCTCCTGGAATTTCAGTTTCCATGCCACTCTCGCATGGGCAACTCTGGAAATACGACACCGTTTAACCCCTTATGTGCTGTTCTGGGTCAAACATGTAACGGTACTGAAAATTACAGATGCACTGATATCAAGGGACAGGCCGGTTGATACCTGATCATTTTTTTCTACTTTAAAAAATATATCACAGGCAAAAGGCACAGCAAAAAATGTGATTTACAGTAGACAGTGAAATAGACCATACACAACCTCATGAATTCAAAAACTGTCAAAACTACATTTTAAATCGGATTGCTAGAAAATAGTCTCACTGAAATATCATCTAGTGTAATATAACTGTAACTATAAAGCTCACTTTTAGCTACACTATTCCTGTTACATGTACGAAAATCATACTAGAGGAAATTAAACACATTTTTATTTTTTAACTATCTTGCTGTTAGATATAGATATAATTTTTTCTTAGTAACTTCAGGAGAGTGAAATAAGTCAAGCTTTTGAGAGAATGACTGCTTATCATTGCTATAACGTAAGTGACAACAGGAACTAACTTGATTTGTGGATATTCCACAATTTTAAATGTAAATATAAGCAGATAAAAAGGAAGGGCGTGGCGTTCTTTAATAAGTAAAAAAATTGTTAGCATTGGCAAATTGCCGTATAAGAGGAATAAAAACACTTTGGGACTTGGTATTATAGGAAAATAATCAACTTTGGAACTTTGTCTCATCATTCATCCTATCACTGATTAAATCTGAGAATCACTGACACAATCACACAACTTTAATCACTTTTCAAGGCTAACACACTACTTGAACTTTCAGCTGGAGAGATCCCCGCTGAAGCGCGCCTGATCCACAAATCCCTCTTTCTCACAAAAATAAACACAAGTTTATCTCTCCTGTGATCTTTGACTCTGTCACAGTTTTGTATGGAAAAACAAGAAAAAAGAGAAATAATAGAAAATGTGGAGGAGATATTGGTTTTGGAGATGCAGGCAGCAAGGGTTGTCTGTTCTGCAAAGAGAACCGGAGGTAAGTTCAGAGTAGCTATTTGCATATTATGGTGCCTCCAGGAATCATGTTTGTTTTTATTTCTGCTGTTCCTAACAACCATTTGGGTATGTCATGTCAAATAACTTCTTATAAAAGCATTATTATTATTGTGTTTACGTTCTGCCATTGCTCTCCCACACAAATAGATGGGTGATAAACTGGATTCAGGGATCTGCTGCGCATGAGAGCAGAATTTTATTTCCTCTCGGGCTGTCTCTCGTCGCTGTCCTTGCTACTAGTCGCAGAGGGGTCCACGCTACACTAAGCTTTACACGATCATGTGATCGTTTAAGTGTCTGTGACCTTTGGTTTCTTCTAAAATGGTCATATGGTGACGCAGGAAAAAGAAGAGACTATCAATCCATCATACGCAGTTTTTAAGATTGTTTTATCAATGACCCCTTTTCTTGTCAGTCTCTCTTTCTTTCTCTCTTTTCTCTTTATCTCTTTGACTTGCAGGTCCGGATCAGATTCGCTCAGCTTTTGAGCTGTGTGTGTTTTGTACACATCGGTGTCTTCAGTAAAGCACGGTCATCAGAAATTTTGATGACTGAAACACTTTCTCGCTGCAACTGAATATCTGATGCACAACATTTTATAAAAGTTTTGTTTTTTAAATTTCTTTGTGTGTGTGTGTGTGTGTGTGTGTGTGCACGCATGTTGTAGCGGACATGGGTTTTGCTCGACTCTTCAATTCTCCTCTAAAGCCTTTGGCTGATCTGGATCCAGTTGTGGTTACATTCTGGTACCGAGCACCTGAACTGCTTCTGGGAGCTCGACACTATACCAAAGCAATCGGTGAGATTTACACACACACACACACACACACACACACACACACACACACACACACACACACATTACAGACTGGTGCTGGCTAGTGTTGAAATAACAAAATATGTGGAAATACACATGTATCCTATGAATGTCAGTGACTTCGTTCTTCCTACTTACAGATTTCCAAAGACATGTTCATGCGAATGACCTGCCATCGTTTTGTGGTGCTTATCATTTCTATTTATTATTGATTATTTTCTTTTTTTTTTTTTTTTGCGTTAAGATATCTGGGCTATCGGCTGCATCTTCGCGGAGCTGCTCACGTCAGAGCCGATATTCCACTGCCGTCAGGAGGACATCAAAACCAGCAACCCGTTCCACCATGACCAGCTGGACCGCATCTTCAGCGTCATGGGCTTCCCCGCAGGTCTGCGTTCATTTAATAATAGCATTTTAATCTTACCAAACCTTTAATGTACTGAAGTGCCTCGCACACTTGTCTAAAGTGTCTGTTAGTGTGAATGAAAGAGGTAAAAAGTAACATTTAAAAAAAGAGGTAACATTTAAAAAAATATTCTACACTCTTATGTCCTATAACATAAATGCTATGAGTTACAGGTAAGGAATAAAACACTTATATAAAACATGCGGAGGCATGCTGTTATAGGAAAATAATCAAAGATGAAATAGAGTTACTGTTACTAGCCTGAAGTTGATTATTTTCCTATTACAGCATATCCTGTAATGTATTATTAAGTGTATATTATGTGTATTATTTCTCTCAGCTATTTGTCAAAAATTAAAAAATTTTTAATTATCAAAGAATGACAGGTTGTATTTTTATCCATTTATGGCATGAGACAAAATATCATTGTCTTAAATAAAGCTGTACAAACATACTGAAACGGCCCATAGTGCACAACTGCTCAATATTTTCTACACTATCCAGAATTCATAACAAACCAGTAGTGTAGCGATGCACACTACATCTTCGTCCATCGAGCACATCTCAGTGTTTAAACCGACAAACAGTAGCCTTTTTTTCCTGTCCGAGGGGTAGTTACCGTAAACTGTTGTATATATGTGCACTGTGGTTTCTGTTGCAGCTGGCTGGACCGTGCGCTTGAAATGCAGGTTAACATTAGTGTGCTGTGCTTGATGTAAGTCACACTCGCACACGTCGTGTGTCGTACTGGCAGTGGCGTTTAAATTCATTCCGGACGGATGAGGAAATATGCAAAATAAACCTTCAGGGTCTCACAAGAATGCTGATGTGGCCGGCAGAATCGGAGTTTGACACCTCTGTTGTGTGATTTGTATCATTACACAATAAATGTATTACAATTTAAAATGTAATGTTTTGTGGCAATATCGTCTCGTGAAGCCTGTATCGGGACACGTCTCATTTCATGGCTTTAGTGCATCATCTCATGCCTAATTCATAGTTACATTTAACAATGTGGAATGTCTGTGAAACAAGTTAGTTCCTGTTCTATAAACAGTCGTTCCCCCACCAGCCTGTCTTTTTTCCTCTCTCTTAAAGTTAATAAGACAAAGAAAAAAAATCACAGCTTGTTATGTTACAGAGAAAACGCAAAACGTAAACTTTTCTGTCCTGAAGACTTTCCTAGGGCGGAAAACCTCTTGTCACAAAGCGCTGACACTGGAGACTCCTTCCATGAAGGTTAAATAAACATCATCTTACAGAAAGCTTCACCATATCAATAATTTGTAAATCATTTTTATTTGTTCAGTAATAGCATGTTTTTAAAAAATTGTGTTTATTATTAGGTTTAGATTATATAGAACGTCCACTGTACCACCATCAGATTCGAGAATTCAGCAGCGCTGTGTTATAAAGTTCAGTAATCCAGATGTTTACACGGTGTGTTTGTTGCAGTATTCTTTTCACACTGAGCAGTGAAGATGTGTATCTAAGCCAAACCCCAAATCTTTTATTTGTGTGCAAAATCTGTAAACACCATTGATTGTGGCTCCACTTCCTCAAGCATGTGTTCAACCACAGTGTGTCAAAAGAAATTTACACCACGTACTGTTATCAAACCGGACAGGCAAATGGAAAAAAAAAAACAAAAAAAACAGCCACACTGTTGAAAATCCTGTTTGTACATCATATATATCATTGCATCCTATTCACGTATGTATTATTTGCAGACAAAGACTGGGAAGACATCCGGAAGATGCCAGAATATCCGACCCTGCAGAAAGACTTCAGAAGAACAACGTGAGTAGAATTTTCCATGGAAAAGATGCCTGGGTTTTGCTGAGTCAGCACACGCTGTGGTCAAATTTTCCTCCGTTTTTACATGATTTTACATATATTTTCTTGTTCGGAGCCCAGGCAGAATGTATACTCACTTTCAGACAGCTTCTTAAGGTTTCCGTAAAAAAGGTTTGTCTGGTAAAAAGCCTCCTTTGAATGAATTACATTATTACAATAATTGTCTAACCTTTTGTCACTGTTCGCTATATTATCACGATGTTCTGTTGCGAAAAAATTAAACCAAAATACTTAGAGTTACATGTAACCTGCAGACCTTTACGCAGTTTGTGTAGGAACTTCACATCTTAACGAGCACGCCACTACTTAAAAATTCGCTGAACGAGCATTTTTTCCTCCCAATGCGATACAGCAGATGAGCCAATTAACATGTCAGTTTGTAATGACTGACAGTTGCGCAGATGGTTTGAACTCTCTGATATTAACTGGCACCCTGGGAGCCCCGCCCCCTTCCCACCATCTCACATTAGTGTTTTCTTGTCTCAACTCAGTTTTGGCTTTCTGTCGCAGTAAATGGAGAATGTTTTGAGTTTGTTAATGTGAAAGAAAATCAATGAGCCTGTTTGACTTAGAGTGCGACATAAAAAAGAATTGAGCTCCAGGGTGGCGTAACAGAAAAAGCATTCGCTCTGTCATGTGGAGATTACGAGTTCAGATTCTGACAATGCCACAGCAATCCGTGGCGGGGAGTCCAAGAGAGGCCTTGCTCTCAGGGAGGGAGGGGTGTGGCATACTCTCCCTCACCTGTGACTCACAGTGGCACTAGCCAATCATGGGCATCTGTGAGCTCATGTATGTGGAAGGAGGCGGATAGCGCTTTCTTCCAAGTGTGCACTGAACGAAATAACACCTGTTTGCAAGAAACAATGTAAAATAAAGAGATTTTTAGTTTACTCAGTAGTTAAATAGTTAAAAAACAACGAACGCCAAAACGAAAAATCATCCAAAAAAACAAACAAACAATTAAATAGTTCTACAATGAAGTGTAAAAACTAAAATGTTACAAATAATTTTAATTTTAATGGTATTGACAGTTAAAACGTGATTAAAAAGTTCTCACATTATCTCATTGTGTTTACCAGGTACGCCAACAGCAGCCTCATCAAATATATGGAGAAGCATAAAGTGAAACCGGACAGCAAAGTCTTTTTGTTGGTGAGCGTCTGATCCGCTCCGTAGAAAAATATTCCCAAATAGTCAATAGGAATACACCCAAAGATTCTAAATATAGCTTCGATTTTAACTTTTGATCTAGCTCCAGAAACTTCTTACCATGGACCCCACCAAAAGGATTACGTCTGAACAGGCACTGCAAGACCCCTATTTCCTGGAAGACCCCTTACCAACATCAGAGTAAGGCTCCGTGAAGCATGCCAGCACACACACACACACACACACACACACACACACGCTTTAGCACCACTATAATAGATTGTAGTCAGGTCAGCTGTTAAGTATTGACTACATTTTGAGGAACTTGACACACTCCCCCTCATGTTTCCCATGGATTAAAATAAAGCGCCTGCCCACATTAAAGCATGTCTGAGTTACAAAACAAAGTAATTCCTGACCTTGCTTTCAGTTTTTATCATTGCAGATTTATCATTTTATATCCTGTTAATCACCCTGTAGCTCAAAAAACACACTATTGTGCATGTGTGTGTGTGTGTGTGTTGCAGTGTATTTGCAGGATGCCAAATCCCATACCCCAAACGCGAGTTCCTCAATGAGGAAGAACCTGAGGAGAAGACGGAGAAGGTAAAAACTGCCACCCACACGCACTCATAGTAAAGTTGTGTGTAAATGTTTGTAGACCAAACCGAATTAAAAATTCCGTCCACCTTTCGTTAACACTGATTTTCTTCGTACTCATGTGCGTGTCGATAAACGCCAGTCAGCCGTAAGTTACCAAACGTGTTTACAGTATAGCTGATTTACATCTAGCCCGCAAAATGCCATACGAGCTGAAAATGACAAAATGGCGACTAAACAGTGAAAAAGCACCTCATAAGCACAGCGTGCGCTAAATCTTCCACTAACGCAGCTCAGCCATTGCAGTGTGTCAGCTACCGTAAACACGCGCTAACTCCTTTTTCAGTTTACAGGGTGCCAGTACTTTTGTTGTGATTGAATGGCTAGTCTTACAGTATTTGTCTTCGTTTATGGATTTGTTTTAGATTGGTTTTTGTGAAACTGGAGTGTCGGATAACTTATTTCATAATTATAATCAGGCAGCATGGTCGGTTTTGGCAAATGAAATATCACATGACACACACGCGCGCACACACACACACACACACACAGCAGGAACGATCCACCTGGCATCAGACAGCACAAACATGTGACATAGCGTACACCACGTCAGCATGAGTGTGTATTAGTGTGCACGTGTGAATCGTGAAGTAGAGGATTAGCAAAACGTGTTCTTCTCACAGATGTGAAGATCCCTGTGGTGCTTTAGGCAAATGCGATTTTTCAACACCTGAGATCAACACACTAATCTCTGCCCCCTCACTTCCGCATGTGAACACACACACACACACACACACAGTAGTCAGTAGTGCAGCTGTAAATAAGTGGACACTCCACGTAAATGGATTTTAAAAAGGTTGATACAGTGAAGTTTTTTTTTTGTAATGTAACATTACATATGGAAGGAGTCTCCAGTGTCAGAAAAGGTTTTCTGACATCTTCAGGACAGAGAACTTTACACGTTTGCGGTTTCTCAGTAACATGACAAGGGTTTTTATTTATTTATTTATTTTTATTTCAACAGAGAGAAAAAGAGAAGCTGGTGAGGCAATGAATGTTTATAGCTGCTATAACAGAAGTGATAACAGTAACTAACTTGTTTCAAGGACATTCCACAGCATTAAAAGTTTCAGCTAGAAGCTTGGACATGAAGTCTTAGACATGATTGGCTATTTAAAAAAAATAAGTTTCTGCTTTAAATGGCAAAATGTGACTATACTCAGTCTTGTGTAATCTTGCAAATAATAAATGAATGAATGAATAAAATTTTGATCTATTCCACCACACCCATCTTTCTTTCTTTCTTTCTTTCTTTCTTTCTTTCTTTCTTTCTTTCTTTCGTTTTACAAGAGCTACAATTACCCATTGGAAAGCAAAAATGTCTCCTCATCCCCATCATGCATGAACATTTATATGTTTAAAAAATATATCATTCTTTATTCTCTCTGAATTTTATATGATTTAAAACTTACAGTATCAGCACTGGGGCATATGTACATTTCAATTTCATATTCACATTCCATATTATTCCAATATTTGTCATTCAGCGTGAGTCAGCCTGTATGTGGTTTGACCTCACAGTCCGTCCTGTATATCATTTTTCAGCAGTTCAGACTCATCTGATGTTATAGTATTGGTTTTACTTCAACCACAAGTGAAAAGGAAGCTGTAGTCCAATCATCCAGTCTGTTAAACTCCTGGATTTACGACTCTGGCTTTGTTTGTGTGTGTTTACGTAGAACCAGACGCAACAGCACCAGCAGACGCAGGCGCAGACACAAACGCAGGCGCAGCAGGCTCCGTCTCAGCAGAGCTCGGCTCAGACCAACGGCACGTCGGGGGGGACCACGGGACCCTCAATGCAGCACGCAGGCCAGGAGCAGGGGCCCCCCAACAAGAAGAGCCGCACCACCGGGGCCAACGTGCTCCAGACAGACTACCAGGTGTGTGCGCGTGTGTGTGTGTTTATGTCTCGCTCACACCCACCCAGCATAGCAGGACCAGCACCATATAAAAGCAGACGTCCCCACCGAAAAGAGCTGTATTATGAAAATAGATTATACAACAGAGTTCCACACCCAGAGATGTACCACGCAACTTCTACTAAGATTGCATCAGGAAATGAGTTTCTAACAAGACACAACTGAAAGCTGGTTTCATTCACAGATTTATTGATCTGTGATTTCATTTTCTGAAACACTATCTGCCAATACCTATATGATTCTCATATTATTTATTATCCCTTTTATGCATCCCTTTGCCAGATATTTTTAAAAAAAATTATATAACACTTTTTATCTATGTACCGAGGAGAAACGCCGGTTTTCTTGCACCGGAGACTCAAAAAATTAACATGGACTACCAACAGTAAAATCACCAACAGTGCCTATAAAATGCGTATAAACATTGAACATTTGGTCCAAATTAGCCACCTGTGTCTGGTGTAAGCACAAAAGATAAAAGCTGCTACATATTGTTATCTGTTCTTGCCTTGTTGCTTATCAAGGACGTTTTTCTCCGGAACATGTTCTTCCAGTAGCCCTGGCATTGTGAAACAGCTATTAGGATTTACTAGCTGTAGCGTAGCACAAGCGTAAAGAATCTTTTGCTGGACGAGGGAAAGTCACACTTTTGGATGCAAACGATGGAACACGTTCATGCGCTTAATAAGAAACCGTGCGTGTGTGTGAGAGAGAGAATTTGAGTTACTTTAGCTAATCGTCTAAGAATTTTATGTAATATTTATAAAAACCTCTTTTTTCTGTAGTAAGTAAACAGATTAGTAAATGATCTGCTGGGCTGCACGTGTCTGTACTGGAAAGACTCTGAGGTGCTACGCCATGGACTTTGCCCTGAGTGTGTGTGTGTGTGTGTGTGTGTGTGTGTGTGTGTGTGTGTGTGTGTTTGTGTGTGTGTGTGTGTTTGTGTGTGTTTAGACTTTAACTGATAGCCCTTGACAGCATGACAGTGTGATCTACTACACCTCTGCTTTATCTACTTGTCTAAATACAGCGCACAGAGGGAGAGAGAGGGAGAGAGAGAGACACTAGTTGTTGCTTTCCCAGAAAAAAAAAAAAATACACAGGTTCTTCCATTTTGGCAAGTTGAATTGCTGTTTTTTATAGCAACCTTTTGAGAGCTGTTTGATGTTTCAAGAGATAAATGGTTTTTATCCTTCTGACAGCTTGATGATTATTAACCCTTTCTTTCTCTCTTTCTATGTGTTTGTTTCAGCACTCCAGCTCACGCCTTGGTTACCAAAGCAACGTCCAAGGCACAACCCAGTCTCAAAGCACTATGGGATATTCGTCCACATCTCAGCAAAGCTCCCAGTACTCTCATCAGTCTCACCGCTACTGAGGCGTGGAAACATTGATGGCTCGCGCTAATCCATGAACACAAACGCAGGTTTTGCTGCCATTCCTTATAAACTTGTGGAGACTTCCTTCTGCCTGCCTTCCCACCTGTACTACTTCCTTCTTATTCTCAGTCCCTTTACACTTATACGCTTTCAGCTTGAGATGTGTATGCTATTCTTACTAGCGTTGCCAATACCAGCAGATAAGATGTCATTTCTGAAGCAGCACCTTCCATGCTCAACTACACATCCCAGGAGCCTTGGAGCGCAGTTAAACCCTGTGATGAGAATCAACACCAGCGTCCTAACCCTCAGTTAAAACCAATACTCAGAAATATATTTCATATATTTGCATTTATTTGTCTGGCACAGGCTTTTATCCAAAGTGACTTCCCACTTAGGCAGGATGCAATCCAAGCATTTAGCTGAGCAGTTGAGGGTGAAGGACCTTTCTCAAGGGCCTGACAGTGGCACTTCGGCAGTCCTGGGATTCAAACTGACAACCTTACGAGCATTACTTCAGAACCTTAACCACAGAGCCACAATACCAGTTCCTAAAACCCCACAGTGTCCATATGGATCCGGTTCTCAGAGTTCATGAAAACCTTCAGTGTCCACACAAAAACAGTTATTTAAATCTTCAGCATAAATATATATCTCTGAAGCATACAAAACCAGTCCTAACAAAACCATAGTGTCATTATGGGTCTAGTGCTGTGAATACATATGGACCAAACTGTCATTTAGACATTTAGAGTCAGTCATCTGAACCATGAGAACTCCCTCAAGAACCAGAACCCGTGCACAGACTCCTTGGTTTCCCCCCAGAACAAGTCCCCAGGCCCCTTGGTTTCCATCTATAACCAATCCTCAGAATTCTTGGTGTCATCAAGAGTGCACCCTTCAGTTTCCATCAAGAAACAGACCGCAAACCCCTGGGTTTCCATCAAGAATCAGTCCCCAAGCCCCTGGGTTTCCATCAAGAATCAGCCCCAAGCCTCTTGGTGTCCACCCGGAACCAGTCCTCAGAACCCTTAATGTCTTTATGGGTCTACCCTTGGGTTTCCATCCAGAACCAGTCCCCAGATCCCCCAGTTTCCATCTACAACTAGTCCTCAGAATGCTTGGTTTCTAACCGGAACCATCCCACAGATTCCTCAGTTTCCTTCCAGAACCAGTCCTCAGACCCTTTGGTTTGCATCCAGAACCAGTGTCCACCCTTTGGCTTTCATCAAGAACCATTCCCCAGACCCCTCCAGTCATCAAAACCCTCAGTGTACTTACAAAACCATCGCTAATAAAATGGTTCTCAAAATCCTTGGAGCCAGTGAGCCGCACCATGTAGTCCCAGAATCTGCAGTATTCATACAACACCAATGATCCAAACTCTTCAGTTTCTATTTAGAGACACTACTGTCGAAATTGGAATTCTTCAAACCTTTATTTTTTTATGTAGAACATTTAGTTTCCATCTACAGGCAGTCCGAAACCCTTCAGTATCTCTACTGAACCAGTCTTCAAAACTGTCAGTGTTCCTGTTGATTCTCAGAACCTTCCGTATCCATACCTAACCAGTCTGCAAAACCATCTTAGTAGAGAATAAGTCCTCTGAACTTGCAGTTTCCAATCCACTAACCCACAAAACCTACTTCAATTCCAGTCCTACACACTTTTCTTTTCTTCCTGTAACCTGCCCTCTGGGACAATGTGAGGGCCTACACAGAACCTGCCATTATGACCCACAGTGTCCGTACAGAACCAGCCAGAACCTAGAATCATTGCGGAAGCATCTAATTCTGCTCTGGTCCAACGACCGGCTACACATCTGCAATATGGAGGCTAATACAAACCAAATATCCCTTCCCTCCTCTATCTGTCTGTCACTCTGTCTGTTTGTAACACTTTCTATTTTCCCCTTCCTGTCCACCCCCCGCATATAACATCACATGCACACTATAGACACAGAAGAACAAAGAACTTTGAAGATAGAAGACTGGCGGCTGGCCCTTATCGGAGCCGTGATTTATCTTCACGCATGTGCAGAGCGCCTTTACGACTTTTCAGCTACAGACCTGGAGGCTTTGCCCTTCCAAATTTTTGTCCTTTTGTAAATATTTAATTCTGATATCTGAACACCACAGAGGAAACCCTTTACTTTGTCTTCTGACGATACTCATTTCATTCACGACAATGAACGGCAAATATCAACGACACCTGGGTTTGTCAGGAAAATGAAGCAAAACAAAAGGAGAAAATTCCTTTTTATTGTTCGAAGAATACATTTGAATTTTTTTTTTTGGCCATGAGATATAATCACGTGTATCAACCCTGTGTGTATGAGAGAAACTGTGTGTACGTATGTGTGTCTATGTTTTTGTTACAATGTCTGAGGCAGCTCCGGTGACTGTTACCTCCTGTTTGATATTTTATAATTTTGGATTTTTGCTATTTTTATTGTTGGTTTTGAAGTTTGCTTAGATTCGTTTGTTCCTCATCACTCCATGTGTCGCATTTGAGGCAGCGCTGTAAAAACAAACAAAAAAAACAAACAAAAAAAACACTCTAGGTCCTTCAAACTGGGGGAAAGGGGAGCTAAAATTTTCCCTTTAACGCTATTCCAGGCTCTGTTTCCCCTGTTCGCCAAATCCTGACCTCAGCCAGGGTAAGACTAAGCATGGTCTCGAGTCGAGAAGAAACAGGCCAGACCTGATAAGTGCACTGAAAATGTTGGAAACACTGACATCTACTGGGGGTTGAGAGAACTGCATGACTCTCAGAGCTGTCAACAATATGGCACTTCTGCACTCTGTACTAATGGACATGAGGAGTGGTTGTGAAGTAGATTCTGGAGGCACTGGCGCATGTAGCTTGACCTGAGACCTGCTAAAGACTGAACAATGCGCATCAGTTGAGCATAAGGCACTGATCTCCCTTCAGGTTGATTCCAGATGCACTGACCTGAGACGACATGTTCATTTCAAATATTGTGAGTTTACAGCCGTGATATTTAAAGGAAAACTTCACTCAGATATGCTAACAATGTTAGTGGGCACACATTATTGCCAAAGCCAACTGTATAACTGTTATTCCCCCAGAGGGATAACCGAAGAACCCTTAAGGGTTCAAGTTTTCTGAGAGTATATATTTCAGTCAAATGAAAAAGAACCACTCTAAACAAGAACACACTTTACAAAAAAAGGTTCTAATTTTCTAATTGGATCACTGGAGTCATCTTTAAGAGAAAAACTGTTAAAGATGTTCCCCCAGAAGGACAACCGAAGAATCAAACCAAAGAATTTACTAACAGTGTATATTTCAAACAAATGAGAAAAAAAAAAAAACATCACCAAACATTTGTAGGAATGTGCTTAGAGAAACAGGTCCTTCAAGGATTCTTTAAAAAAAAAAAAAAAAAAGGTTCTATAATTGGAACCCTTTCTGATTGGGAAATGGTGTTGTAAAGTTCATGATCCTTAAGGGTTCCCCCCAAAGGGACAACTGAAGGACCCTTAAAAGGTTCTAAATCTTCTAAGAATAGGGCCTTTCGCACTGCAGGAACCTTTTCATAGTACCCGAACTAAATGTAGAACTACCCACTTTTTGGCGTTTTCGCACCTCCAGAACTGGGTGCGATTTTAGTACCGGACTTCCTTTTTCGAGGGTCTAACCAGCACGACTGGTACTATCCGTGACGTACGTAGACGTTGATTGGCCAAACGCGTACGAAAACGCCGTCACCCGCCATGATTTAAAACGCCGTGTAAACATACTGTAGTGACAACTTATTTCGGAAGTATGGAGACCAGCGATAGATGGACGGACGCTGAAGTGCAACACTGCTCCGATCACAGCGTCCTCCATCCTCCGGTTGTTTACGTTGTTCTTCTTTGTTTCCGTTGTTGAACGCCGCGCACAAAGGATGTCGCTGTCGACCGGCTTACGTCACTTCCTAGTGCCCACTGCAACCCTTTAAATGGTACCGGGAAATAGTTCTCGCAAAATCGCCCAGTACTTTAGCACTGTACATTTAGTTCTGGAACTAAACCGGTGCGAAAGGCCCTATCCTTTCAACAACAGAACCACTGCTAAACACTCTTAGAAAAAAAAAGGGTTCTTCAAGAGTTCTTCTGTTGAGTCTTATTCGCTTTCTAAAAGGGTTCAGCTTCCTTTTGTAATAGGAAAACATTCCTAGAACCTTTCTTTCTTCCTAGAACCTTTACCTTTGTTGTTCCACCAGAGAAACATATCAAAGAACTCTTAATTGTTTGAGATGTAAACTTTCTTTCTGAGAGCGTTTACTCTGTGGGTGTGGAACAAGCATCCTGACATCAACGAATGAATAATCAATGAACGATGGCAATGTGCGGCAGTGGAACAGTCATGTGATATTCGGACCAATCAGAGACAGCGAGTGTGTCTATGAGCTCTGTTAGGAAACTCGTGCACACCACAAAAACAAGAACTCAAACTACCTTGGTTTATATTTATGTAAAATATATTTAATTTGACACACACAGGCGGCTCAGCTAGTTCATTGGCTAATATACGTGTTAGCATATTTTGAGTGAAATGTTTCTTAACGCTGTCACTAACGCTGTCATTAGTCATTAACGCTGGTTAACGACTTGCTCTGGAATGACTGTAATGTTACTTTCCTGTCAAAGGTAATTATACATACGTAAAAAAAAAAAAAAATGCAGTGCTGATAGAATTCATGTATAATCTAGACAATAGACTAGAAATCCAGACAATAGACCATCTCTCTTTCCAGAGCTTGTTTACACTTTACACAACTCGTAGAACTTGTTCCGCCCCCTCGGCTCTCTGGAGGCATCCACTTGGCTCTGCCCCGCAAAATATTACAATCGTGATTTTTAAGTCAAAACTCTTGAGTTGCGTTTGTCTTTTTAAAGCAGTGTTTTATAGATTTAGCACGAACTATGTAAGTGCATGAATTGCAACTGAAAAACCCGACATGTGTAAATGCGTAAAGATGGAAAGGTTCATAGCTGTGATACGGGAAACGCGGATTACAGTGGCACAGTTACGAACCTGATCATTAATGTGTGATTCGTAATCTTTAATCTTTACGTACGATTACTTTTGACAGGAAAATAACTTCCAATACCACATGCTCGATGCTCAAGATGACTCCCGCTTTTTTTTCTTTCTTTTTTTTTCCTCTGAGGCTTTTTTTGTTTCAGTTCCCACCAAAAAAAAAAAAAAACCTTGACCAGCAGTCCAGCCCAACCCCTGACCTTCCTCTCTACAGCGCGCTTTCTTCTCTTCCTCCTGTGATGCAGACACATTGTGTGTAGAGCGCAAGTTTAGCGTCTCTTTCTGTAAAAAATTAAAGCGAGGTGATTGGTGTAGTCGTTCTGTTTCGCCGTGTCTTCTCCGTGTGGGACACTAAACCTTCACACTTTTCCTATGCAAACAAAACGAAAACAAAACGAAACAAATAAACCCTACCTGGAAAGCTTCCGCTTGTGCAGGAGCCTCAAATTCAAACCACAGCAGCAGCAAATATCATGATGTTTCTTACTATCGAAATTATTATTATTATTATTTTTTTTTTTTTTTTTAAACAAAACGGGATTTGTAATCTAAACTGCAAACTGAAAATTCTGACATGAAGTCATTGAGGTTTCTTTTGTACTGTATGCTGTATTGTTATAACATATTAAGATCGATTGTAAAAATGGCATGTATATTAATTCTACACAATCGTATTTATTATTGTCACCCGTGTATATACGTATACATACATATATATATATATATAATCAATGTTTAGATACGTCTCAGCTGAGGTCAGAGGAGTCTCTTTTACTAAACGAGATCAATGTTTTCAGGTCCTTTGTATAGGTCTTTATTTTCCTCTCTAACGTAGTCTGAAGGTATTTCTGCTCGCCATAAGCCTTTATATACGGAGATGTACATAGGCACTTAGCAGGCGTGGTGATTATTTATGCACTGAACTCCATTTCCCAGAAGGCACCAGTCCTCGGAGGTTGGGGTTTACGAAGCTGAAGGAGCTGCGTGAGTTTTATAGTTTTAAAGGGACTTAGTGCCTGTCAGGCTTAGAAGTGTTCACTAATAAGTGTGCGATTATTTCTTTCAGCTAAAACATTTCCGTGTGTTGACAGTGCCTTTTTTTTTTTTTTTTTTTTTTTTAAATATCGAAGCTACGTTCCAGTACTGTTTTTAACATGCCCTTGTTCTCTTTCCCTAGGTCTGATTTCATATTTTAAATATTACTAAGTTATATCTCCATGTACATATAAATTAACACACACACACACATGGAAAGCCAGATGCTATATATTAGTTAATAATTAAAATACTAAATATTGCTCTTGTTGACATTCTTTCACTTTTAACTTGAAACTTCTAAAGTGCACCGTCATGTTGACCCTCAGTCTCAAAGAACTGATTTTATAAATTAAGCTATTTAGACATTAGAAGAGCTCTCATTATAGCGACAGGGATTTAACTGAGAGGAAGTGGACAAGGTGGTGTTAAACAACAGTACTGGAACTCGGGCTGTGTGTTTCAGTCTTGGCTAAAATCGGCACACGACGTTCAGAACACACTCTTTCCTTTTGCCTTTTTGGAGATTTTTATATTGTCCATTTTGTTTGTATGATTTTTTTTTAAAAATGTTTGATGTTATGTTTCATTCTGCACATGCGTTTAATAACCTACGGAGCAGGACGCCTTTAGTAAAACTCTCACTGTGTGGAATTTCTGAGAGGTTCGGTGTGTAGTCCTGCGAACATTGACGTCTTTTTTTATTATTATTATTTCATTTTATTTTTAAATGATGTCCTGTTTTGTGTGAATTTTAACTGTACATAAGAACTCTTCACTGAAACATAACTCTATGATATTTGTCTTTTAATGCACTGTTATTGCTAAACTATTTAGTGGTAAATGAAAAAGTATTTAATGTTTTTTATTGTCTTGTTTAGGCACTAAAGAGATGGCAGTTATATAAAAGCTAGACAGTGCTCTTTTACAGAGTTCTTATTGTAAATGTGTAGAAATATAAAGTCTCTGAATGTTGTATGCAAATAAGAAGGCGGAGCCTATAGGCCTCAGCCATGTCAGTCTGTCCCCTTTTTTTTTTTTTTTTTTTTTTACAGATGATGCATGTATTT
>CM041004.1:2650262-2665498 GCA_022985145.1 Pangasius djambal
TTAAACTCTTATGATACTTATGCTCCTGTTATGTACTTAAATACAGTTTTAACTTTAAGTCCACTGCTAACTTTAGATGATCTAATTTGGCATCTTCCTAAATTCCTCCTATTATAAAAAAAACATGCGAAATTCATCCAACAGATGTGACTTTGGAGACTTACAAACTGTTCATGACTAAAATTAAGTTGTACTTACATAATGAAGACTTCTTTGCAATTTTGTTAGTATAATTAAGTTTCATTTTTATTAAACTTGACTTTCACCTGATTATATTGAAACTTAATACTCGTTCTTTTACTCCCTTTCTTTTTTATCCAAGCACTTACTACAAATCTCAGCAATCATGCCACAAAATTATTTATTATTTTTATTTTATTTTATTTTATTTTTTTTTTTTTACCAGAATCTATGAATCTAATCAGTCACATTTCTGTGGGTTTCAACTTTATTTGTTAACCATTTTATCCAGTTAAATCCATTCGAATTTGCATTTATAATACACCACATCCAGTTGTCCATGCTTGAGGACAATTTGTCTGTTAGTCTCATCTGTCATTTGTACAATAAAATTTAATTTAATTTCATGAAATTGTATTACATTTCCAAACTGTAATGTTTGTACGAAGTACGAAAAAGTCTCTATACCTAACTTTCCTAAATTTTTTCGTATGCATTGAGCCATGCGAATGTTCCAAATTTGCCAACGTGAGGCCATGTTAAAGAAAGATCATCATAAGTAAATGTTTTTATTTTTAACTTTCAGTCAAGTAAAATTATGTTTCTACTTCGACATTAAATTAAGATTTTAAAACCTTTACATTTACTTAAGTAGAATTTTTCTCTCATTTTTCAATCCCTGAAACCGAACCTGGAAAATCTGATTTACAATCCAGAAACTCTGAGATTAAAATTGTTTCCGAATCTTACGACTTCAAGGGGTGTTCACATGCAACTTGTAGGTTAGAAATGTGTATTTACAATAATTCCAACACCTCAGCATTAAAGAAGCACTTCATCCAGAAATTCTAATGTAACTAAGAATCAGTGAGACATCGTGTGCACCAGTTAGCTTAATGCTAGCTGATTTTATTCCTTACGAGAATCTTTGAGACGTAACGTGGCACATGGAAAGGGAGGAACCATTTCCTTTAAACACACTGAGGCACTGATTTAGTAAGATCCCTTTTACAGATCCTGTGTGAATTACGTCACGTGTGAAGAAGGACTAGCGTTTTTTATTTACATGCGCTATTTGTTTTTGATATCCGATTTCTGCGAGAATCTGTCAAACTGAAACTAAACCTAGCCCCATACTTGTGCAGTCAGTATGATCTTGATATGTAAAAAATGTACAACATACAATATTAATGCAAAATTCAAAATGGTCTATTTTTGTTCATGAGGTAAATGAGTAAATGAAAACCTTTTCACAGGTTGGAATTATTTTATATCTTGTATGCATCGGAGGTGTGTCCATGACGTAAATATTGTATATGAACATTAAATTATTAAGACATAATTTTAGAAAACATTTGATCAATTTGAGGTGGTGGGACACCAATCTTGATAAACCTTCTCATCTCACCTTCAGCAAATTTAATACCTGCTTTTCGTCCGTATTAATTTGCGCATGCAATCACCGTTCCCAAAGGAACTTTAATAAATAACTTCTTGAATGCTAAATTAATCAATTTGCATTAACTCCACCCTTTGCGATTGCATATTCATTAAAGCAAACATGTACGCAATCCATAAATCAGGGTCTGAATGTGTCGTGACGTTATAGTAACGGAGACAATCCGCATACACACCTGCAGGAAATTCTGAATCCTGACTGGAAGACTTGTCCTTGTGGACTAATCTTATTGGATCTTACTAAACTAGAAAAAAAAGACACCATGAAAATGTTAAAATTCATGATGCATTTCAATACAAGTCCATTTTAACTGTTTTGCTCCAGTGTTTTTGACTAATTTAGTTAGGGGTGCGAATAGATATGTGCACACATGTTGTCTTGATACAGTTTTATGCATGTGTAATCGTTGTGTAACCACACACACACACACACACACACACACACACACTGTTTTAACACATCGACAGACGTGCATTTCATTCTGAAGTAGCTAAGGCAATAGCACAGTGCAGGAAAAATAATAAATTGGTTTGTACTCCGGCCGCTAGTAGCTTTGTCGTCTTTTATTTCACTGTACAAATGACTGTTAAAGGAGAAAAATGTCATGTATATTTATTTTATATCTTCTATTGTAATAAAAATCTCTTTTTGCTTCACAGTGTCACAGTATATGATTTGTTATATGTGGTCGTGTAATGCTAATGCTGCTAATGCTAGGCAGCTAGCTAATATGAGCTAACCTTACATGATTTCTGAGAAGAAGTTTGTCATATACATAAATATTCATGAAGAAATAAATGTCATATTCATAAATAAATAAAATACACTTGATTTAGGCTAACTTGACATAATTTCTAATATTCATAAATGTAATGTTTATAAATAATGTAATATTCATAAATGTTTATAAGCTTACCTGCTAATGCTAGCCAGCTAGCTAACATCCTCGTGTAACAGGATTTCTGAGAAGAATTTTAAGTCATATTTATAATTGTTTATAAACCTCGCTGCTAATATCACCTAGCTGGCTAACATATAGTAGTATTAGTGAATGAGACTTTAAAAATCCTCTCAGAAATCCTGTCAGGTTAGGTCATGTTCACTAGCTATAACAAATTATAATAAAATAATAAAAGATTGAATATCATACTATCACAGAAATCCTTTCAAGTTAGCTTATTTTAGTCAACTAGCTAGCTTTAGCAGTTTATCAACATTTATGTACATGACAACAATACTCTCAGAAATCCTGTCAGGTTAGCTCGTGTTAGCTAGATGGCTGGCGATAGCAGGGAAGTTTATAATTATTTATGAATATGACTTAAAATTCCTCTCAGAAATCCTGTCAGGTTAGCTTATGCTAACCCAAAGCCCTGACTGCTTAGCTTTCACTGCCCAGTTTTGTACTTTTTACATGATCAAAATAGAAAATGATGTGTTTTGTGTTTACAAAGCATTTTTTTTTTAAATCATAAGATCATCTTCATGTTTTCTCCTTTACTGTAATTACAGTTTCTCTTTCTGCCACAGGGTGTCACTGATAATGTTCTCTGTGGTCAAGTCTGTTCGAGATACGGACCAGTGGGCCGTCAGATCCCTCTTTAGTGTGTGTGTGTGTGTGGGTGTGTGTGTGTGTGTTTTAAAGAGTGTACGAGCAGGGTCAGCAAGACCTGTCTGTCAGACACAGTGACTCTCTCGCATCCTTAGGTAACACAGTACACAAGGACACACACACACACATCTGGTCCATTTTTCCTCACAAAAATTTTAATTTAAACTTTGATTCTAAACTATGCTTTTTTAACCAACATACTAACTATAATGTACTTCTTGCTAAACAATAACTTTCACAGTTCTACTGAATTCTGGATTCTGATTGGTCAGAAGGTGTTGATTAATTTTAAGTTTTTTTGTAAAGAGATGTTTAGAGGAGTTTACGCTTTCTCAGTAACGTGACAAGCTGGAATTTTTTTTTCTTATTATTAACTCCAACAGAGAGTAAAAGTGAGGCTGGTGAGAGAACGACTGTTTATAGCTGCTATAAGGTAAGTGAGAACAGGAACTAATTTGTTTTGTGGACATTCCACACCATTAAATGTAACTATAAATGGATAAGAGGTGCCGTAAATAAGGCATTTTCTGAAATTTCCTGTCAGGTTTGTTTATTTTAGCCATCTAACTAGCATTAGCAGTAAAGATCATAGACATTTATAACTGTAACTTTAAAAAGTTACCTCAGGTTAGCTCATTTGAGCTAGCTGGCTGCTTTGTAACTGATTTTTCAGCAGGGTTTAAAGATAATTTCTGAAATATCCTGTCAGGTTTGTTAGCCATCTAACTAACATTAAAGTTACCTCAGAAATTAGCTTAAACTAATAGCATTAGCAGTAATCTTCTATGAATATTGCTTAAATATTGCTAGCTTTATAGCTAGCATCACACAGATGGATAGGAACCTGGAGCGGGTATGGTGTAGTTTAAAGGTAACAAAGAAAAAACGGAGACTTGAGAGGGTTTAAAAACAAGCCCGATGTGAAAAGAAGAAATGAACGACTGATTGAAAGCCAGTATTATAAACGATTAAGAATGTAACGGATAATAAAAAGCACTCCTTACTCATACGGACAGATTTCAGCAGTAATATAATTAACTACAGATGACAGTCGAATTATATTAACTCCTCATGTCATAGTTTTTAAACTTTATTTATAAAGTATGTTCCGTTTTGGTTCCAACATCTCAAGGTGCTTCACATAAAACCGAGCGAACATTAAAGTTAATGATGAGAATTAAAAAAAAAAGAAACTGGCGCTCGTTAATGACATTAAATGTAACCTTTTAACAGCGTGACTATGGAGGAATGTTTCTGATTGGGATTAGCGTTACGGAGTTGCCGTGATCCCGCGAGGGCCGGTGTCAGCTTCTGCGCTTCTGGAATGTTCTGTCTCATGTGTCTGATCACTAACCGGGATTAGAGGGGGAGCAGATTCCTGACCACACCACACACACACACACTCACACACACACATTCACATTGACCCAGTGCCTGAATTGTACCTGGGAGTCCTTTTAGCATGTATCCATCATCCTGCTTTGAGTATTATCTAACAATTAATTGACACTGAAGCAGGCACATATTACAAACTGAATCTTTTAAACATAAAATGAAGGACTTTAAATATATCCGTTTTATTTCTGTCAACTTAGCTACCTAACTAACAAACAGTCGAACAGTTGCTTTCAACTCACCTACAAATAAAAATATCCTTTTTTTATTTCTTTTATTTTACCTATTAAAACATGCAGATCGGGATCATACGTTACAGAGAACTCAGATACTGCAATAAATGACTTTTCCCTTTGCATTTTATCTCGGTGAGGGTTGTGGTGGACCCGGAGCTTGTCCCAGGAACACTGGGTGTGAGGCAGGAATTCACCCTGGATGGGACGCCAGTGTGTCACATGGCACCATGTATACACACACATATTCACAGAAATGTAGTGTAGCCAGCATGTTTTTGGGAGGTAGGAGGAAACCCACATGGACATGGAGAACATGCCAAACTCTGTTCAGACAGTAACCCAAGCTCAAGATCGAACCCTGGGGACCCTGGCACTGTGAGGTGGCAATGATACCTGTTGCGCCACTGTACAGGATTTGTTTTTGGGAGGAACAGCAAAGATGGATCTACAAGGCCCATTATTTGCAATCAGAAAACACCACCTTGGCTTCCGAGTCATGATTGCTCAGCGCCACATGGGTGCTGCTTGTTATTTACATAAAGTTAAATCCAGAAAACTTTTTTTTTCCAGTTCTCGCCATCCTACAAATTTATTATTTTTTTGGTAGAGGGAATCTTGACAAAATCTTGTTTGTATGCTGTATTTGTATTGTTTATATGGGCAGAGATTGGGTTTAACACAATAGAGTATTCCTTTAATACTGTGTAAAAAAGGAGACCTTTGGTTTGGCATGTACGCTAGAAGCAGGTTGGTTAGTTTCCGTGAAAGTGCCAGCCACTCGGTTACGGCCTGTGCTGGACAGCAGGTCAAGTCGTCGCTCAAAAGTGTCTTTGTTGGGAACCCAGAGCGTGACTCATCAAGTACAAGCATGTGTAAGAGAGAGAGCTGGAAAGAGAGTACAAGGCGATCACGCCACCCACACAAGTTCCTGGGAATCAGTGTGTATGTGTGTGTGAGTAAAGGATTCTCAGGATTCTGCTTTGCTGAGTCAGTGCGGCTGAGTGTGTTTGAGTAAATGGATAAGACAAACAGCTAAAGGTACTGGACAGATTTTCCTTTCATCTGCTGGGGGTAGGTTTGGGGGGCGACTCTCTTTTCCACACGCTTTATGTGTCAGAAGGTCTCTGTGGGGTAGTGTGTGTGTGTGTGTGTGTGTATGTGTGTTGGACTCGAAATGCCAAATGCCAAGTATCCACCCAGCTGACAGAGAAACAAATGCATGCTGGTCTTTCCAAACGGTGCCTCACAATAGATGAAAGATGTTAGCAAGCCACGGTAACCAGGCCACGCTAAGCTGCAGTGTGGTGTAAAATGGGTTTAAGAGGAGCTCTGAATACAGTGAAGGCTAATGAAATTTTTATAAAAATATAATGTTTTAATTATTACATATTCCACCAATGACTTTTACATGCGTAGAATTTAAACATTACTGTATACATTATAAATAACGGTTGGTAAAAATCTCCTGTGACTTCTTCAGTAGCATCTCAGGTGACCTCACGTGGGGTCGTGACCCCAAGGTTGAGAACCTGTGTGTTGATATGTGTGCACATTTCAGTGATTTAACTAATCAGCTAACTAACCACACTTCCTAAGTTGGAAGCAAGAAAAACACTTAATTGTGCAGGAGCTAAACCCCCTGTACGGTTCTAACATGTTTTGGTTAAATTACATAACAATGATTTTTAACTTTGTCACAAAACACTGTACTTACATATACATCAGGAAGAACAATGTTAAACTGTCACACACTCATTAGTCTGTGTGATGAGGGTAGCTTGGATGTTCATTACACACATGTGTGGAGACACATGTGCAGAACAATCACCCATTTAAAGATTCAGAACTTTTGTTTGTTTTCATTCTTTCCACTTCATTAGGGAGGGGTGTGATGCGGCATGACGCGCAAGCGGAGTGCCGCTACCCCCTGAGGTGCATTATTTTCGTAGAACAGCGCGGTCTGGAGTGTGTTATTCCTTACAAATGAAATGGAAAGAAATGAAAATAAACATGTTATTCCGCTTATGCCATAGCGATTTCCCAACAATGATAATATTTAACTTATTAATGAATGACATGTTGTGCATCTTAACAGTTCGATTTTAATGTTGTGGAATGTCCGAGACAAGTTAGTTCCTGTTCTCACCTACGTTAAAGCTGCCATAAACAGTCATTCCCTCACTAGCCTCTCTCTCTCTCTTTCTCTCTTTCAAAAAGCACAGCCTGTCATTTTACCGAGAAAACCCAGCTCGACCCAGCTCGATTACAACCAAGACTCCTTCCATAAATGCTTAATAAATGTCTCCTAAGGAGCGTCACCACATCAACGATTATACGTTTTATTTTGGTAAATAACACGTTTTTAAATCCGTTTAGATCACCCGGAGTGTCCGCAGTACAAGTCCCTGTGTATGACCTATTACTATAGAAACGATAATGCATTAGAACGTGCGCATTAATTCATATTAACCCATTAGAACTAATGTCCAAGCCATGCTGTTATACGAAAATAACGCACACCTTCTGACCAATCAGATCTGAGCATTCAAGCGCACTGCTGTTGTAAGTTGTTACATCATAGTAATGGTTATTACGGTTTAACACGGCCACAAATTAGCATCTTTTCTGTCTCTAGTAAACTGCCAGTGTTTATACAGTTATATATTAACATTTGTTTAATTTAACACAACGAAAATAAGTGGTCTTAACTAGACTAGCTACTATTGAACAAACAGAAGTGTATAAAGTTCATTATTAGCCATTAAAATAGCTTTAAACACAAAATGAGAGTATGTAGGAGTGAAAAACAGACATAGTTTCAACATTTCTGCTCGGTGTGAAATGTTTTAAGGTGTATATTTAAGTCGTTATTTTTGCTAACTAGGTTAGCTTAACAAATACGCACAAAACGTTCGATTGAAAGTTTCCTGCTCTCGCCCCTTTAAGAAAAGAGGGAAGTCTCGCGAGAGCCGCGCGTCTCTCGGCCGCCATATTGCGCGACGGTTATTTTGATTCGTATGTGTCGGAAGCGAGGAAGAGGGAAAAAAAAAAAAAAAGAAAAAAAAAAAAAGACTGGAGGGGAAAAAGGAGAAAATAAAACAGAGTGAGGATTAAAAGAAAAAAGAAGAAGAAGAAGAAGAAGAAGAGGAAGAAAAGTTGTGTAACTTTTAATAATAATAATAATAATAATAATAATAATAATAATAATAAAGAAACCAAAACAAAGCAATTAAAAAAGGAAAGGAATCAGCGAGTGGGTGAAACATTGAGCGGGGGGCGACGGACGGACTCGGTGTCCCCCCCGGACTGTGAAGTAAAGTTACGCCGTCCTCAGCGCACTTAGGCCCGGCTCCGAGTTGCTCCTCCTGCCCGGCCCTGACACCGAGACCGAGACGGAGACGGAGAGAAGCCTCGGGCGGCTCCGGTGTGGAAGGCGGCCCGGGGAGCGGCGGCTGCATTCACGGACACGGTAAAAAAAAAAACAAAACAAAAAAAACAACACAAAAAACTAAACTAAAACTGAACCACCACGACCTTTATTGTTAACATATATATATATTTTCCAAATGTTTTATTTGTTAGAAAGAAAGCGAACTGTTTATTAGGCCTAAAAGTAAACGGTGTCGTTTTTTCCCCCTCCTGTTAGCTAGCTGTGTGCAAGAAAAAAAAAAAGTTCAGATGGAAAAAAGTTTTCCAGATGACGGGTTTATAGCAAACCACAGCTCTGTAGCTCGTCTGGAAAAGTCTGGAATGTTTAGAAATGTGTTTTTAAACTTTATTTTCTTTAGTTTACATGCTGCTTTTTTTTTTTGTAACGTACGCACTGGGCTTAGCTTTCTGCTAATCTGCTGTCTGTGTACAGCTCCTCTGTATGGGGCTGGTGGATATTCTCCAACTTTATGCTTAAATACTGAGCTACAGACTGCAGTTATACTTTACAGGACATTCTTTATTAGTTTATTTCTTTAAAAAAACTTTGGGTTCATTTCAATCTCTTGTGGAACATCTGTCATGTCACATTATACACTTAGGAAGTCCTCATGTAGTGTCATGATTATTAATACTAATAATCTAGTATAATAATAATGCATTATACTTTATTCATAGAGAGGTAGGTCAAAATTGTACAATCAGTAGTAAAAACTCAAAGGTTTTCTTAAAGAAAGATCCAGAAACTCCTTTTTTTTTTCCCAGCAGTGTTTGTTAATGTTTACAGCAGCAGCAAATTTCTTTATACATCATTTTATCTTTGAGCTTCTGTAGCTTTTTTAATTTTTTAGTTTTATCTGTTGTTATGAATCATAAACGTAAAAGTAAAATAAAATGCTTAAAAAAATGGAAAGATCTGAGAAGAAATAATCGGATTTCAGCAAGCAGGCAGGATTCGTTGTCGTACTCGTACGTGACATTTATTTTTATGAAGCTTTATGAAGTCTGAACGCTTCAAGTCGACAGTAATAACGTTAAACGACGTCTGCTTTATCCAGCTTTATCTAATCCCACATTTTACTCTCCTCTCATATAATTTGATGCGTTTATGTTTTTGTCTTGGTAACATTCGCTCCTCTAATATTTATTGATATTAAACTTTTAAGTCAACTACAAAAAAAAACCCCAGAAAAGACTCGCAAGTCCATTTCTGTTTCATTTCTAATCTCTATCTTTTATCTGCACCGAAAGAACCGTCAGACTTGTACCAAATTATCTGAAATCATATGAGGAAAAGGCAGATTCGTCTAAAATGATTGAAAATCCTGCGTAGTACCGAACTATATCCGATAACAAGGGTTTAAAACGTGAGCCGTCTGTGCCGATTTGCGCCGTAGTTCAATCATGTCCATGGTTGTTTTTGAGGTATTATACGATATACGACGTGGATGTTCTGTATATACACGTGTTGTGACTTGTGTTATAACAGTTAAGTCTGCATCAGGGACTGACGTCTGCATTAAAATTAATTTAACGCAAAAAAATCCATAAGGAATTAGTGCATTTGATGTCACTGGTGGCATAAGTTTAAAAAAAAAAAAAAAAGTGAAAGTATTTTTGGAGACGTGTGAGACGTTGAAGCAAGCGGGACGTCATTCTTGGTCTTTTCGTTCGTTTTATTTCTCTTTAGACGAAGCGCGAATTTTACCGAAACATCCAACGTGGCGGGGTAGTAAAGATTAGAAAATAAACGGGCAACTCTTTTCAGTTTATTTGCGATCGCAGTAAACAGATTAATAATAAAAAATACGAAGTTAGATTAGACTGTAGTCTAATCTTGTTGCTCCGATTTGTCGCTTGCTCCGCCTCCTTTCATGATGTCATCGCCGGTCAGCTTGTGTAGCTGCACACAGCTACACTTCAGATGTGACGTTCTTAAAGTTAAACACATTAAACATGTTTGTTGGAGTATTTGCGACGTTTTTCCTGAGGTTGTTGTTGTTGTTGTTGTTGTTGTTATTCCTTGCGAGAAGTTAGCGGTCGTACGTCACGCTCGTGTCTTTTCTCGCTCGCCGCCTTCCGGCGTCGTATTAACGAGAAATCCATCGTAGAAGCAGTGGAGGAAAGGAAGCCGGAAGAGGAGAGGAGAGAACTGGACAGGCTGAAGTACTAAAGCGACGCTGCATCGCTGTCTTTAAGTAGAGATGAGACGAGGGCGAAATCCCACCGCACCACTGTCAGAGCGGCATCGTGGGTAGCGTAGTTAAACAACGTGAACCGAACTTAAAGATCGTCGAAGATCACGTGTTCATTGCGAAGATTAACGTGCAAGTCCAGCAGCACTGCTCTCCGTCCTCACACCTCGCTTGATCACGCCGAGTAAATCATCCGGTTTGAAATTTTATCAGTGACGTGATGAGATAAGAGACACTTTTATTAACCCCTCATGTGGAAGATGACGTGTTAGAGAAGCGCGATAGTAAGAATATAACGTCTGAGACGGTCAATAAATCAATATAAATACGACACGAATGCAGAGTGAATGTTAGCAGAGCGATAAGTATCTGAGGCAATAAAAAAAAAAATCTCAAACAATATCGTATGGCGATTCTCAGAGACGTTTTTACGATACGCGATATGCATCATGTATATTTTTGCAAACAATTTCCCAGAAATCCAGTGGTGGTGCATTTTTTAAGATAAAAATAAATAAACAAAACTTTCGATGATGCTTTCTTACAAAAAATATTGCATTAACCTTAATAACATTTTTTGTTTTATTTGTATAATTTCTAAGATCAAGTGCGAAGGCTTGACATAAACATTTAATAATCGGACGTCACGACATCCACAGTGTTTCGTAAATATGCATCGTGGCACGATATCGATATTTTATCATCATATCACGCCGTATTTTCCCAGAGCACTGAGATTGGTTATGAAGCTGCGTTTGCTGGATACTAAAGGCAGTAATCTGGGAACGCCGATGAATCCGGAGAGGCTGCGACATCCAGCTGACCAAAACCTCATACTCCACAAGGTGTTTTTTTTTTTTTTTTTTTTCCCTCTCTCCGATCCTCCGTTCGAGAGATTCGGATTTCTGTGTTTGAATGAATCACAGCGCTCACGCGCTCCAACCAAAACAACTCGTTTCAGTCAAAATAACGCAGACCTCAAACCTCTAGGCCTTAAGCGCAGGTCTGCGATGTTCTGCAAAGCACTCTGCGCTCGCTTTTATTCATCTTCAGTCATAATCGTCCGTATCGCTTCCGTAGCGTCCAGTAGATTTCAGTGGAACCGGAATGACGACGCTGTACAGGTTCGTAAGAGGTCCTTAACGTCCCGTTATGTAGCTTAAGTGACGTTTACGTGACATTTCATTCAAACGAACTATTTTATTTGTTTTGTTTGATTTTTTTTTTTTTTTAAATCTCAGGCTCACTATGGAGCTGTTGTCCATCTCGACTTCGCCGTGTCTTTAATCTGCTTATTTTATTTTATTTATTTATTTTTTTGGCGACACACATCATCTCTCCTTACAATTTGTGCAAAGAGTTGATCTCTTGCTTAATTAAGAAAAGCTGAATAAGATATTGATCCAAATAACAATCTGTTTTGTACAGCGCTGATTGAAATAGGACGTGCATGTAGAATTTGACATCAGCGTGGTGTGTGGTGTATAGATGTTAATAAGGGAGTGTGTGTGTGTGTGTGTGTGTGTGTGTGGTTTTTGTGGCGAGAGTAAAGCCTTTTGTTGGATATGTTTCCTAAATGATGTTTTGATTCCCGTCGAGATTCCCTTGTAATTATCTCGGTACCAGTAAAACTTTCCCTGAAGTGAGCAGTGATTCAACACTTTCCCGCTTTATATTTAGTTACAGAGCTTCCGAAACCGCACACAATGACGACGTGACAAAGATAAAGTGCGATGAAGTGTTTGATTATTTTTACGACTTCGCAAATACAAGTAACGTTCACGCCCTGTACCAAACAACAAAAATCGGTCCGGAAAAGAAACCGCAAACTTTACGTAAAAAGGCTCCTGTTAGTCAGTGAGTTATTTCACTGGCTCCACTTATGCCACTTATTTTTGTCATACGAACTGTGATTTCATCGACGGTGGCGAGCGGCGAAGTGACAGCGTGGCAAGCAGCATTGATTTTGTTTATTTATTTTTTTATATTTTCTCAATTCTATGCAAAGTAGGTAGGACTGTAAAGCAGCGAATCCGAACAGCTATCTCGAATGATTCCTTGGACCAATCCTATGGGCCACGTCGTCAAAACAAAACAAACAAAAAAAAAACGTTAAAATAAACCTCATCATCCTGGTCTCGTCTTATCCCGTCAGTCACGACCTCTTATGAAATGTGTACGGAGTCTTTACGAAGAAAAATAGAAAAAGCTTGCAAGGAAGTAACGGAGATCGTTAGTGCCTCTGCTCAGTGTACGTAGCTGCACAGTAAAGCTAGCTACCTTTGCTAAACTAATTGTAGCACGTGACATAAATCGAACGGCCAGTTTTCACACACATTTTGGCTTCTTTCTTTTCGGGACTAAGAAAAATGCAAGACAGGCCACACCCACAAGCGACAAACTAGAAACAACACGAGCGACTTGTTAGTGTGGACGTAGGGTTAGCCTGGGGTTAGCTATTTCTTTTTAATCAGAGACAGTGCTCTCATGAAAAACACTTAAAGCCAGTCACGTTATTTAAGACGTTTTCGCTCAGCGTGTATTTAAATACGACGTGATGCCGCGTTGTACGATTACGAGCGGAGTCGTATGACCATAATTCGTGTATTGTGCGTACTTTGTCCGTGATTTTTGTCGTAGTTAGCTAGTAAAGTTAATTAAGAATGAGGAACTCCAGCAGTCTAATGTCAGACGGTAAAATTAGCGTCCGCCGTTTGTGTATTCTCATAAGGGCGTAAGTTTTTGCCCCCCCGCCAAATGAATGCCACTGATACTAAACACAAATCTGTGAAAATGCTGCAAAAACTCCTTACTGTTTATTCTGAAGTTCTTCCTGAAAAACATCGCTAAAGTAACACAATGTACTCTCCTCACATTCACGTTTCCCATTGTGCTGACTCTTATCGAGTTAGCTCCAAGTATTCCATGCATCCCGTGCTAATCCGCAACATAAAAACTAATTAGCGCTGATCACCGCAGTGTGGGTTTGATGGGTCACGACATCGAACCCTTCCTAGTTTAGCGCTTTATAATTTCAGAAACACGGCACAGCGAGTCTGAAGGGCTTCTCGAGCTGCTGTAAACGCGCGCGGGTGGGCTAATGGGCCGAGCACAGCGGGCTGGTGAGAAAGGGAGCTGTGTTTATTATGGGTGGCACGAAGGCTGTTGCGCAAGTCATAATTACTGAAGACACGAGTGCATACAGCGTTGAGCTGAACGTCAGCTGTGTTGAGTCGCAGCTGATATCGATACTCATCCCATAATTGTTTTCTTTAAATCCTACTACTTTCTAAAATGATTTTTTTTAAAACTGAAGCACAGGAGAAAACGAGGTACACTTGCAAATATAATGAATTATAAAGTATAAATATAATAAAAATCAGCCCTAAAAAATATAAATAAATCAAGTATGTGTAAATATAACTAAATATAACTATAACAAAAAGTCTCTTTAGATGCAGTTCCAAAAAAACAAAACATCTTTTCCAAACCCAGTTCCAGTCTTTCCTGTTTGTTCCTGGATGAATTACTCCTCCCCCCCCCCCGATATGTAATCGACCCTGTTGTGCTCGTATCGGCCCGTTACTGATCCTGGGTATCGGATCGGAGCCGTCTGGAATTCTTTCCGTCTCATGTTAGTGGCCGGTTGGGAAATATTTTGAAGAACACAGTAATGATAATGGAGGAAACAAAACGATGAACTGTCCTCATCTGGGTGAGGTTTTTTATTTATTTATTTATTTATTTATTTATTTACTTTTATGGCTGGTGATATTTAAACTTTATTTAAATCCTGGTCACAACTCGCTAAAAAGGTGTTAAATATGTTAAATTACAACCTCCTCATATATATATGTTTTAACTCTGTCAGGTTGTCTATTTAACTCTGTCACACTGCTGCTCTGTTGCTCTCTGGTTCTGTCACACTGTCGCTCTTTGGTTCTGCCGCTCTGTCACCCTGTCGCTCTCTTGCTTTGTCACACTGTTACACTGTTAGTCAGACACTCTCTCGCTCTGTCACTCTCTCGCTCTGTCAGTATGTCACTCTGTCGCTGTCACACTGACATTCTCACACTGTCACTCTGTCAATCTGTCACACTCTTGCTGTCACTGTCGACCCTGTCGCTGTGTCGCTCTCTGTCACCCTGTCACGCTCTCACACTGTTACACTGTTAGTCAGACACTCTCTTGCTCTGTCACACTGTCGCTCTGAAGCTCTCACACTGTCACTCTGTCGCTGTCACACTAACGTTCTCACACTGTTGCTCTGTCAGTCTGTCACTGACGCTCTCACACTGTCGCTCTCACAGTCGCTCTGTCGCTGTCACTCTGACGCTCTCACACTGTCGCTCTGTTACTCTGTCGCTGTCACACTGATGTTCTCACACTGTTGCTCTGTCAGTCTGTCGCTCTGTCGCTCTCACAGTCGCTCTGTCGCTGTCACTCTGACGCTCTCACACTGTTGCTCTGTCAGTCTGTCACTCTGACGCTCTCACACTGTCAGTCTGTCACTCTGTCGCTGTAGCTCTGTCGCTCTCACACTGTCACTCTGACGCTCTCACACTGTCGCTCTCACACGGTCTCGCTGTAGCTCTGACGCTCTCACACTGTCGCTCTGACGCTCTCACACTGTCGCTCTGACGCTCTCACACTGTCGCTCTGACGCTCTCACACTGTCGCTCTGTCACTGTCACTCTGACGCTCCCACACTGTCGCTCTGTCGCTGTTAC
>CM041004.1:2670977-2682005 GCA_022985145.1 Pangasius djambal
CTCTCTCTCTCTCTCTCTCTCTCTCTCTCTCTCTCTCCCCTTCTGTGTCTCTGTCTCTCTGTCTCTTTCTCTCACGCTCTCTGTCTGTCTCTCTCTCTCCCCTCTCTATTGCTCTCTTTTTCTCAGTCTCTCTTTCTCTCTCTTTCCTCAGTGTCAGTCTCTCTCTCTCTCTCTCTCTCTCCTTCTCTGTCTGTCTTTTTCTCTCTCTGTGTGTGTGTGTGTTTGTGGTGGACTGTACTGAGATGTGGGTTTTGAACACTACTTCCTGAGCCTCAGGCTAGAAAACAAGCCATATTTTCCCATCAAACAGGGGACGGACCGAATCGACACACCAACTTCTCCCTTGTCTTTTATCCCTCCCTCTTTCCCTCCCTCCCTCTCTCTCTCTCTCTCTTTTCAAAACACGTTGCACAACAGCGCTGCAAACGTACACAATGGCTAAGCCTTCGGAAAGCTCCTCCAGCGTTTCCAGCTTAAGAACTGAAATCAGATCAGCCTTTAACAGTATTTAGGAGTTTCTCCTTAATCTCATAGTTGTTTTAGTGGAGGAGAGAAAGGAGCGGGCGTCTGGCAGCGATGCAGAGCGTCTCCGCGAGAGCCCGTGCGTTTGCTCACGCCGCCAGTTTCAGTGCAGCGTCCACTGGAGCAAGGTTTTAGAGGTACACTCAGATCTTCTGCTCTTGAGCTCTTCAGCATACGCGTTGTTCCTCTGTGGGAATGTGCTGGCTCGATCACACACACACTGCCAACCTGTCAGCACACACACACTGCGTCTGTAAAAATGCAGACAAGCAAGCTCATGTCTAATGTTACTGACAAACCTGTACGCCCTTATACGGGATCTTTAAGAAGTCACGAACGATAAGATTGTTCTCTGTGTTAAATATAGAATTCAAGCATTTCACCGTTTTTTCCAGCGCAGACTCACAATAAAATATTTATCGTTTCATTTATTGAGTCGTTTAAGGCATCATAAAGCTGTTTTCTGTTCGAATACACAAATCATAACATCTGCGTTTTAGCCGTTCTTTTTATTTTTTAACCTGCTACGGTGATATCAGAGACCGATATGATTGCAAGGAATTATTTTTTTTTACAAAAATATAAAGCCTAAGGGTTTTTGGTCTCTCTCTCTCTCTCTCTCTCTCTCTCTCTCTCTCTCTCTCTCTCTCTCTCTCTGTCTATTTTTCTGCATGAAGTTATTCATTTTATAACAAACAGAGAAACAATCGGCTTGGCTGTCTGCCCTCTTCCACATACATGAGCTCATGAATGTCCATGATTGGCTAGTGTCCATGTGACACACACAGAGAGAGAGAGAGAGAGAGAGAATGCCCCTCCCACCCAGAGAACATGGCCAATTCTGCTCTCTTGGACTCCTTGTGGCATCATCAGGATTCGAACTCCGGACAATAAAGTGACTGCTTTTGTCTTACCGCATGCATTTATATCCGAAGCTCTCGTGCACGTATCTACAAGCGTCTCTCAACAGCGTCCGGCCACTTGTTCAGGTCAGTCTGCGAACCTACAAGTGATGGTTTTTACCACCATACCGTTGCTGTCGGAAAACAAGACGTCTGTTCGGTCAGACTGAACAATCAGACGTCTTCCTGGGTCGTATCCTGGTCTCATTTTGAATTTGCTGTTTATGGAAAAATCCCAGTTGTCCAGATGCCTTCACTGCAGACCAGTGTTTTCTGCTGCTCTGAAGCTGTGCGTCAGTTAGGCGCACTGTTAGCAGTGTTGTAATCCTGGAAATTCAGTTTCAGTTCAGTTCTAACAGACTTATAGGAACACCAGTCACTTTTACCATAAAATGAAAACCTTGCTGGTATGTTACTCCGTTTCTCAGTCAGTGACTCTCCTTCCTTTTCCTCTGAAATGCTTTCTCAGTGTGTTGTTGCTGCACTCGTAGCTGTATTCTGCACTCATAGTGGCGGCTTCCGCAGAAACAGGTTTATGGTTGTTTACTTGTGTGATGTATGTTTTCCGACAAGAAAGCCCTAAATGCTCAGAATATTATGAAATTAAAATACCTCAAGGATGTAATTAGGGTTCCTGTCGTTGAACTGTCTCGCACACACAGTTATGCTGAAATTTGAAAGTGGCTGGAGAATGGTTTCAGCTAGAGCCTGGATTATACCTGCTTTATAATTACGTGTGCACAAAATGGCTGCCGCACGTATCCTGCAGTCGTTATGAGCTTTGAGAAATACCGGTATAAATAGGTAGGCAGTATAGCGCTGTGTCCACAAACAACTAAACCTGACAAACTAGGATTTCATCTCACTACTTTCACTACTTTTTTACACTTTTTTTTTTTTTTCTTCTTCGATTTTAAGTTTTCGACTTGAGATGCAGATAATGGCAGCAGTCACAACGACGGTGTCCGACATGGCTGTGCATGGAATCGCTAAGCCTTTTACGCGGTCTTGACGAACAGGGATGTTTTAGTGGATCTAGTGGATATCGCTTTCAGGTTTCCTCGCATGTATGCAAATTACCCACAGGAGATCGCGAACGATATCGCTCATATTACGCACGCAGAATCCCCAGGCCTGTTGAGTAACATTGTATGCAGCGCTACATATTTAAGAAGAATGAGCAGAGCATGCTGTATAGCTACAGCACCGACGTGCGTGACGTGTAAACATAGCTACCTCCCAAATTAAAACAAGCATTTTTCTTTTTCTGGTTGTAGCATTTATGCATCTGTGAATAGTGGATACAGCAGAATATCTTTTCACATGGCCTCGCCGCATTCGGTACTTTGTACTTTTGTGTTATTTTAGATCTTAAGTCTGATTCGGTGATATTGCCGCTCTCGGGCTTATCTGGTGGTTTGGAGTTTTGAGTTGAGGCCGCAGTGCAGCAGGCAGGAATGCGTTGGTGTGTTTTGACTCTGGTGCTGTGTGTGGTTTGGCACGTGGCTGGCCAGAGGACGAGGACCAGCCGCACCTGCCTGTGCCAGTCTCACCCGTGCCAGCCTCCCGGGCTCTCGTATTAATCCACATCGCTGCCCATGAAGTAGCCACAAAGGTTACAGGCCGAGGAGACTCTGGAGCGGAGCGGAGCCGTGGTGGTGGGCGTGGTTAACGTCCCGTCCCCGAGCCAAACTCACTGCACCGCTAACGTCTGCGAGGTCTGATCGGATCAGCCAACAGTGTGGCTTTGTGCAGTTGAAGCATTGTGTAAGGATTTCAGCTCCGCTTAAACCTTTTTTTTTTTTTTTCCGCCTTAGCGGTTGAGTGCATCGTGTGCAAAACAAACTTTTGTTCTACTGCAGAGGCTGGTGTAAAATCCTGAAACTTTTTTCCCCCCTGAATCTGCGTTTGGCTCTGTGCCTCCATGGCATGCTATACTGAGTGCTTCTCTTTCCCTGTTGCTAAGAGACACGTGTTAAATGAACGTTTCACACAGCCACGGCACGGGCTGCTTTTTCCACCAATGGCCGCTCTCCTCCACGGCGCCGTCACGTGACTTGGCTGCCATTTGTCTTTTGCTTGGCCTCAAGGTGGGGAGTAATACTCCTAGCAGCTGCTGCAAGCATTTCCGCTACAGCGCTCTCTCTCTCTCTCTCTCTCTCTCTCTCTCTCTCTCTCTCTCACACATACACTCACACCCACACACACACATTCTCCCTCCATAACTCAAAGGCTTAGTGCGCTCTTTAATTCATGATTTAACTCGAAATGATTTTATCATCATTAGAAAATCCTGCACGCATTAGGAGCTTTGTCTAGCTAGCTGAGCTGTGTGTGTAGTTCCGGCTTTACGCTGTGTGGTGTTATTGTTCCGTCAATCTGTTCAAGGCATTTGTAAAAAAAAAATAATAATAATTTCAGATAGCTTTAAACAGCAGAATACGTAGGAACCGTGTTGCTCGCTTATTACACCGCCTTCACACCCTCAAGCGACTGTTTGTTTTCACAGAGCCGCCATTTCAGCGACAAGCAACGTTCAGCCCGAGGTTTCCTCAATTCCAAGCAAATCATTTATGACTTAGCAAAGCGACAGACGCAAAACCATTGCCTTGGACGATTCCTCAGACCCATCCTATGGCTTGTTTTTTTTTTTTCAGTCCCCCACTCACACCTCACTTTAGTTCCTACCTGCACTTGATTAAACCTCTTTTATCCTGTCCTATGTCTGTAGAGACGTTATGAAGGAAAGTGAAGCTTGGAAGGAAGGAACGGAGCTCGTCGGTGCCACTGGTGAGTGTACGTAGTTAGCTCGCTTTGCTAATTTGCCACCGAAGTTGAGCACGTAACAACCAAAAACCAACTTTCCTGCTGGTTTTGTAGCACCAGTGCCAAACTGTACACACGAAATGTCTTTGGAATAAGGGGACTTTTTCATTTTTAGCCAAACAAACGCTGGAATTTAAGGTTTTAAGGGAAAAAAAAAAAAAGACAGCTAGTGCTTCACCTCTTCGTGTTCACGTTAATATTCAACTGTGGCATCCTTTCTCGCTGTTGTGCTTCTTAACACTCGGACAGCTTCAGAGTTTCTGCTCAGACCTGGAAGTGCTCTGGCAGAGGTCGTATCCATGACTCTGCGGCCAACAAACACACTTCGCCGTGCCAGTCACGCGGGGAAAGGAATCTGATCATGGGGCAGACGCAGCGAGAGCCTTGCAGGAGTCGAGAGTCAGAAAATATCCCAGAAACGGCTGGTTTTGGACGCCGCGCTCGCTCTCTCCACCCAGCCACATACCCCTGCTTCCTACCTCCCATCATTCCTCACTGCTTTTACGCCGCTCCACCACCCCGCCAGCAGCTTTTCACTGCTTTCCAGCGCTCTAATTGGCCTTTACACGCTCGTCCAGCGTGTAACCGCATCCAGCGCCCTGCAGCACTGCTGCGGTCGGCCCTTACACCGCCCTTCATCGCTTTACACGCTTTCTCTGGTCCTGCAAACCTGCCTGTGTGATAACGGCGCCGTTTGTTTATTTATTTGTTCTTTATTCTTTCCACCTGACGTGTCCTGCGACACAGCTGGAAACAGCTGGAAATTGTTTGGATTCTCATCGTCTAGAGCTCACAGTTTGGCTGTTTTCGGATTTCCTGAATAAGACAAAAAAAAACAAACACACACGACTCGACATGCGTGGACAAATCCCTAATTAACCCAAGCTAAAAAGACAAGCTAATGATACACGTTAATACAGATTGTGGATGATAAGCGAGAACTTTGAACCCTTGCGTCATGTTTTTTTTTTTACTCACGTTTTGTCGTTCTCTCGTTGCACGTAGAAACATTTTAGCGATTAGCGTGATGATGGTCACTGGATGGTGCGAGCCGGCTGCGTGTCGTGTGAGCGCCCGAGGTTTGTAGAGCAGCGATTGTGCTGAACTGTACACGGTCTTCCGTAGTCGAGTCCCTTCGTATTCCCGATTCCCGCAATATTGTCATGCTGTTTGATATTCCTGGTAGGGCTGCGCGATATGCCGTCGATATCGTGATGAATCGGTTACGCTTTTCTGAGACATCGTGGAATTTTTACTAAATAAAATGTTCTTTAAATGAACACAAACTGAATACAAGTAGCTGATTTGATGAGAACTTTGTGCTCAATCTTTAAAATTTTAAAATGTTATGTTTTATAGTTTTTTTCTTTCCCCCCTTCTTTTCAGTGCAAAAGTTTTTTTTTTTTTTTTTAAGTTTATTTTTATACTGAGAAAATATATATATATATATATATTTTTCTTTCCCCTCCCCTCTTCTAGGCATTAAATATGTCCGTTGTGTCAGGCACACGGGCTAGTCATTTATCCATTCCTGGAAAAGCTATCTGTGTTTTGATAACCAAGTTTAAATATATGTCTCCAAATGTTTATTGTAAAAACCTCCCAGTTGAAATTCTGCAAGCAGCTTTTTTTTTTGGGGGCGCAGGGGTGAATCACGCGCTGACTCAGCAGTCTGCCTTTTCTCTGAGTGACTTTAAAGCTATTATTGCTGATTCTCCAGCAGAAGAAAGCGAGGCGACCTGCGCTGGCCGTTCAGCCCGTTTCGGAGCAGAGTACTGCGCAGCGTAGCCGTGTTTCCTGCGCTAACGTGGAGTTCAGTTTCTCCGCCAGAACCTGTAATTGTTGTTTTGGTTCCGTCTCAGAAGGGCTTTGTGTGTAATTATATTTAATTCGCTTTTGATTAAGACATTTCCTATAACTGCAATTTTTCTCTGCGCAAATCCACGTCATTAATTTTTCTTATTTTGATTTCGCGTCTCGAAGGCGAAACCGAGCCGTTATTTAGGCTTGTTGTCATGGTGACGCTCCACCGCGGGTTATGTTGTATCAAGAGTCTCGAAAATGACGCACAGCTGGTCGTCAAGGAGACTTCTTTTTTTTTTTTTTGTTTTTTTTTTTTTTTTTTTTTTTTTTTTTTTTTTTTACTTTTAAATGTGGTATAATTTAAAACATTTAATAATGCTAAAATAATAATGAAATAAAATCCAATCGCTGCGCGTAATAAAGCAGGGGATTTTTAGGGGAAAGAGGATATGTTTGTCTTTTTTTTTTTCCTCTCTCTCTCTCTTACTCTGTGAATTTCAGTGACTTGAGAAACCTATGTCTGTATCTGTTTAGCGTTACGAGTAGTCGGATTTAAACCCAAAGTGGGCGTGGCCTAAACCAGCCACGCCCCTCAGCTGTTGGAACGCCAGCGTGGTGTGTCTGACAGTTCCTCGTACTCACCTACATCAGTCCAGTTCTTCAGATCTTAACTAGAGACGTGTGCAGGACTGTTTAAAAAAACATCCTACTTACGCAAGTATTGTTTTTGTTCGTACCTGCCTGCGATATTTCCTAAAGATTTTAGTTCCCAGAATATAAACAGATATAGCCGAATAGCCGAATTCAAGCCACGTAGTTACGAAGGATGAGCGAGTGAACGTTGTAAATACATCGCATGGCATCCAACGTTCATGGTAATAAACACTGGTCTTCCTTTGTCCCTCGAGCTTCGTATTAAACAGCGTTAAAGATCGACAGAATCCCAGTCCTGATACACACCTCCACTCTCAGCCTCTTATTCATATCTGTCTTTGTATTCGTTTAGGACATGTCGTCTGTTCATTCTGAATAACGTAATTGTGTTCGGTTACGTTGGTTTTTTTTTCACAAGGACCAACTCGCGCTCTTTACTCTTCCACTTAAAGGTCTCATGAGACTATAACCACTATAGAAGGGTGTGTGTGTGTGTGTGTGTGTGTGTGTGTGTGTGTGTGTGTGAGTAAGTAATGGAGTATTTCTGAAAATCTTGCTCAACCAAGCGTGCGTGGAATGCCAGAGAATCGTCCCACTTAAGCGCCGCAGTCGCTCCAGGCCCTTTTTCGCTTCTCGTGTTTGCTTCCTCACATGTTTAGACTCGACGGAACTTCAGCGGAACGTTTATCAGAATCAGGAACCGCGCTTCAGGAGCCTTAGTCAGGACACGGAACGACAAATCTCACATCTTGGATTAATCGTCGACTCGTTTTCCCGCACGAAGCAGTTTGAGTAGCAGCGCTCAGACGTTCTGAGACGGGTCAGTGCCGCTGGGTTGCTGAGTTATCAGTTTCAGATGAGGCGCGTTCCTGACTCCGGACGGATCTCCACTCACTCGTTTAACTCGGAGCCGGGGGTTGCATCTCAGCACGCACCACATGAGCGGTATGTTGTGTTTAAACAAAGAAAGAGGAAAAAATGAAGAAGAAAAAAAAACGGTGGGTTATGAACAGTCGTTCTTATATATCTTGCATCACAGAGCTGTTGAGTTCTCGATTCTGATTGGTTGGAAGATGTAGATAGATTTTCTCTAACGGCAGCTCTGACGGTACTCGCGGGTTTCCGTTCTAATACGGCATCGTTTCTATAGTAACAGCGCCTTCACAGGGACTTGTCTAGTGGACGCTCCATGTATCAAAAACGTGTAGTGGTCGCCGATACGGTGAAGTTTTCTGTGCCGTGATGTTGGTTTAACATTTAAGGTTTCTTGACGACAACAGCTGTCGTTTCTATGGTAATAACATTTAACTGTCGTTTCTATAATAACAAAAAAAAAACAACTGTTATTTCTGTAGTAACAACTGTTATTTTTGTAGTAACCACAGTAATTGCCGTTTCTATAGTAACAGCTGCTTTTTCTATAGTAAAAACTATCATTTCCGTAGTAACAGCAACTGTAGTTTCTATAGTAACAAGTGCCATTTCTATAGTAACCACAACTGTCGTTTCTGTAGTAACCACAATAATTGCCGTTTCTATAGTAACGGCTGCTTTTTCTATAGTAAAAACTATCATTTCTGTAGTAACAGCAACTGTAGTTTCTATAGTAACATCTGCCATTTCTATAGTAACCATAACAACTGTCATTTCTGTAGTAACAGCACCACAGTGACTGTATCTGTGGCTAGGAATAAACAAATGAAAATGATGATGATGGTTGATGTCTTCTGTGAGGACACGTTTATTTAACGTTTAGATTAGATTAGATTCAGCTTTATTGTCATTACATGTATGAATACAGAGTAACGGAATGCAGTTTATGGAAGGAGTCTCCAGTGTCAGGACGTTTTCAGGGCAGCGACGCTTACGCTTCGCTGTACTCCTGTCTCCAATTAACAAAACCGATAACCGTTGTCCGATTGCCGTCGTATAAGAGGAATAAAACCCTCCAGGACGTGCTGTAGCAGGAAAATGATCATGTTCCAGGTGCTTAGTGTATTGTCACTGATTGTATTCCCATAACCGCACAACCCCGAGTGTTTTATTTCTCTTATATAAACATGTAAGCAGCACACCGAGCTCCTTAGCTTGTGTGTACTGTAGAGATAATGCTATGTTGAAATCCAGAGCAGAGTTTCAGGCTCTCAGGCATGCTGTGTGTGTGTGTGTGTGTGTGTGTGTGTGTGTGTGCGTGTGTGTGCCAGTGCGAGCTGGATCAGAGCCCGTCGTCTCATGCAGTAATATCTTCTTTATGAGTGCTCTGGCAGCTCGGTTGCGCGAGTGCCCTCGTGCTGTTCAGCTTCTTTTTTTTTCTTTTTTTTTTTTCACTCGGTAATTCCGCTAACGTGGACCAGATGCATCCTGTTGACTGTGCACTCGGATTTATTTATTTAGCAGCAATGCTGCTGTTTGCAAGACTCCAGTGGAGGTGTGTGTGTGTGTGTGTGTGTGTGTGTGTGTGTGTGTATAAAAGCAGCTCTGTACAGTTGTTAATAGTTACTGTGTAGCGCATTGTTTTGTGTTTATATTTTCATGACTTGCTCTGAGGGTTTGGGAGAAAGTAAGTGATCAAGGCTCCTTTCCACTGTCTCTGCCTTTCTCTCTGTGTGTGTGTGTGTGTGTGTGTGTGTGTGTGTGTGTGTATGTGTGTGTGACTAACATAACTCCAAATATGTTTAAAAAAAAAGATACAAGCGCGATATACATAACAGCATTTATCACTGAGTCGATGATGATGATTTTCTGAGAGTATTTCTGAATTTGATGATAAATCTCCTTTCGTGTAAGTTACAGGAAATTGCCTGCTGCTGAACGCTGAGCTCAGCAACACTGTCCACACACAGGGTCAGCTAAAGTTCATATATTTTCAACCACAGCCAAAAGGAGAGCAGTAGGTGTGTCCTGTAGTTTCTTCCGTCTTTAGCAAAACCTCTACACGTCTACAAGGAACAAGGAGAAAGGCTTTTAGAAGTCGCAGTTTAACCGGTTGCAAGATAAATAAATAAGATCATTTTTTGCCGTGTTTTTGTAACATTGCGTAACCCGACCAGCGATATTTTTCCTGATGTCCCTAAAACCACAAACATTCTGTAAACACGACTGATTATTTTCCTCTAATCCTCCTTACACCACAGCAATGTATCAGCCGTTCATTTCTGTAGTCATTAAATAACGACACGTCCACGAACACGTTATCACTTGCGTTATAGCAGCTATAAACAGTCCTTTTTTCTTTTTTTTTTCCTCTCGTCAGGTTAATAATCCTCCAAAAAAAAACTTACCTTGTCATGATGTCAAGAAATCGCAGAAACGTAAAAATTAGTTACAGCTTTACTTCTTTCTGTTACATAGCACTGACACCGGAGACTCCTTCACAGATCAGAGGTTACACATCCGCTGTACGAGTCGGAGTGGACGAGCTGTTACTATAGAAACGATACCGTGTAATCTGCGACTGCTGTTATAGAAAATGAAGCACAATTAGGTTTCTGCATCATACTCTGTGTGTGTGTGTGTGTGTGTGTGAGAATATCCAGTCTCATAACTTTTGCTTATCATATAACTCTTCATACACACACACACATACACAACCAAACAGCCACATCAACACACCCTTTAACCATTTATAGATAGAAATCACAGATGCATGTACGCACACGCAATCAAGACCAAAAACACCAAGCGACTCAAAGAGCGGACGGATTCCTGTGTGACTCAGCTGCGTCCGGCGTGTTCCTGTGACAGAGCCTGCGCCGTAAAAGCGTTTACAGGCTGTAAGCGAAGCTGCTCGGGAGCTCGTTTTACGCCACGCATTACGCCACTTTCTTCAGCAGACACTCTGAAGTCCAGCCAGCCGTCTCCTCGACACACCACTGTGGCTTTATTTGCGGTCAGAGATGTTTTGGCAACATGCAGCGCCTCATCTCGCACGAGGTATTGTGCCTCAGACGAGTCACCTCGCCCTGGTCAGCTTGACATGTTCACGGGGTTAAGGACCTGTTAGCGTCACGCTTAATGGTTGCTACTTGCTTCCATTTTGTGCTAGCATTTCAAAAACTCAAATCCAATTGGCGTGATGGAAGATCTCCATATTTTTGCTCAGTGATGTGACCGCAGACGTGATCTCATCTAAATTTAGCTGTTTTCTTCAAAAACAAAATGCTTTGCCTCATATGTATATGCCTCAAAGACAAACGTACTCCAGCGTACTTCATCCCGATCTTTCTAGAGCGTGTCTGAAGCGTGGACTAGTGAGGACTAGCTGTTTAATCACACATGCTCCACAGACTGAGATTGAGTGGGGAAAAAAAAAAAAAAAAAA
>CM041004.1:2684887-2698711 GCA_022985145.1 Pangasius djambal
AGGCTCCAGGCCTCCATAAGTCTAAAGTAAATGTGCTGGCTGTGTAGAGACATCCGATCCTGCAGATCCTGTTCGGCTTCCACACACAAACACACACACACACACACACACACAAAATTCCTATACTGTGTCACACTCTGTGTTTGGCTAAAAGTCTGCTGCCATTAAACCAACAATGTTTTATCCTTTTGTCATGTTCTCATCTCATTTGTCTAACGTGCAGAAAAAGTTGAGATTGTCTGTGGTCTTGTTTTTCACGTTTCCTGCGAGAGTAGCTTGAGTTTTATGACGGTTTCCGCACGACGCAGTATGTTCTGTAGGTAGCTACCTCAAGCGTAATGCTGCGTTCGAAAACTCTTTAAGTCCGAATTTCCGACCTCCGATTAGGACAAACCAAAGAAAACACATCAGAATTTCCTCAGAAAGTCGTTTCAACTCATCAGCAGTAAGCGAAGTAGCACTTCTTACCTTTAAGTGAGTTATACTGTACATACAAGTACTAGCTTTAGATCACTCAACATACAGGTAGATTAGACATACAGATATTAGATTAGACATATTATAACTATTATAACTACAGTTCACTGTTTTGAGGAGGAAAATGTACATCACTCAGCACAGTTATCTGGCTAATGAAAGACAGACATGGAGGCATCCAAGTTTTTTTGTTTTTTTTTTTCTTTTTTCTTCTCTTCCCCCCCGCACTTTGACGCTTGTCGGTGACGGTGTCACTTCCTACTTCCGGATTACCACTTCCCAGCATAAAAGAAGGCACGCTAGTGTAAGTTCCTGTGCCACTGTAGCGTATAGAAAGAGACACTTTCACACCTATTCGTTTGTTTAGAGTCAGAGTGAATTCGATCATTTTGGATCGATCCTCTCGGTCAGACGCTTCAGACCGGCCTGAAGAACCGCACCGAGGTGGAGGACACACCAGGGTCTTGTTAAAATGGACTAAACTGTAACTCCGTCTCTAAAAGCATTTCTGATTCGCCCTGACGCTCATGCATCTACCGCTGTCACCACCCCACACCTTTAGTCCCGAGCCAGGTTTAGTGAACTTGTCTTCACCGCCGTCTGTACACCTGACCAGACACGTCCAGGAGTAAATATTTCCACAACGGATCAGACGATGAGTTCTCTGAGCCATTAGCTGACTAATCATTTATAATGACCGTCAGTCTGGCTCATAGCCCTGATCTCCTGACACCGGTCCGACAGGTTTCTTACAGCGATACGTTATCATGCCAAAACTGACTCTGGAGGCTCCTTCCAAAAAGCTTCCCCATACCATCTGTGATATTGTCTCCAGTGTCGGTGCTTTATAACATGACAGAGCTGCGGTAAAAGTGCCGCTGGTGAGGGAAGGACTGTTTATATCCGCTATGATGTAAGTGGCTACAGGGCTGCGTAACTAAACGGATAGAATGTATGGCGTCGTTCTTTATCAAGTAAAAATTTGGAATCGTGGATAATTTGCTGCAGTATAAGCGGAATAAAGCACTTCAGGATGTGCTGTTCTAGGAAAAGAATGACAGGAAGGAGTTTGTGTGTGTGTGTGTGTGAGACACTCTCTTATCTGTTGTGTGTGTGTGTGTGTGTGTGTGTGAGAGTGAGTGTTATTTCCAGTCAGTTGAATATGACAGTTAGTGATACACATGCTTCTGATTGCGATAAAGAAGAGCTTTCTCTCTCTCTCTCTCTCTCTCTCTCTCTCTCTCTCTCACCCCCCTTCCCCCCGGCTTCTTATCCGTAATCTCCTGCCGATTGTGCTGGCTGAGTTCTGCTCCGACTGCTGGTGTGCTGACTGTGTGTGTGTGTGTAGTGTGTGTGTAATGTGTATCAGGGGACGTTCCTGTTTGACAGGAAACAGCCCGCCGCTAACACACAGTAGCAGCAGCAGCTCGGTTAACAGCTGGCAGAAAAGTGCGATTTTTAAAAAAAAATTCTTTTTTCTTCCCTCTTCTCTCCCGTTTTAGTTTCAGCACAGGCTCAGGAACTCATGCTAGGCGAGATCCAGGAAGTGGTGCAGATCTAGAGTGAGGAAATGACGTGAAAGCCACTCTCGTGTTTCACTGAGACACCTACAGGATAGAAGAGTCTGTACAGGTCGTGTAGGGACCGCTGCAGTGTCTGCTTCTGTACCGAAGGTTCCAGCCGGACGTGTGCGTAAGCTCAGCACCACCAGGACCTGAACCGTGCCACACAACCTGCTAACTTAGATTAGGCTTATGAGATCGTCTGCAACATGCCATCGTCCTGTCTTGGCTCCCCCGCGATCGCTTGAGGCTTTGGAGGAGTGTACGTAGCGTAGAAATGAAAATGTATTAGAAGGAGTTTCACTATTGTCAGAGCTGCTGTTACAGGAAACTAATCAACAACTTCTGACCAATCAGATTTGAGAATTCAGCAGTTGGTTCAAGGAGCAGAGAATACAGAGCTGTACTGGTACAGGAAGCCCCGCCTCCTCATTTAAAAAAAATAAATAAAAAATTGGAAGTCTGTTTTATCCCAAGCTTATTCTGATTGAGAGAACCAACACTGTTTAAAAATACAGTGTGTGTGTGTGTGTGTGTGTGTGAGTGAGTTTTATCCATTATAGCGGCTTTAATATGTGACTGTTGGCACTGATGCTGCTGGTTTCCATTATAAATCTATTGGTGCAGTTAATCCTGTCGCGGTTTGGGAGCCGTGTGAAGTGCGAGTCTCTGATATTTTGTGATATTCTGCTAAACGACTTTAAAATCTGTGTGTGTGTCTGAGCACATTGGGATAAAGTACGGCGAAACGGTTACTCCTGCGAGAAAGAAGAACGGTGTGCGAGATGTGGAGGCGCTGCATTTTTAGAGTTAATGTAATAAAAATAACACGAGCTACGTACATGTGTTGCATGTGTACAGAAAGGTGTGATGTTGAAGATAACTCACGTGTTATTCCCCCCCGTCTCTCTCTCTCTCTCTCTCTCTCTCTCTCTCTCTCTCTCTCTCTCTCTCTCTAGAACAAAAGATGCTGTGATAGAGCGAGTGTGTGTGCATGAGTGTGTGCGCTGAGGTCCAACCCGCTCCGTCCTGCCAGTCCCCGAATGGCACAGGGAAATCAGCAGATTGACACTCAAATTCTGCAACAACTGCGTCAGAAGTTTCCAGAAGTGCCAGAAGGCGTGGTCTCTCAGTGTGTCATACAGGTGGGTGGGGCAGTGGACAGGGGGGTGCCAGGGGGGGCGTCTCAGAAATAATGAGGAATTGGTACATTTTTTGGGAATATCTCATTCCGTCTCTGTCTCTCTTTCTGTTTCTCTCTGTCTGTGTGTCTCTTTCTCTCTATCTTGCTGTCTTGCTCCGTCTGTCTCTCTTTCTCTCACTCTCTCTCTGTTTCTCCCTGTTTCTGTGTCTCTCTTTCTCTGTTTCTCGCTGTCTATCTCTCTCTCTCTCTCTCTCTCTTTTTTAGAATAAGAACGACTTGGCAGCCTGTTGTGAGTACCTGACCCAGGTGAGTCCCGGCTTCCTGTACAGCGAGGGCAGCCCGAGTGTGACGGACCTGCGCAATCACATGACCCAGCTCAACGTGGGCGTGTCACAGAATACCCATGGTGCCGTGCAGCATGAGCCAGTGAGGATGAACGGCAGCAGGACTCTCTCTCACAGCCTGAGTGACGGGCCCATCAACGGTCCCCCGACTCCGGCCTCTGACTTCTACCAGGCAGAGTCTCAGTCACACACAAACGCTCACACACACGCGCCCGCCGCCTTCTGCGTAATGGAGCAGGCGCGAAAGCCACAGCCACCGCAGCACCTTGGCCTGTACCAGGTCGGTGTCAAAGGTCAGGGCTCGGCCACGTCCCTTGCCGCCACACCCCGTTTTAACCCCATCACGGTGACGCTGGCCCCCAACGCCGGTCGAAACACGCCCACCTCGCTGCACATCCACGGCGGGCCTCAGGCTGGCCCAAACAGCCCCAACTCCATCTACATCCGGCCCTACGTCACCCAGATCTCACACCCAGGCGGCCCGCACCATCAGACCTCGCACGTTTACATGCCCATCAGTTCTCCCACCAACCCCCAGCCCCCCTCGGCCTTTCAGGTTCCGTCTGCCGCAGCCTCTCAGGCCTCTTCCTCGTCCTCCTCGTCGTCATCCTCATCTGTGCCTTCATCTTTACCGGCGATGGCGGCGGCCCCCTCTCTCGCATCCTCCTTCAGCCAGTTCAACATCCAGAACATCTCCACAGGGCCCAGAAAGAACCAGATCGAGATCAAGCTCGAATCTCCGCAGAGGGTGGGCGGAGCTGCCGCCGCTGCTGCCGCCACGGCGACGCTGATGTGCTCCGCCTCTGCTCCTCGACCAGCCTCGGCTTCTGGGTCTTCGTCCTGCCCGTCACCTTCCTCCTCTTCCTCCACTCCGCTCTCCATCGAGGGGGCGGGGCTTAGCCGAAGCCAGCCCACTGTCTACATCGCTGCCTCTCCTCCTGCCGCTGCTGCCACGACGACGCCGTCAGATGAGTGCGCGCTGATCCCGCCATCCGGTCGCTCGCAGCCTAAATTCTACATCTCCGCTAACGCGTCTTCGGATGAGAGCGGCACTCGGAACCCGCCCACAGTCTACATATCGGCCAACCCATCTCTTCCCGGTGTGACGGGAGGGCGGAGCCTAGGTGGCCAAGTCAGCATGGGGCCCGCCTACATCCATCACCACCCGCCCAAATCCCGCAGCTCGGTGGGGGCAGGAGGCGTAGCTACATCGCCGCGCGTGGTGGTGACGCAGCCCAACACCAAATACACCTTCAAGATCACGGTGTCACCGAACAAGCCGCCGGCCGTGTCCCCCGGGGTGGTGTCGCCCACCTTCGAGCCCACCAACATGCTCAGCGTGCCCGCTGATCAGCACTACCCCGAGCCTGAGCCCATCAGCCTGCCTGAGCCGCTCTCGCCCAACCGAGACCTGAGAGCCCCCGAGAGCCGTCGGCCCAGCATGGGCTCTGACGACGCCGCATACACACAAGGTAAGTGTGTGTGTGTGTGTGTGTGTGTGTGTGTGTGTGTGTGTGTGTGTGTGTGTGAGAGAAGACTGACTGGGGATATGAGGGGATTTTTATGATGAAAATGTGACTTTGGCACCTCGCGCATACACACACACTGTCATGCGTCTAGTTTTCACTCTACAGCGTTGGAGTACATTTTCTCTCTGCAGCACCTCGGAGCTGTTTGGGGTGGAGTTTGTCTTTTTGATTGACAGCTGAGCTCTGAGTGCTGTACCCAGAGCTAACGCTGTAGACGTGACTCAGTTCCCCTTGGTTAGGAAGTCTGATGGAGGAAGAGGAAGAAACTAAATGTTCCCATGCCTTCATTGTCCATTTTATTTACTTTTCTTTTTTCTTTTCTTTACTGTAATCTGAAAGTAAGAGGAGGAAATTTTCTCCGCTGCCCCCGAGGCCTGCTGCACACCAGCCTGGTACATGTTTTTACACAGTAGTATTAAAATGGGTTTTTTTATTATTATTTTCCGCTCAGCACTGCCAAGTGGACTGTGTGTGTGTGTGTGTGTGTGTGTGTGTGTGTGTGTGTGTGTGTGTGTGTGTGAGTGATTTCTGAATGTGAATTTCCGTACTGTTGACACTGGGCTGGGTTTTGGATAAACCGTGTACACTCTCACACTCATTAAAACCCTCTCAGAATCCCAGCTTTGTTATCTTTGCGTGTCTGTCTGTCTGTCTGTCTCTCTGTGTGTGTGTGTGTGTGCTCAGTAGAGTGCTCGTTTGAGGGGAGAGTAAAAGTGACTTTTTGAGGTGTGTGTTTGTGGACGTGTGTAAAATGTGCAACAGCAGGGCAGTGTTTACCTTATATGGATTTTTGCCCTGATGACGCGTGAGTCATTGACCGAGAGCTCTCTCTCTCTGTGTGTGTGTGTGTGTGTGTGTGTGTGTGTGTGTGTGTGTGTGTGTGTGTGTTTTTCCGTGTGCGTGGGTGCACCTACTTTGAGTCGATGTCTGCTTGTGTTAATTGCTTTATGGTAGTTAATGTGTAACGTGTGTGTTTCTCAGTGGGGGAGTCTCCCAGCCCTTTATCATGTGTGTGTTTTATGGTTTCTGATTATATATCTTGGTGAGGAACAAATATAGGAATATCTGACAGTTTTGACCTTGTGGAGACAAATTTACTTGGTCCCCAAGAGGAACTGCCTTTATTTTCCCTCCTTTTCCCTTTTTCTAGTTCTCAAATTTATTTACTTATTTAATTACCTATTACATTATTCACTTAATTACTTACGTACGTACTTGCCTGCATACTTATTTACATACATAGTCATTTATTTACTTACTTATTTATTTACTTAGTTACATACTTATTTAGTTATTTACTTACTTACACACTTTAGTAATTAAGTGTGTAAGTAATTAAGTAAACGTATGAAATTAAGTGGTAACTAATACTAATTTACCAGTGAGTGTAAAACTACGCATAGTTCATTTCATATTCATTATTTACAACACATGCTCATAAAAACTCCACGAGACCTGCCGTTTTGGAGACGCTCTGACCCCGTCGTCTCGCCGTCACAATTCGGCCCTTCGTCAAAGTCACTCAGATCCTTACGCTTGCCCATTTTTCCTGCTTCCAACACGTCAACTTCGAGAACTGACTGTTCACTTGCTGCCTAATATATCCCGCCCCTTGACAGGTGCCACTGTAACGAGAGAATCAATCTTACTCACTTCGCCTGTCAGTGGTTTTAATGTTCTGGCTGATCAGTGTGTGTGTATAAAACACTTCCTTCTGGTTACTGAGGTGAAGTTTAAGGAAGCAGTAATAATTATCACAAGGACAATAAGGGTACATGGTGTGTGTGTGTGTGTGTGTGTGTGTGTGTGTGTGTGTGTGTGTGTGTGTGTGTGCGCGCGCGTGCACTGAGAGATTCAGCATGACTCATGATGTTACATGTCCTGTTGTAGGAAGTGGAGTGTTGTTTGTTTGTCTCCTTTAACACTAAAACACGTCCGGCACTGTGGCAGTAAATATCGAGCGGTTCCTTTCAGCCAGCGTTATCAGCGCTTTCAGGAGCAGTGAGCTGTGCGTCTCTTCCCTTCAGCGCTCAATAAATCCCAACTTAGATGCATATCGATCATTTCATTTTATTTATTTTATTTTTTTTTTTAAAACTCCATCAGCAACATCCTCTGGTGATTTCTGCAGTGTTTATTCTGTTAGGAACCTTCCAACACAGTAACATGGCCATTAGTTTTACATTAGAAATATTTATAAATGTTATTTATAGACCTGTTTGGCGTATTAGAGTTTGGATTAAACCCATTCAGTTTAAGTGACCAGACAGAATGACTAAGAACTGTAAGAGCTCAGTAATAAACATCATAACTCTGATGATAGATCAGCAGGGCAGGATAAGATGAAACCCTGATTATACGTTTATTTTACAGTTTTGCGGGGATTGCGGCTAAAGTTGAGAGTTTAGAACTGAATAAACGTCAAACTATCACAGACAGTCGTTTGGATTTGTCACTTTACGATCATCTCTAAGTCCTGCAAATCTCTTAACCAGTCCCGCGTTGTGTCTGTGAAGCTCAGCATCTTCCTGCCTTCCCGACTTCTCCAGTTTAATCCTGACCAGAAAAGGAAGCTTTCTTTCCACTCTCAAATATTCCGTCATGTAACGTTGTCACGATCGTGAGTCGTGGACGTGTGAGTCGTGAACCCGTGCCTTCGAGACGTGGCTCTCGGCTCTCTGCCAGCCCAGAGCCACACAGGGAGTGTAGCCAAACTGACGGAGTGATGGATTTCAGAGATGATGAGTGAAGACAGGAAGATGGAGAGCGCTGATAAATAAGCCATGGTGTGTTCTCTGTGTCTGTGCTGTTCTTTAGGCAGAACACAGCGAGAGCATGAATCGACTCTGAATCGACTCTGAATCGACTCCGAATCGATTTGAATGCAAGAAGTGAATTTTGGGCTGCAGCATTTTGCTGTGGATGAGAAAGTGTGTGTGTGTGTGTGTGTGTGTGTGTGTGTGTGTGTGTGTGTGTGTGAGAGAGAGAGACATCAGAGGGATGTTCATCTAATACACTGTGTGTGTGTGTGTGTGTGTGTGTGTTTTAGCATTGTTGGTACATCAGAAGGCACGCATGGAACGTCTGTGTCACGAGCTCAAGCTGAAAAAGAAGAACCTGGAGAAACTCAAAGAGGAGGTGAACGAAATGGAGAACGACCTCACGAGGAGACGACTGCAGAGGTCCAACTCGGTGTCTCAGATACCGTCTGTGAGTCTCACACGTTGATATGAACCATGTGACTGGCAGAGCTGCGCCTATAGACAATTAATCAACACCTCCTGACCAATCAGATCCCTGAACTCAAGGAACATGAAATAAAAAGGCATTTTTGGGTTTCAGTAAATCTGAGACCTGGATTTTATAATCAGCTACTCAGTTTCAGCATCTGACTCTGTGTGTGTGTGTGTGTGTGTGTGTGTGTGTGTGTGTGTGTGTGTGTGTGTGTCCAGCTTGATGAGATGCAGCAGCTGAGGTGTAAGAACAGGTTACTGCAGATCGACATCGACTGTTTAACTAAAGAGATCGACCTCCTGCAGGCGCGTGGTGAGTCTCTCTCTCTCTCTCTCTCTCTCTCTCTCTCTCTCACACACACACACACACACACACACACACACACACACACACACACACACAGTCCATTAGACACACGCACACGTTCACACATGCACCCATTTACACACACACACCATCAGACACACACCCCGTTATACACACTTGTACACACACACACACACACACACACACACACACACACACACACACACACACACACACACATAGTTTTGTACCAGAGCTTCGATGCTAATGTAGCTAACATGTAATGGGAATGTTGTGTACCCTGCATGTCTAAATCATCTCGCACACACACACACACACGCGCACACACACGCGCGCACACGCGCATTATTTAGTTCAGAAGTACCATTTGAACAAACGTCATTGATCTTTCTTTCTTTCTTTTGAGAATTTCATGTAGAGAAAACACACTCTGTGGCATTGAGTAAACTGGCTGTAAACTAACTCTAACCCGCTTCTTTTACGGCTCTAATCTGACTCTTCACTGGCTCCAGTCCAGCTCTAACCCGACTCTTAACTGCCTCTAATTCTCTAAGCTGGACTAGAGTCGGTTTAGAGTCGAGTTAGAAACCCCTAAACCCCTACACCTCTCCGCTTCAGAATGCACAGACTGGAGTTTGTGTGAGTCCAGCTGCAGGCTGCAGCGCTTAGCAAGCCAGGGTTGTGCTGATAAACATCTCTATACACACACACACACACGCGCACACACACGCGACCAATGAACTGCTATTGTAGTGTTAACTACCAGTTGCTTCCTGAATGACATCCTGCTACCGCTCGTCAGTAACGGATTTACGATTCCTCTGGCACCTCTCAGCCACGCGCACATTTACACTCACATACTGAAAAATGTGTGCGTGACATTCATGGTGTGTTTAAACTGTGTTTACACTGTTGTTATGTAAAAACACATACACACACACACACACACGCACACACACATCTCAGCTTGATTATAATTTGGAGCTACAATGAAAATGCAAACGTGTGTGTTTGTGTGTTTAGATGTTCTCATCCCATGACTCCATGATTCAGGGCTGTTCTGCATTTTCACATCCTGTTCAGTCATCTCGTGTGTGTGTGTGTGTGTGTGTGTGTGTGTGTGTGTGTGTGTGTGTGTGTGTGTGTATATATGTGTGCGTGTGTGTGTGTATGTGTGTAACCTGACCTTGTTTTGTCTGTGTTTTTTAGGACCTCACTTCAATCCCAGTGCGATCCATAACTTTTACGACAACATCGGCTTCCTCGGTCCCGTCCCCCCAAAACCCAAAGGTACTCCGGCAGCAGGTGAGAATACATGCACACACACGCGCGCACACACTCGCGCGCACACACTCGCACACTCACTTCTTCTTCCTTTATCATATCCATTATTGTGCTTCTTTTTGCTATATACTTTCCAAAATCAAGCAGCATTTCTTGTGCGTCTTCATCTGCTACATCCTGAGTTGTACGTGCTACACTGCCCTCTAGTGCATGTTCACGTTCACCATACATGACAAGCGAACACCTGCACCTGACGCTGAAGTACCCTAATGTCTCAATCACCTGATTTACCGCCATATTCAGACCAATTTCTGGCTTTGCTGCGCAACTAGAGGCGAAAGATGGCCTTTCTGAGGAAGACTATGTAACGCTACGCCAGCAAACCCAAGAAAATAGACTGTGACTTGTATTAGGGAAGTGGATTATCAGTAGAACTGTTAGGTGCTCAAAATGGCGGCGTTTATGCAGTCATGTCCCAGTTTCCACAGAAAACATCTGCCATCTCTATCTTTATTTAAATTTAATCTAAAGTCCGTTCATATTAACTGCATGTGCTCATTACGCAGGGCAGTAAGAATGGTGTTGTAGAAGCTATGTAGTCCTTTATATTAAAAATAAAGTCATGTTGGAAATTAACTACGCAGACACAGCATCACTTTTAGGATGCGAACGTTATGTATTTCACTAAATATGCAGAAATGAAAACTTGCTTTAATGTTAGCCTCAAATTTGCACCAATGCGTACACGTCTACACACGTACACACACACACACACACACACACACACATGTACACACGCTTTTATCTCTGCCTCGTTCTCTTTACTTTTTCCAGCTTCTTGCACTTCTTTTTTTTTTTTTTTTCTTCACATATTTTAAATTTCTACGTGTCTGTTCTTTCGCCTCGTTCCGTCCCGTCTCTCTGTCCTCACTCTCTCTCCGGTGCGCCGGGCTCAGGCTCGGATCACTGGGGCTCTTTGGACAGGAGAGGACGCAGAATAAACGTCAGCTCCAAGCTGAAGAGAGACCCGTCTCTCCCTCCTGTTCCTCCCTGTCTCCCTGCTCCTGTGGGTGGGTAACTCTCGCTCTGTCTGTCTTTCTGCCTGTCTCTCTACCTGCCTGCTGCCACTCTCACTCCTCTCTCTCTTTCTGTGTATTCATTTCTCCTTTCTTCACTGCTCTCCCTCTTTACTCTCTCTCTGTCTCTCCCTGTGAGCATTTCTCTCGCCCGTTACGTCTCGCAAGATAATCCGTCTCCCTTCATCTCAGCCCTTTACTTTCTCGTGCTCTTCCCTTCCTCCTTATCTCTCTCCACATCCTCCCCTCGTTCTCCCGTCTCTTTTTTTTTTTTTTTAAACATTTTAATGAACTTTCTGGCTTTGACATTGTCCTCCGTGGTCAGGGTGTGGGGTTGCGGCTCGGTACGCACTCTCGATTAGAAGAAGTGAAATGAAAGCGCAGGTCAGACCGTTGTCTCTGATTGTATTAAAGCGCGGTGTTGGTGTTTAGTCACGTAGTTTGTGAGAGATCTGACTCGACTTTCGGATCAGAATTGGGTCGACACGTCATACCACGGCTGTACACGTGCGACTTTAACCCTGCGTTCACACTAGCAAGCAGCGGACGGCTGAGCATTTTCTAAGACCCCGTACAACACGGAGCCACGATTTCGGCGACAAATCCAAACGTTTGGCTCGAACGATTCCTCGGGCCACATCCTATGGTGTGTGTAGTCCGACATTTCTTCATTTCCCCACTCATGACCTGCAGTTAGTTCCTGCAAAAAATCCCGAAGAAGACCCTATAACCATGGTTTCGTCTTATCCTGTCATGTACGACCTCTCATTAAATGCGTATAGAAAATTACAGCTTGGAAGGAAGTAGCAGAGATCCGGTGAGTGTATGTTAGCCGAGAGCGGAGCTAGTACGCCCGCCGAGCATGGAAATCAAACTTAAATACACTTTAAAAAGTTGTGATGTGCATAAATCGTATATAATGGTTAATACCATTGTGTATGCTCTGAACTGCCCTACTGAGGCCACGCCCACAAAATCTAACAGTCGCAACACGCCCACAAAAGACAAACTACAAGCGATATGGGCGATTTGTCACATTCTAGTGTGAATGTAGGGTTAAATGGCCAGGGTTATTTATTACACGACCGTCGTTTTGTGGTGTGCGTTCGATCAGAAATTCTACTACCGAAGGAGCGCTGTGTTCAGCCAAGTAGAGACGGTCGTGTTCTCTGAAATTATTCCCCGTCAGATTCGTCATTTCTCTCAGGTGCCGTCTGTGATGTCTTACAGTATAATTACAACACCACCTGGGGTAAATCGAATCCACCCTGTGTCAGGCTTTCAGTACCTTACCTCTTCTACTCTCTCTCTCTCTCTCTCTCTCTCTCTCTCTCTCTCTCTCTGCAGCGGTTTCTCCCTAGGCATGTTTCATCTCACATGTTTAACCTGTCCCCTTTTCATGCCCTTTTTCCACCTTTCTCATCATTTCTTCTTCCTCCATCATTTCATTATTAACTTTCTCACTTTTTCTCTGTGACAATTGTGTGTGTGTGTGTGTGTGGTTTGAGAAACTCCAAGGGATCCTGCATGCTTCCGTTTTACTGCTTTTAACTATTAACCCAATATATCAGCTTATTGTTTTGCATGTGTTTTTTTTTTTTAAAAATGTATTCACAGAATAATAAGCCTCAGGCTTTAGAGACGTGCGCGCTCTTGTAGTTCGGTCTTGCGCCTTGTTTGGCCGTGATCAGTGTCACTGGTCGACGTCTGTAATTGTGTTTTCCTTCTGTGATTAAACTCTCAGTGGAATTAACACAGGAGAGACGAGTTCGTACAAGCTGTTCCTTTTTTCCCCTCCAAACCCAGATCTTTGCGACACGCATGGTCGTAGGATTATATTTATCTCGCGGCGTCTAGCGTTAAGATGATCGAGTAGCTAACAGCGGTACAGCTGCTGCACCTGGCCCGATATATTATGGTTTATGCGAGTATAGTGGATTTGTTTTCTTTCTCCTGCTAACAGACTCACAGTTTATGCGATATGGACACAAAGGTTACACAGCCAGCATCTGTTAAATCGTTTTGTTTGCGCCTCACGAAATAGATAGGCGCCTAAACACGTTGAGCGGCAAAAGTGCAAAATCACAGGCATGCCTGTCTCTCTGGGAACAAAGGAGTAAAACATCGACTCGGCCAATTTAGATAGGAAACAGTGATGTATAAGCAATCCTGTCCAAACAGGCGTTGTAGAAAACACCGCTGCATTATTTTTGTCTAACTGAAGTTTATATTGGAAGTATATGTGATGGCTCTGCTGCCACGCCCTCTCTGGTGCAACTCTCTATAGACATATTTCTACACAGACGATCTCCACCCGTCAGTTCTGATCCCACGATCAGGCAGGTGGTTCACCCAAACCGAGGCTCTGCTGTTTCACGCCTTGCGAATTTCCCCCAAATGTGGGAAGAGGGTGGTGCATTCGACCTCTCTCCTGACCTGCATGTCTGATCTCCTTTCATTTCTCCACGTCTGATTTCTAAAACTTGATCTTGTCTTTTAAAAAAAAGAAAATGCTCCTCTGATCCACTGTGGAGCTTACAGCATCTTCTGTGTCATCCAGTGCAGTGCGTGAGAAGTGAAAGAACAGCGAAGATTTCTCTATGATGATCCCATTTAACCTTCCTCTCTCTCTCTCTCTCTCTTTCTCTCTCATACACATATACACACACACAGAGTCGGGCAGTAAGAATATGAAGACGGTGTCTGAGGCTGAAGATGACGACGGGGTTCAGTGGGGTTGCACAGCCTGCACCTTCCTCAACCATCCCGCCCTAAACCGCTGTGAACAGTGTGAATTTCCACGACACTTCTGAGCCCCTAACACACACATACACACAAACACACACA
>CM041004.1:2698811-2796211 GCA_022985145.1 Pangasius djambal
TCTCTCTCTCTCTCTCTCTCTCTCTCTCTCGGGGGTGTGTGTGTCGTGCTGCCCACTGAAGACTGGATAATGTTTACAGGTTTTCCTCCGCTTCTGTCTGTCGAGCCAAGCTGAGCTCTTTACTGTGTGTGTGTGTGTGTGTGTGTTTGTATGTATTTGAGTGTAGGTTTCCTTCACTGATTCCATACCGAATCTCAGTCTAGCCTGAAACAGTATTATAAACGTGTGTGAGTGCGTGTTTGCGAGCTATACACACACACACACACACACACACACACACACACACACACACACGACATGTGCCAATGTGCCTTCCGGATGGGAACTACCTTCGAGAGCCTCCTCTCTTTTACCTGAAGGGAATAACCTTACAGACTACTTTCTGGACTTCGCGCTTTCCCAGAGGATGTTGGGAACGATCTGTGGAATTTCTGTCAAAAACCGGAGTTTCTTCTTCTTTCGTTCACTAAGAAAACGGAGAGAGAAAAAAAAACGTAGCGAACGAACTGAAACTAATCTGCATGCTTTAGATGTACAGTTTACAAAAGGAGACCCCGCCCACCTAAGCTTTTACTGTACATAGTGTTAGAACGAGCTTTAAAATGCTGTTTTTCCCCCCCTCGCTTTCTTTATCTCCTCACATGTATTTTCTGTAATTATAGCTCCATAGACTTCATTTACTTTTATTTGTTGGGTGTTTTTTTTTTTTTTTTTTCCTTCTTTTTTTTTTTTCCTCTTCTTTCCTCCGAAATACAGACGAGTACGGTTTTCCCTCTTTTGCGTTCAGTGTGAGCGGCGTCACACTTTTCTTTTCCAGCGTACGGGCTGCAGACGCAGCAAAAAGGTCAACGAAAGATGGAGCGTAACCCCCAATCAACCCCCCTCCAGCCCCCCCCCCCCCACCCCCACTACGGACAGGTCAAAGGTCACCGCATGGTCTCCGAAGCCTTCAAAAGGATCTCCATCTTATCTGCCAACTGGAATGTAGGTTTCGTATTTTGGGGATTTTTGTTCTAGGAGAGGAACGCAAAGACTTCTGGGATGTTTGGTCTTCGGTCTGCGTGTCCGCCAAAAGCAAACCCAAGGGATTTTTTTTTTTTTTTGTTGTTGTTTTTTTTCCCAAAGACTTGCAGAGATCAGGTGAAAAGTTCAGGAATCGGTTCCTGTTCAAAGCCAAAGCTATCACCACGTGCCTTCAGCAGTCGGTCGCCGAATCAGAGAAGCTCTGCCTTTAAAGCGGACACTGCCTCGTTGTTTTTTTTTTTTTGTTTGTTTTTTTTTTTTCCTTTCTTCGTAGATTTGATTACACGAGTCCCGCAAGGCCTTAATGACATTTTAAATGTTTATTAGAGTTTACCTTTTTTTTTTTTTTTTCCTCCCCCCCAAAAGATATCAAATGAGTTGAAAAGATGTGAAAGATGTGTCTTTTTTCACATTATGCTGCCTCACTTTATGGCCTTATTAAAGTTTTCCCGGGTAACTCCATCTTTTTTTTTTTTTAATCTATGCAGTCAAGAGGACAACTATGATCGTTACAGTCAGCCTAAAGTGTTAATGCGTAAGTCACAGGTTAGGCCTCGTCCTGGATTAAATAAAAGCGGTAATATTACTGACCAAGCGTCAGTGCTGTTTACTCCAGGACGCGGCCGAATCTGCATTTGAAAATAAAAAATATTGTCCTTTTGAATACAAGAAGAAATGTTTAGAATGTTGAGGTGTCTGAAGCACTTGTATTTAAGAATCCTCAAAGAGAAACAAACAGTCACAGCTGGTTGTTTTTTGTTTTTGTTTTTTTCCCCCTTTCCCCCGCCCCGGCTCTGATCAGAGCCGTGATTTATGTTTATGGATTTAAATCATGGGGAAAAAAACAGAAGAAGAAATGATTTGGATATCTAAAGTGATTTTTAATTTTTAGCTGGGAAAACTGTCTTTGTAACAGATAAGTTATTTGTAAAAATAAACAAAAAAAAAAAATTCTGAATCGTTCAGTTTTTGTCGTTGGTGTGTTGTTGGCACGAGAGTGCACGTTTCAGTTGCATGTTTCTCCCCACTAGATGTCGGCATCGTGCTTTAAAGGAAGTTACAGTTCGCGTTTCCCGTAAATGGCTCGGCTGCGTCCTTCAGCGCGGCGCGAGGACTCGCAGATCTGAGGACAGCGCCTTAGCAAAGGTAAGGTTAGTGAGTGAGAGTGGTGATGCTGATGAAACCCGTCTTATCATAGCAGTTTTGTTACTAGGACAGAGTCTTGGGGAATTCTTTCTCTTCAGTTGCATCGCCTGCACACTGATAACTGATAACTGATCATTTTTTCCCCCCTTTATTGATTTCCATGACATGCGAACAGCGAGTATCTGATTGAGTCTGGTATAGAATCATAATTGTAGGACCTAGGAGGAAATCGATGAAATGTAGTGATTTTCTTTCATTTGTCAGTGCATGTTTTTTTTTTTTTTTTTTTTTTTTGACCTCATGAACATTTTTGTTTGAGGTTGTGGTATTGGTTAGAGGTGTAAACCTCAGGCTTCTACACAATGCGATCGATATGTGATTAGCTTTGTTCAGAATCTGGAGCAGGCCTGCTGTTGATGGTGCATTAGGTAAGATGAGTCATTATTTTTTTTAAAATCAAAATTAGGTCTCTAACAGTTATGTAGGGTTTTTAATTAATTAATAATCTTATTATTATTATTTTTTCCCCTCCTTCTTTGTCTTACTCCTACATACCTGCCTATGTTCACAAATCTCCACCGCCAGGATCTACAGTGGTGCGTAGAGTGTCTATAAAATGACTAACAGGAAGCAGATCCAAACACAGACAAGCTTTCCAGACCGGAAGTCAGTTTTCCAAACGGGTTTTCCCAGCCACTTGTGTGGGAAAAGGTCTACACACCCCTGTTAAAATGCCAGGCTTCTGTGATGTAAAAAAATGAGGCCAAGATAAATCAGTTCAGAACTTTTCCCACCTTTAATGTGACCTATAACCTGTACGACTCATCTGAAAAACAAACTGAAATCTTTTAGGTTGTGCGAGTAAAAATAAAAAAAAACCAAAATAATGTGGTTGCATAAGTGTGCACACCCTTAAATTAATACTTTGTTGAAGCACCTTTTGGTTTTATTACAGCACTCGTGGTTTTGGGTTTGATTCCCTCAGCATGGCACATGTTGACTTGGCAATATTCAGATTGTCCGATCGCGAGGGCATCTCCTGTGCACGGCCCTCTTCAGATCACCCCACAGGTTTTCAGTCGGATTCAGGTCGGAGCTCTGGCTGGGCCGTTCCAAAACTTTCATCTTCTTCTGGTGAAGCCATTCTTTTGTTGATTTGGATGCACGCTTTGGGTCGTTGTCGTGCTGAAAGATGAAGCTCTTCTTCATCTTCAGCTTTCTAGCAGAAGCCTGAAGGTTTTGTGCCAGTATTGACTGGTATTTGGAACTGTTCATAATTTCCTCCACCTTGACTAAGGCCCCAGTTCCAGCTGAAGAAAACCAGCCCCAGAGCATGATGCTGCCACCACCATGCTTCACCGTGGGTATGGTGGTGTTCTTCTGGTGATGTGCTGTGTTCTTTTTGCACCAAACAAAATCTTGGTTTCATCAGACCATAACACACTTTCCCACATGCTTTTGGGAGACTTTGTGTGTTTTTGCAAAATGTAGCCAGGCTTGGATGTTTTTCTTTGTAAGAAAAGGCTTCCATCTTGCCCCCCCACCCCATAGCCCAGAGATATGAAGAATACGGGAGATTGCTGTCACATGTACTACACAGCCAGTACTTGCCAGAAATTCCTGCGGCTGTTGCTGTAGGCCTCTTGGCAGCCTCCCTGACGAGTTTTCTTCGCGTCTTTTCATCAGTTTTGGAGGGACGTCCGGTTCTTGTTAATGTCGCTGTTGCGCCGCATTTTCTCCACTTGATGATGATGATGATGGTCTTCACTGTGTTCCATGGTATATCTAATGCCTTGGAAATTCTTTTGTACCCTTCTCCTGACTGATGCCTTTTAATAATCAGATCCCTCTGATGCTGTGGAAGCTCTCTGTGGACCTTTTGCTGTAAGATGCGACTAAGAAAATGTCAGGAAAAGCCTACTAGAACAGCTGAACTTTATTTGGGGTTAATCAGAGGCACTTTAAATGATGGCAGGTGTGTACTGACTCCTATTTAACACGAGTTTGAATTCTGAACACAGCCACATCCCCAGTTATAAGAGGGTGTGCACACTTATGCACCCACATTATTTATTTATTTTTTTTTTTTTTTTACTCGCCCCCTCTAAAAGATTTCAGTTTGTTTTTCAGATGAGTTGTACAGGTTATAGGTCACGTTAAAGGTGGAAAAAGTTCTGATATGATTTATCTTGGCCTCATTTTTTTCACATCACCAGAAACCTGGCATTTTAACAGGAGTGTGTGGACTTTTTATATCCACTGTATGTGTGTGTGTGTGTGTATATTCATCATGTTTGAAATATCTTCCAGGTTACTTGTACAAGTAAGAAAAAAGAAATGCCTATTGCACCTTTAATTCATGACCTATGATGGCGTAGACAAACTGCTAACCTATTGAATTATTCACACTTTTTACACACTAGCTGTTTTTGATGATGATCGTTTTATGATTGTTGCATCAATTAATTATTGTTACTGCCTTTTTAAGAATCTGTCCAAATCGTCGGATCGCTGCTTCCCTAACATCAGTAACACCTAGTACCTCAACGTTCCATTTGTAAATGTTGTCCTGATCGATCGTGTGCCCTCATCAGGATCTCAGCAAGATTTAAACTGCAGAAAGAATAAAACACTCGGGCAAGAGATCTGTTTATAACCTGTTTTTAATTGGTTGTAACAAATGTTAAAGCACATTCGGACACTAGCGAAATCCGTTCTGCTGTTTGTAATCTTAGCTACATCAGTTCATACATAATTTCAGCTAGCATTCACACGCTCCTCATTTTGAGGCTGCAAAATTGGAAGGAAAAAAAAAAACAAAAAACAGTCTCAGTCGCTGATCGTTTTTAAAGGTTGCATTCGTGCCAAGGCGCGAATGAAAACCTCCATCCAAACCAAAGCTGTACTCTGGTTCTTCAGTTTATATTCGTGTCAACGCTCTCCTCATCAACTCGTCATCCTGAGTCAAGTGAGAAGACATTTACTCTCAGAAGTCAGCCTTCAAGTTCACATTCAAGAAACTATTACATTATAGTAATTGCATCATACCGGGTGCTGATGGCTTTAAAGAGGGAGCGTCGTCCCAGCAAATACATTCATCTGGTCCTTTTACAGTATCAGGAGGTTCACACACGCACACGTACACACATACAGACACATACAGTATTGTCGTATTGATGTAATGATGCAGTAATATATGTCTTTACAATACAGAGCAGGTGCTTGTTTTTTTTTTAATAAAGAATACAGAAATAAAACAAAAACTGCGTTACAGCCGTGCCACAAAAATCAACTTTACACAGGTTTCTGTGTAACATTTGCTTTAGTTTTGCACTGGAGCTACGGCACTAATCTGTCTGTTGCAGGAACACTGCCTCACCCTAGTCTTGCTTTGTTTCATCACAATCATGGCCAGGAACCACCTACTTTCACAGAAAGAGGTCGTTCACTAACATGGTACATGACAAACAAAAAAGTGCTTTCAGTGGTCCAAAATGGCCGCCCGGTTCACTTTCAGCTACACGGTGAAGTTTTGTTCATATTTATAGACGACAGAAAGTCCCCGTGTGTCCTATCAGCAAGTCTGTGCGATAACGCTGCAGAACTGGACGTGGACTGAGGTTAAGGGATACATTTAGGTAAAATGTTTGCAGCAAGATAAAGTTTCGTTACTTCTTAGCGCCAGCGCAAAACAAAAGTCAGGACTGTATCGCTTTTATTAGTTGCCTTGAAGCAATAACTTTAGATTTTAATCTAATCAGGATGCGATACTGTATCCTTGCTACCTATAAGACTTCAGATGTCAGTGATTAAAAGCTGAAATTTTACAGCACTGCTCTTATATTGAATTTCACTCAGGCGTGTGCTGATTTCCCAGTAGAGGAGTCTCTGGCCGAAAACCTTACTAAACCTTAAGAAACCAGTTGCTGACGATAATTTATCGTTGAGGCTCAAGACAAGCCAGAACGAGACTGTGGCATTTGCTGCGGTACACGTTTGGTTTAATTATCAGCTTGTGCAGTTTAAAGCAAGGCATTGTTCCTGTATTTCTGGATCAGCATGACCAGCTCTGTCGTATCCAGTGTGTGTGGATATAAGCTCATAACCTGGTCCACGATGCTCTGAGGGAAAATGGTGCTGAGCTGAGACCTCACATCCCTCCTCCTGTCTGTCAAATGCTCCCCGTCCATGACCTCAGCTTGGCCTTGACCCCAGTTCACCTCTGGTACCCTGAGTTGATTGGGTGTCGACGTAGGATAAGGTAGAGCCTCGTTACCAAAAGGTGCATTACTGTTTTTATAGGGGGTGTGGTGTTGATATCCATGGTTCGGATAATGCGTGAGAGCGTAGCTAAGGCCGATATCAGAGTGTGTGTGTTGGCAGCCTGAGTGTGTGTGGAGGTCGGGGCTGTAGCAGCGCGAGGGCACATCAGGACTGCGCGCTCTTCTGTGCTGCAGGCTAGAGCTGCCAGACAGGTAGTAATCAATGCTGCTTCCAGTCATACACCCACTGCTATAGGCTAGTGAGGTCTGGAGGGCGGAGTCACTGAGATAAGGGCGGGACATGGAGCCCTCGAGCGAGCCGTAGGCCTGGTCACTTTTAATGCTCTTGCACAAAGCAGGAAGGGACCTCTGTAGGTAGGAGGGACTTTGTACTTCGTGCGGGGAAGAGTAGAGATCGAGACCGGAAAGAGCACGAGTCAGCTCATCATGGTGTAACAAAGGCAGCATGGCCGCAGGCTGATAGTCAGTGGGTCCGTTTGTGGAGTGGGGAAACTCCTCAGTCACACTGGACGGCTGACTTTTCGCTCTCAGCTCATCAGCCACAGAAAGCTGCGGTTGGTTGGAGCGTTCAGGGTGGTAGAATTTACATTTCACACCGTACGTGCACTTCTTTCCTGCCAAAAACAAACAGAGACAGTCGGTTATTATAATAAGCGTGTGTGTGTGTGTGTGTGTGTGTGTGTGTGTGTCTCTCTATTTAAGAAAACACCTGACAAACCCACATGCATGCTCTCAGAGGTAGACTTACCGTAAGGACAGTGTTGGAGCTTGGTCTCAGATATTAAAGGCTTCTTTCTCAGGAAGTTCTCAATCATGGGCCCGTTTCTCCCAAGTGGATCATCAGGTGGCATGAATCTTTACCAAAAAAAAAAAATGTAAAAAATCTGAATCTTTCAGAATCACCTTTACCAAATCTGACATTTTTCATTCGGCACTGAAAACTATTCAACATTAAATTTCAATTGCACCTGAGGCCTAGTCCACGCTATCACTTGTGCATCTGAGAACACGTCTTTTCATATCTGTTCTGTTTCCAACCAGCGGAAATTCATTCCTTTCTAAATCTGCTCTAACTAGATAAATCTGAGAATGCAGTTTTTGCATTGCAGTGTGGATTGGGGAAAAGCGTAGCTGCACAGGTCTGAGATGATGGAACTTATTGCAGTACGGTGTTAAGTATCTTTATTCCGTGTGTGTCAGCTCTGTGTGGTGTACACACGGACGTGCACGAGAGTGTGATCTATCTTTTATTTCTGTGATCGTTAATAAACGATAAAGCAGTTTTACTCGGACGTTTGAACTGTACCGTTTGAAGTTTCGAGAAACAGGAACAAGGAACTTTTGTCCTTTGTTGTGTATCTGTTTGTCTCTCAACAATGTATTTCCTCATACACGAATGAATAACGTCATCCTAAACCCAATTCTCGTAACGACAGGGTTTTTTTTTTTTTCTTTCTTTTTCACGTTTTTCCTCAACACTTTGCATGCAAGCGCCTGCTTGTCAGACTTACATATCGTTGGCAAACGTGTACATGAGCAGCCTCTCCTCGATGAACTTCTTCCATTTCGGATTCTCCAGCTGCAGGTCGCGGTAGTTATCGTTGGACACGATGATGCCGTCTGAGTTGCAGGCCAGCTTGACGATGTAGCGGTCGTCGTAACACACCACCCGCTTGCCGTTGACGCAGCGTGAGGGCGTGTACACCAGGATGTTCCTGCGCTCCAGCTCATCCAGTATGTGCTGGTCTGAAGATAACAGTGAGGGCGTGTTGGTCGCTTTCACAAAGTAAAAGAATTACAAACACCTTTCAAATGTCTATAGCTATTTCTTTCACAGCTGAAAGTAGGTCCGTCACAAGAGGCTTGTTGCTATGCAACAGTATTATTACTTGGTTCTTGTTATTAGTAGTAACAGCTAATATAGTTATTATGTTTGATAGAAAATGGCTGACTGTGTTTTTATTTAAAACATCGCACCACTTTAATTAAAAACTAAACATATAGATGTTGTTTTTCCCCTGTGACTCTGTGCTCAGGTTCCCACAAAGCGTCTGAGAGAAATTTCCCACGCACTGATGACCTGCTATTGTGTTCGTCTGCCATCTAGTGGTAGGAGGAATAATTAACTGGATTAAAAGTCGATCGATGACAAAGAGTGACCTTATAGTTTTTGACCTCGAGGGTTAAAACTACTGCGGGCTGTGTTAGTTTAGTGTGTCCATCACGGATATAAAAATCCGCTACACATCATCAGCTGCAGCGTTCTAACACTGCTCACTGCTCCCAGGTCAGGCTAGTGCTATAGTATTATTAGTACTACAGGAACATGAATAATAACAATAATAATAATGATAACAGCAGCAGTCATAAAAGGCTAAAACCGATCCTCTTAAATCTGTTTTTTTTTTTTTTATGCAGTTGATTCCAAGTTGATAATTGAATCTCTGCGCAGTTTTTGCAACACAAGGATGAAATTCAGTACAGACTCGCTTCACACTTTTCAGGTTGTGATCAACTTTTGATTGGCAAAAAGAACATATATTTTTTTCTTACTTTTTTTTTTGTTAAATTAACAGCTGTAAGCTTTGATTGAAAGCAGCTGATTTAATATTTGTCATTAAAACTTGTATTTAGAATTCCTCTCTTTTTTTTTTCCTCCATTTTTTTCCCGTTTTAGCCTCAAACGCAGCTTTTAATGGTTTGCCTTAGCAGTCCTTTATGCCGTGATCCTGATCGTGTGTCGTAGAAATGTCCAACTATCATGAGATATATATATGATATGATATTTTTGTTATATCTTTCACCCTTTCATGCTGAAGAGGTCAGTGTTGGTTATGAAGTCTTGGGGTGTGTAAGTGTCTTTTTGCATTGTGTGAATATTTCAACCCAGAGTTAGTCTGTTGGGGTATAATTTACAAGCCACAGCTAGAATCATACCCACGGGTCTTACCTGTGATGGGAGCCTCAGGTCTCGACTGTTCTTTCCTCCACAGAGGCACAAAAACAGTGATGTCACGAATCCCCCTGTCCCAAAACCACTGCACGGCCAGCTGGATCCCCCGGCACGAGAACACCTTCTTATTCCCGTGGCTGTGGAACAGAGAGCGTTTAACAGGCGCGTTTAGACAAGTCCCAAAGCACTGATCTGAGCAGGTCAGGGGGTTAGGGGACGTCATCAGGTGAACCTTCACCGTCATCCCTGCTGTTTCACCTGGAACCATTAGCTCCAGCTTTTAAGAGCTTTCCAAATATTTTCATTCTGTAATAGCATTGTTTTAACAAGGAGATCAAAGCGCCTGGTTCAGCAGAGAAACAATAAAAGCTCTTTAAGTACAGTGACGAGCTCAAACTGGAAAATCTCCCCAGTGTTGCAGCGTAGTTTCCCCAGCGGTCATAAATCAAAGTTTGGCTGTGTGTAGACATGTTTTTCTATCTTTGTGGGGTCCAAATGCCCCAATATCTGACATTTTGGACCTTGTGGAGACTTTTGGCTTTTATTTAAAACTTTAAGAGTTTAAAGTTTTCCTTTTTTTTTTCCTTTTTGTTTTTTTTTTAAACTGAGGTTAAGGGTTAGATTTAGGTGTCGGTGTCGATGGAAGGTCCTCACAAGGATAATACGACAAACATCTACATGTGTGTGAATCTTAGTGTGTCTGCTTATGTCCTTGTGTGTGTGTGTGTGTGTGTGTGTGTGTAGGCTTTTAGTCTTTTTTGAGAACTACATATCCCCATAATAATAGGAATACACAAGGGCTTGATTACTGTGAGGACACTTTTTTAATCACTATAATATTTTTTTTAACTACAAGAACCAAAAGATATACATTTAGTTACTGAGATTAAGGTTTTTTGTTGAGCTCTAGGCCAAGAATTAGTAAGTAGTAGTAATTAGGTTATTGGAAGTCTTCAGTAAGACGGTAAAATCAATAAGTGTGTGTGTGTGTGTGTGTGTTTCTGTTGACTTGAGTTATCAGGGAAATAGGTCATGACATACCTGCGGTTATAAAAAAAAAAAAAAAAAAAAAAGCCAACACAACACTAACCACAGCTGACGTTTACAGGTTGACTATGAAATGCTCCTTTCATTTGGAACACACACACACACACACTTGTACTATGTCCTATATAGTGTACACACACCAATCAGCAGGACCAAAAAGCACTAAATGAAATACTAATTAATATCTGGTGTAATAAAAGGCAGAGAAACGCTGCCCCAAGTTTACAGCGCTGATGTAGGAGGCTATGTGAGACGTTCTCGTAGACGTCTGTGGTTTGCTAACTGAGTCATAGCAAGACTGCTGGGCCGAAACGCTCGGTCATATGACCGTATCAGCGTGACCTAGACTGCTGCTCTGTGGCTGTGTTTCTCATACTGTATACTGATGCACATCATCACATGGCTCAGTATTATGTTCCACATCACCTCGGGTGACCTGTTTTTACGGCAATTCATGAGCTTCACAAATGCTGAGGTGTGCAGACATGCTTAAAAAAAAGTTTTTAAACTCGCGGGTTTCTAGTTTTATCAGTCTGATCACTTTTACCGTCATAGGACGAATAACATTATGCAGAATAGCAGCTGAATCTAAACAGACACACTTGGAGTAAGTTGGTAATGTTGTTAAGTATATATGCCTAAAATGTATAACAAGTGATAAAGCTTTATTACTTTTACAACTAGAGGTAATTTTCGCTACAAAAATTCACTACAGTCTCAAAAATAAACCTGTCTCGGTTATAGTTTTTCTAACTTAAGAGTCTTTAAAATGGCGCCATTTAAACAGAAATGCTTGATTATAGGGTGTTCAGTGGCAGTGTACACTCACCAGCCACTCATTCATGCAGTTATCCAACCAGCCATGATGCGTAGAGATCATGCAGGTACAGGTCATGAGCTTCAGTTACTGCTCACATCAAACATCATAACTAGGAAGGAAACGTGACCCCAGTGACTTTGACCGTAGCATGGGTGGTGGTTCCTGTTACAGTTTTTCCAGAATCTGCTGATCTCCTGGCATTTTCACGCACAGGCGTCTCTAGAGTTTACACAGAATGGTGCGAAAGACCAAAAAAAAAAAAAATCCAGTAGTTCTTGCGCTTGGAAACGAAACGTTAAAGAGCGGGGTCAAAGGAGACCGGACAGAACGGCTAACTCAAATAACCACTCTTTACAACCGTGGTGAGCTGAAAAGCATGACGCGACACATCGAGCCTTGAGGTGGATGAGCTACAGTGAGCAATGAGTTTCCGTGTGCCTGTCTATAGATCTACAAAACTGATTAAAAAAAAGCAAATGGCACACACCATACACATATCTTCGGCTGATCAATTTGAGCTCATGCGTATTACCGTTACGACATATACACGTATAAAGTGTGTGTGTGTGTGTGTGTGTGGTTGTTATTGTATTTGACTAACCTAGTTTTGGGTTTTCTCGTTTGAACAGTGTCAGGAATCATGTGTGAGCTTTGCATACAGTGCTTCGCCTGAAACTGATACGCTTAATAAGCATGCTCATTGTTAAGGAAGTCTCTTTGCAGAGCACTTCCTGGACAACGGCATACGCAAACAGCCCAAACCGCCACCACCATGATTTTCAGTCTTGTGGTCTAAGACGTCCCGCTTTTAAAAAAAAAAAAAAAAAAAAAAAAAAAAAAAAAAAAAAAAAAAAAAAAAAAAAAAAAAAAAAAAAAAAAAAGGAAAGGAAAGGAAAAACGACCTGATATAGATATATATACACACACACACGTTGCACAAGTGCTAATGTGGGTGTGGGCGTGCGTGCACTTTGCTTCAGTTTCGGCATCCCCCTGCAGTTTTTAGGTGTCAGCTAACTGACGCAATCTCTAATTTAGTCACTATAATAATTCGTTTATGAAACACATTAAGTTTAGTTAATAATTTTGAAACTCGCTCGTTGATGTGTGACTCCCACTTCTGCATTACGCATTAGACACAAGTGCAGAAGTTTAAGAGGAACTGAAACCAAGATAAAATACTTTAAACACTAATTCTAACCTGCTCATGCACTCGACTCAAGAATTACTGACACGCTTCACGAACGTATGCAAAACAATACCAGTGAAATTTCAGGCATGCTTGTTTATGCAAGCTTGCGCTTGAATCTTGATAAAAAATTTTTTTCCAAACACCGGTTATTTCCATGTGTGTGTGTGTGTCTGTGTGCGTGTGTGTTTATTTCCAAAGCATGCTTCAAAGGGGTGAGAGAATATAAGCAAGGCGTTTGAATCTAGGGAGCAGTGTGTGACCCACAAGCCCCCTGCTGCTTAAAATTGCAACTGCACGAATAAAGGTGCCAAGTCTTTCTCTGCTCCCCCTCACCTAACCCCACAACCTGTTTTGAAACTGTGTGTGAATCATGAGGTGACTCTTGAGGAAAAAAAAAAAAAAAGAATGCCAAGCCGAACATCTCGGTTCCCGAAACATGTGCATATTAGCTTGAAAAATAGAAAAAAAGGCATATTTGGGTGGGTGGGTTAAAGGTCACAGCTTCACCGCAATCTGTAATGTCACCTGATACTTGCACTAGGGATTTGTGTAGAGAGTTTTGGTCTCAGAAAAGGGACAAAAAAAGAAAGATAGAAAAAAAAAACCTAGCCTTTGCGAAATCACGTTATGATTAGAAGTCTAGAACCACAATATAACGGCTTTAACGGTAGCTTTAATACGTATTTGTACTGATGCCAGTGAAGGGTGCCAATACTTCTTAAATCCACCGGTTGCTTTTTAAACAAGTAGTCATTAATGTCCCTTAGCAAGCAGACTGGGTTTTCATTAATGGACACAAACGTCACAATTCATTAGCGATAACTTATCTTTTTTTGCTTAAAATGACAAATAAATAACAACTAAGCTTTATTTCATATCCATAGTTCCATCATGACTCACCGATAACCGCTGCCGTATAGTGTGTTTTTACTGACACAAAGCAGCAGAGGTGTCAACATGTAACAAGCAGACGAGTGTCATGAACAATATCAACCGTTATTGACTGTTACTAACCGAAGACAAAAGTTCGACAATGAAACAGCAAGATATTTTATTTTGCTTTAGAGCTAGCTTTTTATAAATGATCCTCACAAAAACACTAGAATGGTTAAAAAGTATACCGTTAAACAAATGCGTGTTAACTCGAACTCCTGGTAATAATAATAATAATAATAAAAACAATACAACAAGAACAACTTATTTAACTTTATTATTTGTTTAGATAGTCATCTTATTTTTGTATACGTGTTTCTCTCATTTTGGTTTATTATTAGTATTATTATTATTATTATTATTAGTAGTAGTAGTAGTTTTGTTTTGCTGACTGTGACCATCTCCCTACGCACTGGTATGTTTTATCCCCCTTTCCAGCTCTGTGAAAGGTTAATCATTTTTGTTTCAGATGTAGTAACACCTTCTGTCTTTCTTTCTACCTCATTGACTTGAACTTAGGCTGTTCAAAGCTTGAGCTGAAGTCATCCGTCACATCAAATGAGGATCATTCATAAAAATTACCCAGCGCATGTGACCGTTTAAGCTAGAGACTCAGATTTAACTCCGATTAAAGTAAGAGCTTAAGACCCAGATTTAACTCCGATTAAAGTAAGATCTTAAGACTCAGATTTAACTCCGATTAAAGTAAGATCTTAAGACTCAGATTTAACACAGATTAAAGTAAGAATCAACCGCGTGTAATTAAAGCTCTCACCTTATAGCGACGTTGCTCCCATCTATGACCACGGGCCTGAAGGCGTTGGAGCTGTGAGAGTCGGAGTGCGTGGTGTCGGCGTGTTTGTGCTGCAGCGAGGAGCCACATCCTCGCGGGACGAGCTGAGGGCTGCTCTCCGGCGCCCCCGGTGCTCCAGCGGCGTTGGTGCGACACGTCTTGATCAGCTCCTGGAGGATGTCATTGGTCTGTGCGTCGTGCTCGAGCGTCTGCAGGACTCGTACGATGTCCGAGCGGGAGTAACCCAGCTTGAGGAAACGCTTCACCTTATTCTGCTCACGCTCCATGTCTGTGTGTGTCTGCATGTGTCCTCAGGTGTGTGTGTGTGTGAGAGAGAGTCCTCTGTGTCTCCTCTGGTTGCCTACGTGTTCTGTGTGAGTATGTTTGTGTGTGGTTTGGGGGTAAGGGGGGGGGTGGTTTGTCCTGCTCTTTTGCCTTGATGGGGGAATCCTCCTTCAGTCTGTCTTTTGGTTTCCACTGTTTGTGGAAGAAGTGTGTGTGAGGAGGCGGGTTCTCTCTGGGTAAACACAGAAAGGTCAGGTAATGTTAGGGGCTTTTACACTCCCTTTCATAGTGCCACAAAGCTCTCGCAAACATCTATCGCTACTACACACACTTAGACACACACACACACACCCACACACACAATCTATTTTTAACAAGCAAGACATGCGCATCAACAGGACGTCATGACGAGACCACAAAAGAAAGGAAGACGCTTTATGCTAGTCAGTTTGGTGCGATTGTCACCTTTAATGTGTGCACTACTTGCGTCAAACCTGCCAAAATCTCAGATTCCTAAGAACTTGTTTCTAAAACGGTGCATTAATAGTGTAGTGGAAGTGCATGTACGAAGGAGGCTGAGTGTCTGAGAGAGAGAGTGTGTGGGTGTGCGTAATGGTGTATTGGAAAGCCCCTGTGTTTCACCAAGTCTTATTTATGAACCTAATATGAAAAGCAGAACTAACTCGTACACACGTCATGCCTTATGGATTAAAACGAGCAACCTTTTTACCAAATAACAGCCGAGTCAATCCATCATGTTTTGAAATTTTTCCATCAGCTTATCACACATGGCCCACGGTGTGGTTGTGTTAAAGTGACTAATTGTGTAGTGGTGTACCATTTTCCAAGCACACACTTTTTTTTTTTTTTCTTTTTAAGTCTACGTGACAGTGATTCAGTAGGAAAGAAGTGAATAAAACCTTTTTTTAGAACCCACAATGGTGTGTTTTTTTTTTTATAAACCCACCTCATATTGTATCACCTAGAAAGTGAGAAGCCGACCGCAGAAGTAAAGACCAAGTGAATGTGTTGGAGGAACATTGCTGATCTGGGGTCAGCTTCCCAACTCAAGGCAAACATCATGGTTCTGTGTGTTAGCAGCAATTTGCTCCATTACACTCTTGTCCTGGGACAGCTAGATACTGTTTGGCCCTCCCCTTCTCTCACCTGGCACAGGTACAGTCTGCTTTTGTCCTGCTGTTCCCCTCTGCCACAGGTAGGGACAAGTTTCCTCTGCCTCTTTTCTCACCATTTCTCACCAAGTTTGTCTTGTTGTACTTCTGACCTGAAACAGTTTGCCCTGCCCTCTGGCACAGGTACAGACACAATATTCCTCCCCTTCCCTCACTTGGCACAGGTACAGACCATGTATCCTTCCCTCACCTTGCACAGGTACAGACCATGTATCCTTCCCTCACCTTGCACAGGTACAGACCATGTATCCTTCCCTCACCTTGCACAGGTACAGACCATGTATCCTTCCCTCACCTTGCACAGGTACAGACCATGTATCCTTCCCTCACTTGGCACAGGTACAGACCATGTATCCTTCCCTCACTTGGAACAGGTACAGACCATGTATCCTTCCCTCACCTGGCACAGGTACAGACCATGTATCCTTCCCTCACTTGGCACAGGTACAGACCATGTATCCTTCCCTCACTTGGCACAGGTACAGACCATATATCCTTCCCCTACTTTACCTGGTAAAATCTGTCTGTCCCTCCCCTCCCCTTCCCTGACACTTGGCACAAGTACTGACCAAATCTCCTTCCCCCTACTTCACCTGGCACAGGTACAGACCATGTGTCCCTCCCCCTCTCTCTCACCTGGCACATATACAGACACTGTGTACCTCCCCTTCCCGCATCTGACATCGGTACCATTGTCTAACCTGACACCTTCCCTATTCCAGCTGAGGGAAGAGGAGGGACACATGGTCTGTATCTGTGCCAGGTGTGGGAAGTGAAAGGGGTATCTGTACCTCAGTTAGTATAATTAGGGACTTTGTTCTTCCCATTTCCACACTTGACTCCAGTACTCTATTTGCCCCGCCCCTTCTCCCACCTGGCACAGGTACATACCGTTTGCCACACTTCTTCCTTCTTTTGTCACGTGAGTTATTTTTAACTCTCACTTTTCCTTGTTGTTATATTTAGCTCAAGTCCAGTCATGAATAACAAGGAAGACACCTTAAGAAAAACAAGAGCAGCTTTTTTGTCCCTCGTCCTGAAACACACCTCCTCGTTCACGGTATTACTCTGTCATTTGCCTCTTACACCATGACGCCTTTTTTAATACCATCTCTGTGGGTTCATTTATTCATAGCTTACCTTGTAAACCTAGGAGCAGCGTGTGTGTCTGCCTGTGCATGCAGTGTGCACACACACACACACACAGTACACTTACTGTAGTTCAGCTCTTTGTGTATAAACCACAACACCTTCATATCCGTGTCACTCACTCAGTTGTCTAACTGTGACAATCTTTTTTGTTTATTCACTTTTCTTCTTTGGAAGAGGCTTCAGGGTTAGTTCCAGTAATCCCATTAGTTGTTACTCTACATTTCTTTCCTGCTGTTTACTGTCAGGAAATGTCACAAGTTATCATTAGTTATATCTATAGTCCTTGCTGGCTGCGTCTACTGAACTGTAATATAAACCTTTACGTAAAAAAAAAAAAAAATACCCCTTAATTTCTCTTTATAACACATGCTCCAAGGCTTGAGTTTATTAAGCTGTAATTGCAGTCAATCTCACAATCTCAGCTGCCGCTGTCTCGCGACGCAACATACGCTTGTAGAAAGTATTGTAATGCTGTCACGAAACAGGAGACATGACACAACAAGAAGCACTGTTATGACAAAGAAGTGAAGTTCTGAATAAGAAAGATTAATAAAGTTGTACTCACGGTTTGTTCAGCAGCCACAGAGAGAGAGAGTGTGTGTGTGTGTGTGTGTGTGTGTGTGTGTGTCCCCTCCTCTTTGCGTCTCTCTCAGAATGATCAAGCATATGAGGAAGTTACTAAATTGTGTGCTCACACCACATAGCAAGGAAGCTAAAGAATAAAAATACGCACACACACACGCCCACACACACCCTTCTTCCTTATACATACGTTTGATGAGAGATGGTTCTTTCCCCTCTTACTGCTCTTCCTCAACCGAACACACACACACACACACACTCTCACTCACACACACACACACACACACACACACACACACACACACACACACACAGCCACTTAAGGTTAACACGGCATATCAGGTTACATTATTTTCATATTCGTACATGGTACAAAGCCTCCTTGTGATGTCGAGTAGTCTTCAATGATCACTTCAGGGAAAGCATGCCACAAAGCCAAGCAGAATTGTGAAATTCTGTGAAAGACACCTTCGAACGTCGATGACTAACGCAGCGAGCATGGCTGAGAGTGCAAAAGCATGACCGAGTGTGTGAAAGTTTCCCAGCATGTTAAGTGGTTAAAGCTGAGTTTCATGTCAGGCCATGTGAACGCATTCCCATGTTTCTCAGTTTAGAAACGCAAACCAAAAGGCAGCACGAGTCATTTTAGTCAATGACAAAGCGAAGTGACAGGATGATGTCTGGATAGCTATAAATAGAACCGATGTAAAAGCGGTGTCTCGTGGTGTCAGATTTCCACTTCTGTCGTCATTTTTTTTTTTTTTTTGTGAAATAAGTAAGGAATAATACACTTTGTGCTGTAGTAGAAAAATCATCAGCGACACAGTAGTGTTGATTGTTTTCCAGTCACTGCATGTCCCAGGGTGTTTTATTCCTCTTACACCACAGCAGTGTACCAGCGATTGCAGTGTATTTATAGAACGGCATGCCATACTTTTTTTAATCCGTGTTCGGGAACGTCCGTGAGACGAGTTTGGTTTTTTTTTCTCTCACTTGCATTACATCAGCTATAAGCAGTCGTTCATTCACCAGCCTCTCTTTCTCTCTCTCTCTCTCTCTCTCTCTCTCTCTCTCTCTTTCTCTTGAAGTTAATTGCCATGAAACTAAACTCCGCAAAGCGTAAACTCTTCCGTCCTGAAAACTGTCCGAAAAGCACCGACACTGGAGACTCTCTCCGTAAATGTCAATTAAACATCTCGTAATAGAGGACGTTAACTTATCAACAAATGCACACCTTTTTTTAAGATTTTGATCAAGCGGAGCATCCTCGTGAACGGGTTGCTACTATAGAGACGGTAGCGCTGTCTGTGTTGCACGTCACAGGTGTTACATTTCTTACATATAGTCAGTTAGAATCTATACCATCTGACAACACTGGGTCAGCTCTCGACTAATATCTGTTTATATGGCAAAAAAAAAAGAAAAGAAAAGAGAAAGTAATGTCCGGGGTTGCCTGAGAATACTTTTGCTCAACAGCTACTAGTACTTCCTTTTTTGTTTCGCTTAGTGTGTTTATGGATTAATCATAAATCTTATAAACGTATTATTTATACGTTTTATAAATAATTAATTAACACACTGTCTTGAATTATTACCCAGCATGCATCATCCTGCCTTGCAAGCATTTTGTGACCTCTGTGACCTCTGTGACACGATAGCCAGCAATAACAACGCAACAGTTTTGTACTGATGTCATGTTTGTGGTGGGCAAATATTGTGTGTCATAATTTCCATAAGCTCTGCACTAGTTTTTTATTTATTTATTTATTTATTTTTTCAGTTTCTTTGTGAGAAAGGACATCGATGCTGTGTGAACGATCAGTGCTTGGGGAGTTCAGGGGCCTGTTCCCACCAGGCGGGAATACACCCTGGATGGGACGATGCACACACACATTTGCACCTAGGGGCAATTAAGAGTCACCCCTTCACCTCCACGCTGCTCCATCATGCCATCCTAGGTGACAATTACACCTCTTGAGAAGAGCTTAAGCGCATTTGTACGCTCTTTGCTTTGTCATTGTGAGAGTACACCACTACGCTGACACCAGCTCTGGATTTTAATAGCAGATTTTAATAGATTAGAAGTAGGTCATGTAAAGCACCTGCGGGCAAATATAGTACGCAGCTCTCACGCCCCAGCCGCTGTTATAGTGGTGTGTGTGTGTGTGTGTGTTTTTTTTTTTTTTTTTTTATATAAATATTCCAGTGACCTGCTGTTACTAATTTGGACTCGGGGATTTCCTCCTGTGTTTTAGCCAGTGCTTTTATAGTGGATGTAAAAAGGCTTCTCGTGCTTCCTTTAGCGAATTATACCAGTAAAATCCAGTTTAGTGGTTGAACTCACTGGACCAGGCTGAAGGCCTTATCAGCAGGAAGTTGTTATTGAGTCATTATTCATGCCTGTGCTAGGTGCAGTGGTGGCTGAGGTTCTACACTAGTTACCGTAAGGACTTTGGAGCAAAATCTTTAATGTTCAACTTCAGTTAAACATGCGCATTGGTTCTGCGTTACTCGTCATCAGATTAATGGCATTCTGTGATATGACTGCTATTAATACTGATCATTCTAGTCGTATTTGAGAATCACGTGCCAAAGGTATGATCTAGGTGAGCACGTGCGTGCTTACTGGGGCGGTGTTGTATAGAAATACAGTGGTGTTTAACGACGTTAAAAATGAAAAAGTTGTTCAAAAAAAGTACAAAGCAACAACTTGACAGAAATGTAACTTACAGCACCAAGACATAATGTGTTGGGTTTCAAACAAGTTCCTTCATTGCTGCAAGTAAACGAATGTGCATGGTAAGATATTAATAGCGAAAACAAGCACAATTCTAAAAGTTAGCGCCTCATTGCACATGCTGTTATAGGAAAATAATCACCGACGGGGTGTGATGAAGCGGGGTCGCTTTTATTTATTTTCCCAGTAACAGCATTTTCCAAAGTCTTTTATTCCTCTTATACTCCAGGAACTTGCCAGTATTTCAAAGTTTCATCAGTTCGAAACAAGTTAGTTCTTGGGATCACTCGTTACAGCTGCTAAAAACAGCCAGTCTCAGTCATTGCTGGAGCTGACACGGGAGACTGCTTCCTTAAATGTTAAATAGTCCGCCGTACGAGTCCCTGTGTAAGGTGTTGCTATAGAAACGATAACGTCTTAGACCCAGTGCATTAATATGATTAATGTGATTAGCTAAAAATGAATCAACACCTTCTGACAAATCAGAATGCAGAATTAAGCAGCAATGTGGTATAATTGGCTTTAATCTGTAAAATATGCCAAGAGTAGGGATTTCATGATCCCCTCTCTCTCTCCCTCCATATACAGTTGGGTCCGGAAGTATTTGGACAATGGTGGTGTTTTTGTGATTTTGCCTTTATACACCACCACAGTGGACTTGAAATAAAACAATCAGGATGTGATGGAAGTGTAGACTTTCAGCTTTATTTTAAGGCTCCACAAAAATATGGCATTTACCATTTAGGAATTACAGCCATTTTCAGCAAAGTGTCTCCATTTTCAGGGGCTCAAAGGTATTTGGACAAAGTGACATAATTGTAAATATAACCATAATTTTAATACTGGGATGAAAATCCTTTGCAGTCAGTGACTGCCTGAAGTCTGGAGCCCATGTTCTCAAAACTCAGATTCTGAGTTTCCTCCCTGGAGATGCTTTGCCAGGCGTCACTGCAGCCACCTTCAGTTGCTGCTTGTTAGTGGGTCTTTCTGCCTTCAGTCTTGTCTTCAGTAAGTGAAAAGCAGCTCTATTGGGTTGAGATCAGGCGACTGACTTGGCCATTGAAGTATATTCCATTTCTTTGCCTTCAAAAAGTCTTGAGCTGCTTTCGCAGTATGTTTAGGGTCGTTATCCACCTGCACTGAGAAGCGGCGTCCTATCAGTTTTGTAGCCTATGGCTGAATGTGAGCAGAGAGTAAAGCCCTGAGCGTATATTGTTTTTATTTCAAATCCATCATGATGGTGTATAAAGGCAAAATCAGACAAAATCTGTCATTGTCCAAATACTTCCGGACCTGACTGTGTACCATGTGTATATATATAGTGTGTGTGTGTGTGTGTGTGTGTGTGTCTCTCTCTCTCTCTCTCTCTCTCTCTCTCTATATATATATATATATATATATATATATATATATATATATATATATATATATATATATATATATATATATATATATATATATATAATGAGAGAGAGAGAGAGAGAGAGTGAGTGAGTGAGTGTGTGTTACTCTAAATAGCAAAAATGTTATTTTTAATCATATTAGATTTATTTAGGTTTGAACACCAGGCCCAAGTCATAGCCTCCATTATAGTGTTTAAATGTTAACATTTGTGTGCATTTACCATCACATGAGGGTCTAAATGTTTTGAAAATACCCCGAGACACTGTTGTGGTTGCATTTATGAACACATGGAAACATGATGACTTCCTTTTTCCAGTGTTGAAATGAAAAAAAGACCCTTTAAAATAAAAAATAAAAAAAAACAGGAAGGTTATATTTGTGTGTGTGTGTGTGTGTTACCAGGATCCCAACAGCAAAGGTGTGTGTGGAGGGGTTTCCCGCTTGCAGAAGTGAGAGTGTGTGACTGCAGTGTAGCAGTAGTAGCACAACCACTTTTCCACTCCGCCCCCTCATAAGAGTCGATCATGCGCTGGTGGTTTCACACACACGACATGCTTCTGCTGCATTTTCTGGAGTTATTTAGTCAGACAAAGACAAACGGAGGTGTGTCATAATTTACCTACACACACACACACACACACGATACCTTTGTTTTGGAGTTCTCTACGTTCTGGCAATGAACAAATCTGTGGCACTAACAATGGATCAGATATTTAAAAAAAAAAAAAAAAAAAAAAAAAAAAAAAAAAAAAAAAAAAAAAAAAAAAAAAAGACAAAATGGCTGACAGATTTTAGGTAAAGCTGAATTCTGGATTCTGATTAGTCTGACGTCATTGATTCATTTTCTATAACAGCAGCTCTGCCAGTAGTGTAGCTGCAAATCACAGGCTCATATTAGCGCGTGCTCTGATGTGTCATCGTTTCTATGGCTACAGCTCATTCACAGGAACTCGGACGCTCCACATAATCAGATTAAAGCTGTGTCTGATCACTGATATGGCGATGGAGATGTTTGTGTAACATTTATGGAAGGAGCCTCCACAGGAAAAGCTGCAAGTTGAAGTTTTCCGTGTCGTTAACCTGTCTGGCGAAGGAAGGGATGATTTGTTTACAGCTGATAAAGCGCAAAAGCGATAACAAGAGCGTAACAGTTTTGTTCGATTAAACGTGACCGTAAGCATACAATGCATGATGTGTTTACCTTCCAGCAACACCTCATACTTTTTAATGCTAACTGTCGCATTTAATCGAACAAAACTAGTCAGTATATCGTTCTTCTCAAACCGAACCACTCTTCTGTTGAAAGTGCGTATGACGAGGGGGGCGGAGCTCATTTCCAGGCACGAACGCAGAAACTAGAAGCCAGATCCACCGAATGCTGATGCTCCTCCAGGAAATAACAAACCGCAGCTTTAAGTAAGTAAACAAGAAGAAAGGAACAGTGCATGCAGCTTGATTTACAAATGAGGAAGAACAATCCAGCGTGAGGAGAAGTGAGCAGCTCAGGCTTGCTTCAAGACCCAGCAGTATTTTTTTACATTTTACACTTAAAGTTCAAAAACCTTTCGCTGGAGCAGCATCACTTCCTCTTCATACTGCCAAACTGCATCCAGATCAAGAGCGAAGGGAATTTTTAGTCAGCTGTATAAAATCAGAGAGAAGAGGGGGAAAAGAAAGCCAGCATGGAACTGTTTCATACTCTGAGGGCTCGTAGCAGTTAGGTGCTGGAACAGTATCAAAGTAACCACTTCCTCAGTATTTAGCTGTAATCTTCACTGAACGCAGTTCCCGAGACACCTGAAACAGGTATTTACACGGAGCCTGAGACCCAGGGGGCAGTCGTGGCCTCATGGTTAGAGGGTCGGACTTGCAACCCGAAGGTGAACCTGAAGGTCGCGGGTCCGAGTCTCAGGGCCGGCAGGGATTGTAGGTGACCAGCGCTCTCTTCTACCCTCAAGGCACCGAACCCCCAACTGCTCCCCGGGCGCCGCAGCAAAAAAAAAAAAAAGGCTGCTCCGGGTGTGTGTTCACTGTGTGTGTGTGTGTGTGTGTGTGTGTGTGTGTGTGTGTGTGTGTGTGTGTGTGTGTGTGTGTGTGTGTGTGTGTGTGTGTGCACTTGGATGGGTTAAATGCAGAGCACAAATTCCGAGTATGGGTCGCCACACTTCACTAAAGAAAAGGAAAAAAAAAGATGAGCACACACTGCGTTCCCAGAACACGGTCCTCAGTAACGACTTTCCTTTTCCCATCACTGCTGGATTCCTTTACATCTTTTACATTCAGTGTTCAGGAGCGTTGCACGTGTGATTTACTGCATCGTATTCATTCAGGGTGAAGCTCCACCCACTCTCAACTACTATCCCACTTCCTCTCCATCATGCAGCATGTGCTGCAGTACAGCTCCATCTAGTGGCTGTGCAGGAGCATTTACATTTCCTTCTCACAGCTCCGTAAACATCGCACAAACGCACTCTGTCCTGCTGTGCCACAGGAGACTTTCTGCCTAGCTGCTGATCTGGAATAAAATCTAATGTTCTGTGTCTTTCTGCCCCTTTCGTTCTCTTCCTCTCCGTTTCATAATGTTGCGTAATATCGTGTGCAAGAGGTTATTTCCCCATTATCATTCTGTTCTTTCTGTCCCGTTCCTTTCTTTCCATTCTTTTCATTCTCTTCTTTTTTTTTTTTCCTCTATCTTTCTGTCCTTTGAGTTCTGTTCTTTTTTTATTCTTTTCATTCTTTTTTCCTTTCTATTTGTTCCTTTTGTTTAACTCTTAACCATAAATCCTTTACATTTTGTTCTTTACGTTCCATTCTTTATTTTTGTTCTTTACATTTTGTTCTTTCTGTTGTGCTTTACATTTTGTTCATGTTCCATTCTTTACATTTTGTTCTTTACGTTCCATTCTTTATTTTTGTTCTTTACATTTTGTTCTTTCTGTTGTGCTTTACATTTTGTTCATGTTCCATTCTTTACATTTTGTTCTTTACGTTCCATTCTTTATTTTTGTTCTTTACATTTTGTTCTTTCTGTTGTGCTTTACATTTTGTTCTTTATGTTCCAATCTTTACATTTTGTTCTTTATGTTCCATTCTTTATTTTTGTTCTTTACATTTAGGTTCTTTATTTTTGTTCTTTACATTTTGTCCTCTACTTTCCATTCTTTACATTTTGTTCTTTATGTTCCATTCTTTGTTTTTGTTATTTACATTTTGTACTCTACATTTCATTCTTCACATTTTGTTCTCTACTTTCCATTCTTTACATACCATTTTTTTTTACTGCATTCTTGTCATTCTGTTGTTTTTGTTGTGTTCTTTTTATTCCGTTCTTTACATTGAGTTCTTTATTTGCATTCTGTTCTTTGTGTTATATCTTTAAGTTCCCGGGATCATTAATTACTTTCCCAGAGCTGATGTCTCTGAACACAGTACACAGTACACACAGTATTCAGTACTGAAACATCAGAAATGGCAGATGTGACGAGTGGTGTACAGTCAGTGGAAAGCGCCACGCTCTCAGCAGTGCGTATTAAAGTACAGCGCCATCTGGTGGATGTGCAGGAGTTCGTACATGTCATTATCATGATGTAGCTCTGGAAAGCAGAAAGTCAATGCTATTCTGTGCTGTGTGTGTGTGTGTGTGTGTGTGTGTGTGTGTGTGTGTGTGTGTGTGTGTGTGTGTGTGTGTGTTCTAATCTGGGATCATGTGTAATGCTTTCTATCTCGCCTGCTTTGTCATCTTTTTTTTTTTTTGTTCGTTTCAGTTTTTTCTTCCATTCTTTTCCTGCTGTTCATTTGTTTTGTTCCTTACATTCCGTACTCTCCAGCCTGCTCTTTCTGTTTTGTTCTGTTCTGTTCTTCCCTTTCCATCCTTTTTGTTCTGTTCTTTTTTGCTCCACTGTTTTTATTACATTCTTTTTGGTCTGCTCTTTCTCTTAAGTTCTTTCCTTTCTCCATTCTTTTCATTTTGTTCTTTTTATTCAGATTTATTTTGGTCCTATTCTTTCCCTTCTGCAGTTCTTTTTGTTCCCTTCTTTTCACTCTTTTGTGTTCCTTTTAGTTTTTTTTTATCCATTCCTTCCATTCTGTTCCTTTCCTTTTCTCGAGGAAGCAGGTGAGTGGGCTTGTAGTTCACTGTGTAGCTGAGGATCTTGGGAAATGGAGTTCGACTGAGGCTGGCAGCGACAACCTTCCTGTTTTTGGGACGTGTGATCAGATATTTATCCAGTGATGATGATGATGAGGACGATAATGTGAAGAGTTTTTATCTTTAATGAACAAATCTTTTCTCCTGTAACCCTGTGAGGCTGTTGAGACCCTCTTTTAAACTTCATTCACAGAGGACAGAACCTCGGGGCCAGATAACTGTGTGTAGAGTACTTCCTGTAGAGGGCATCGGTCCCTTACTTTATGCTGTCTTCTGAGCTTCTGCGCTGATGAGTGTTTATAGCAGTTGTATTAGTGTCGAGCAGACGACAGAGTGTGGTGTTGTGTTGCTGTAGTAATGTGGAACGAGTGCAGAGATGAGAGGACTAAAACATGCAGGATTAAGCCATTTCAATAAGTTCTAAAGTCGTTTTTTCACATTATCCTGTGACACACTGTGTAAGCGTACTCCTAAAGCACCCCTGAAATCAAAATGGCTGCTTCAGAGCTTTCTTTAGCTGTCTAGTGCTTAGTGTTATGGACACCAGTATGGTAGTATATCTAGAATTTTTTTTTTTTTTAATTGTTTTGGAGTTATTCTAGTTTGAATTTTACTGTTTGTCACTCCCAGGAAAATGATGACAAGTTTGCAATCATTATTACAGGGCTGGGGGGTGGGATTTGTCGCTTTACAGCAGCAGCTGTTTAGCTACAAGCCTACCAATGGGATGTGTCGGACGACGATCGGCTCAAGCGTACGGCAGGATACGCTCCTCGTTAAAGGGGGCAGGCGTGGGAGAGAAACCATCCATAGTCTCATTAAACTCTTCGCTGTTTTATGTATTTAGCGAGTTCACTAAGTCACTCTCCGGCTTGTTTAGATTGGGCGCGGTGTGCCGCATCTCAGACGCTATTGGCTGTTGTGTAAATCACTCGAGCATTTCAGTACGCCGTCACTGACTTCAGAAGGAAATACGTCAACATGCAGAACTAAATCATAGCTCTCAAGCCGCTTCACGGGGACTTTAAAAGAAAAGGATCCGCGTCTCTCTTATTGCATTTACACTGCCGACCAATTCTGTTTATTTTCACTGAATTGAGACAGATTGAATAGTTTTGCACACCTTGGATCTTTTTTTCCACATCTGGCATGAACCACATTCAGTTGAGGTACTAGATCAGAGACATATATCTGGTCTCTGACCTGATTATCACGTCGCACCCTGAATTTCCTGTTACTGACTTTCTTTTTTTCGCTAGTCCAAAATGCATCACTTGCTGCTGTCTGGCATATCAGTCTGTAAAGGGGAAATAACCACTCAGAAAACATTGCAAGGTAGCTGCAGAAACCTGTGAGGTTTAAGACTGCACTCTGTCGTGTTCATTTCCAGCTCCTCTGTAGGCGCTAGTTCAGATCATCTCCTTAATGCGGGAACGCAAGCGTTAAATCTGCTTCAGCACGAAGCCATTTCAAATGGCAGAAGTCACAGGACATGCTGAACAGCACTTACGTTGCAATACTCATCATTCCGTTTGTTATTTACCGTACAAACAGTACATATATACATACCTTCCACCCTCCTTATTCCCAAACTCCATCTTTTCTGTATTAAAGAGACAATAGAACCGTATCGTCAGGAGCAACGCAATTATACAGACTTCATTCTTTACTTCTATTCATTCTTTCCCACAATTTCACAAGCCATTCTCTCTTTCAGCAGACTTGAGTTAGGCAAATCTCACACCGCCCAAATCTGAAGCTTCTGATGCTAGCGGATGGGAGATCATTTAGATGACTTACACACTCACTCTCTCTCTCTCCCTCTCTCTCTCTCTCCATTTTATTATCTCCCTGCCCAAATTTTATGAGCTAAACATCCATAGAAACTCAATCTGGTGTAGTAAGAGGTCACGTTAACCACAGAATCCATGCCTGTGCGGTCAAATAAGGCCACTAGCTATTTGTCGGAGTCGGTTTTATGGGAAAACAGAGCCGAAGGACATTTTCAGTCTGAGCTAGACTCCAGTAAAAACACAGATATGTCACCAGCCGCTTTTTTTTCAAGGTTCTTAACAACTCGTATTTCTCTGTTGGACTCCACCGAGGCTGTAAAGTTGGCGGTGGTGTAATCTCACTCGCGGAGAGGTTTTAGTGTAAAGCCCCTCCCTGTAACGAGAAGCCGCGGGGAGGAACGGAGTTTTCGATTTAGTTGCTGGCATTTAAAAAAAAAAAAAGAAAAAAAAAAGTGTGCGTAAAGTGTTCTAGGTCATATTTACAGCGCTGTTGGATCGCGATTGGTCAGAAGGTGGTGTTCAATCTGAGAGACTGAAGCTCTGACAGTAGCACAAGCAGCAAATCACAGGTTACATTTACGGAAGGAGTCTCCAGTGTCAGCGCGTTTCTGAGACAGGGAAGTCTTCAGGACAGACGGGTTTACACTTCCTGGTGTCTCGTTAACATAGGAACGTTCTCTGAGAGAGGAAAGATCGGTGAAGAAACCATAAGTACCAACTGACTTGTTGCGTGGACGTACCACGATATTTAAATGTAACTATAAACGGATAAAAAGCATAAGGTGTTGTCCTTTTGATAAAAATCGCTGTGGTGGAAGCGGAATGAAACACTTTGTTTTCCTGTAACCGAACATCCCAAACACCTCTGGGTGGTAACAGTGACTCCGCGTCATCACACCACCTTGATCATAGTTGATTATTTTCCTGTAACAGCACAGCACTGAGTGTTTTCTTCCTGACTTCCTGAGAGAGAGAGAGAGAGAGAGATTATGAGTAGCTTCATATTATTGGAAGCATATACATGAAGACCTGGGTGTGTACTCGCTTGCTTTAGTGTGTTTGGAGGCTATCATCTAAAACGAAATCAGCTCGAGGATCGGTTTATGCGAGTGTCGCCGTAGTGAAAAGCAGACCTCGGCAACTTTAATCCTTTCAGCCTGACGGAGAACACAGGACCTTTATCACTCTCTCCGAGGACAAATAAAGAGCCAGTGTTGTTCTCTCCGTCTGAACTCTCTCTTCGTTCTCTGCCTCTTTTCCCTTTCCCCTCGTTTCTTCACGTCCGCTGGCGCACTTACAGTAAGCGCGATGTCGCACATAAAGAGCCTGTGTGTTTCACTCAGCTCCGATAAACGACAGGGCACGGCAGGACGGAAGGGCGGCACGCCATCACGCCATCACGCCATCACGAGCTTTCTGACCGTATGTGCAGCGATCAGCTCGTGTCATTCACGTATCATGCCCTTACAGGAAAAGAATCAACGATGGCGTTACCGCTACATTACCAAAAGCAGTGCTTTTCCTGTAACAGCGTGTCCCGAAGTGTTTTATTCCCCTAGCAATTTGCCAATGATTGCGATTTTTATTTCTAATTAACATCTTTTTTTTTTTTATCCATTTATAGTTACGTCTAATGTCGTGGATGTACTAATCAGCTAACTGAACTGCTGTCATGATCGTTCTTTTTCACTCTTTACATCTGTTTGTATATCTTTTTTTCTCTCTCTCTTTTCTTCTCTTTCAATCTCTCACTCTCAAGTATCATTCTCCTTCCCTCTCTCACCTCTCTCACACTCACACGCTCATCTCTCCATCAAATATCATTTTCTCTCTCTTTTGCTCCCATTTTTTCTTCTTCACTTACAATTCTCCTTCACACACACATACACACACACACTCTTTCTCTCCCCCTGTATCTCTCTTCTTTTTTTCTTCTTCACTTATAATTCTCCTGCACACACACACACTCTTTCTCTCCCCCTGTATCTCTCTTCTTTTTTTCTTCTTCACTTATAATTCTCCTACACACACACACACACACTCTTTCTCTCCCCCTGTATCTCTCTTCTTTTTTCTCCTTCACACACACACTCTTTCTCTCCCCCTGTATCTCTCTTCTTTTTTCTTCACTTATAATTCTCCTTCACACACACACACACTCTTTCTCTCCCCCTGTATCTCTTTTTTCTTCTTCACTTATAATTCTCCTTCACACACACACACACACACACACACACACACACACACACACACACACACTCTCCCCCTGTATCTCTCTCTCCTTTTTTCTTCTTCACTTATAATTCTCCTACACACACACACACATTTCTCTCCCCCTGTATCTCTCTCCTTTTTTCTTCTTCACTTATAATTCTCCTTCTCCACCCCCCCTCTCTTGCTCTCTCTCACTTTTCCCCCCCACTCTTCCCATATCTCTTACAGTCATAGATCATTCTCCTGTCTCTCTCTAGTTGTTCCTTGCCACGCCTCATTTCCTGCTCCATGTCCACCTGCTTCCTGTGGGCGGAGCCTCTCAAACACACGTCCATTAGAAATAATCAGAAGCACCTGCATGCACAAACATGGTTTATTCTCTCTTCATATGGAGATAAAAAACAAAACAACAACTGAAAGATAAAACTGTACGTTCGTGGCGTATTGCTTTATGAAACTGAATGTACAGTCTGTGCAGGTTGATTATGTTCGACATTCTTTACATTAATTCAGGCACTGAGTTCACTGCAGAGTGCTCAGAGTCACGGACAGAAACAAACACACACAACAAAACAATACTCCGGAGTTTTTTAAGGCTTAGAATTCCCACTGTAAGCATTCCTGATGATTCACGTTGCATCTGAGGCACTAAATTTAAGCCGTTTCACTTAAACCTTTGCCAGGAATAACAGCTCGGTCTGGAGAGTGAGAGTGTTAAGTGACATGGTGCGATACATCAGTAAAGGTAAGAGCTGTACACAGTAATTCTTTATTAAACACACGATGACCTGTGCACTAAAGGTCATTTCCCACAGACACTTACACAATGGACTGAACTTGTGTGTGTAGGTCTGACAACTACAGACGTAAAAAGAAATGACATTAAAGTTTTAATTTTGGTATCTGATTAGAAACTGAATAGATTAGGTTCATGTTCGTCCAACAGTTTGTTCACACGCAGCTAGCGAGGTTTCGCACGTCTTTACGCTGACTGACTGTTTAAGACGTTAATTATTTTTCTTTAAGCTGAAAGGATCTTAGGATCTGCATCTTATAGTACAAAAGTATGCTAATTTATCAACATGTTTAAAAAAAAAAATGTTTGAGGTAAGAGTATAAAAATAACTTGAAGAAGTTTAAGGAACAGGAGAAGCTGAGAGCGCGTAAGAGGATTGTTCGTCTCTGTACGTGGCTGTGCGAGAGACGCTGCAGGGAAACGCTCGGCTCGGGGGGGTGTGTCGTCTTTGGCGGATGATTATTGGCTTCGGTCAGCCTGACGTGGAAAGAGGCACTTGAGGAAACGTGAGGTGAGTGCTGAAACTCGAGCAGTTAAAACACACACATTGCTCTAAAAAAAAAAAAAACAAAACAAAACAAAAAAAACAGATCAGACGACACGTGTGTACAGATATGTTCATCTCAAATGGACTTCAGCGTGATAAATCGGTGAAAACCCAAACACAGATTTGTTTCTTATACCGAATTTATGTAGTCGATTGACCAGAATCATATGTCTGCTGTCTGATCTGATGTTCACTGTAGCGACAAGTCGCTCATGTCATTTCTAGGTGCAATGTCTCGTGTGGGCGGGGCATGGCCAGCGGTTTTTTTTTTTGGGTTACATCAGATGAGAAACAGTAGTAGTAGCTATAAACAGCTTCTAACGCTAACTAGCTAAACACAGATTAAACGGCGTGAATTGATTCAGCGTGAGCACTGGCTGTTTGATTTACATATTACTTACTAGCTTCGTTCACAGATTAGCAAAGCAGGCTAACTGTAGTAGCTTTGTTTTTAGTTGTAAAGTCTCAGTACATGCTTAATGAGAGGTCGTTTATGACAGGATAAGATGACGCCACGGTTAAAAGTTTTACAGGTAGGAATATAGGTAGGATCTAATGCTGTGACTGAGGAATTGTTCGAGCCAGAGGTTTGGATTTGTCGCTTTTCAGCGTACCTACCTTGCTTAAATTCAATTCAGTTTAAATTCAGATGTGGCTGAAATGTCTCGGCACTTTGTCAGTGTGAACGCAGGGTGGTTTGTTTAGCTCCTGAGCTGACAATCTCGTAGCTACAAATTAAACTATATGTCTGAATCCTACATCTCACACACACTCATTTTATTATCTCGGATAGGGGGCGTGGCCTAAAATTTGAACGTTAGTGATTTCGGGAATATGGCTCCGGTTTCGTTTTTGTTATTAACTTATTCTGCTTAAAGAAGCTGAGGACGTGCTAAAGCAGAAAAGGTGTTATGAGACAATATCTTTTATACTGAGTGTGTGTGATGTTAGCTACATGTATTAGCGTTGTTGCTAAAGTGCAAAACTAAACGAGCTGACTTCGGACACCAAACATGGCTGGACTGATCTGCTACATTTGCGATAAAGAAACAAACTGTATGAGAGAGATTTTTTTTCTTCCTCTAAGCCTGTGCATGATGAAATGTAAGCCATTATCCCACCCTGAAGCCTGGAGATGTGCCCTAATGAGAGGTTTCGTTCCAATCCTACTCTAACTAATCAAGCCCCGTACGAGTGGCTCAGTACTCGAGCCAGATGAGCCAGGAGGGATTTGGCACGAAACCATGCAGGCGGGCAGATTTCCAGAAATTTCCTCCCTGCTATAAAGTCTGCAATCAACACTGAATCGGGTTACTCGTCTTCCAGTGAAGACCCTCAAAAAGAGGCGTGTGCGTGTGTGTGTGTGTGTGGGGCAGAGAGCAATGCTGATGAGCGAATACTGACTAGGAAATAGCAAAGGCACAAAGTACTGAACTTCAAGTAAACCAGCGTGACTCTATGGCATGTGGTACAGATACTCAATCTGTTAATACTGCTGCAGTTCATACACACTTCCTGTTCCCAGCCTACATTTTTAAGCAGAGGAGTGGATTTGGCTGTGCTTCGTCAAAAATGAGGTCACTAGGAAAAGACGGTAATAAAAGTGCGCTACTATAAAATCTATTACTGTTCCCCCCCCCACCCCCCACCCCCCAATAAGTAAAAGGCAACAGGCTTTAGGATGTAAATCCAGTCCTTTTTAGTAAAGGCTGTACGTTTACCAGCCTGGTTGTGTGTCTGGCGTCAGTCCCTGTTGGCTCTGTGGGAGCTGGACGAATCCCCAACACCACCCTGCTGAAAATGAGGCCCAAACGGATTCTCTTGTCTTTTTACGGTGACGCGGAGAGGGACAGCATCTTCTGCGTAAGTCTCTCAGCCAATCAGCTGCTGCGCTGCAGTCCTGAACGTGAAGCAGCCCCGTTCAGCAGAAACAATGGGGGAGGGTTAAGTGTTGCACGTCACGCCGGCGTCCTCAACGTGACCGCAGTTGGTTTTGCCCCAGCCGGAGAACTTGCACTGGTGGATGGTGTCCTCGGTGCCGATACACGCCACGTCATCCATCCAGATCAGACCCGTACCTACAGGCAGAACGACAGAAGATAAAAGACATGAAGAGAGCAATGCAGCGGCGCTTTGGTTCCTCCAGTCTGTCACTTAGCAGCTATGAAGAGTCGTTGCCTCTGCCTGTTACAAAGCACCGACACTGGAGACTCCTTCCAAACATGTCTCCTTACGGAAAACCTCACCCTATTGACGATCACGCACGTTTTTAAACTCGTGGAGGAGCTGTTACTATAGAAACGATAACGTATTAGAACGAGCGTGTTAATATAACCCTTCAACTAATGTCAGAGCTGCTGTTATAGAAAACTAATCAATACCTCCTCCTTCTGACCAATCAGAATCAAGGACTCAACAGCGATGGCTGCAGTGGAGGCCGGACTGATCTCTGAAATAAAAACTGCCGATGATCTGAATGTCTGCCAGAGATGCGCCGTCTGACAGGAGTGTGTGTTAGCAAAGCACCCTGAGTGACGAACCCTGGCATACACACACCGCTGGATGAGCCTCTGGAGTCTGACACACACACACACTCACACTCACACTCACACACACACTGTGAGAGGTGAGAAACTCTACACTCATTACCTGATGTTTTTCTACTTAAGCGAAACTACTTCCAGACTGCGGACCCTGACAGCTTTCATTAACGACTCGTCTCTGGCTGTTTTCTCGTGGCGCTCGCGCATGCAGTCACTCACCACCCGCTCTCACAGGGCTCTCACCCACCCAGTGATTCTGTGACGTGAACAGAAACAAAAGAGCTCCACGGACAAGCCGAGGTTTTAACATCGAGCTCAGCTGAGCTTTTCTCCCAGATTTCCACTCGTCTGATCTAGATCTGTTTTTTTTAGTAGCATCACCAGGATGGTGGCGTTAATTTGACAGCTAATGGTGATTTAATGTTGACTTCGTCTTTTGACAAAAACACAGAGTCTAGGTTTAGTAGATAAAGAGACAGTAATTTTAGTCTAAATGAAAGGTTTTAGTCCCATGTTTTAATTCCCTCTTAGCAATGTTAAATTCTCGATTCTGATTGGTGTCATTCCTTATTTACACCACAGGCCTGTTGAAAAACATGTAATCGTTGCTGTGAAGTTGTGGGTAAGGCGATGTTTATTTTCAGTTATGGAAGGAGTCTGCAGTGTGGGCGCTTTGCGACCGCCGGATATAAAGTTTTCACACCATGGGTTTCGGTACTGTTCGGAATTCCCAGACGATTGTGGCTTTGGACACTGCAGTAATGCAGTTACGCTACATCGATGTCCTTTTAAAATAATCAAAATGTGTAGTTACGAGTGTAAATCTGGATCCACCACCAGATCCTAGGAGTGGAAGGGGTTAAATATAGCTGAATTACAGCAGCACTAGTTTTTTTTGGGTTTTTTCCCCTCCACGAGCTGCTTGTTGTGTGCGTCCCTGACTGAAGAGGTGAAGAATTGAAGTGAGCAATTTTTTCATTCCTCTTCATTTGGTTTTCATTAAAAACTGGAGCCACTAAAACTGCCTCCTCCTCCCTCTCTTCTCTCAAACAAAATTCCTGAAACTAACTTCAGAACTGCTCCTTCAACCACCTCAAGTCATCCAAAATGGCCTAAAAACCAGTCGGGCAGCGAGCGCTGTGGAGCTGCAGGTGGACTTTGATTTACGTCGAGAAATCCTTTAAAATACAGAACATCATTATCGAGAGCTCATATCTGTACGAGCCTGTAACTGTAATAAACAGGAGCCAAAACTTTATAGTAATGAGGCTCCCAAGGTTCTGTAGCTAAGTGAGGATTTAGAGAAATTGTATTTCACTTATATAGCGACAGTTGGGTCTCCAAACCGCTCCAACGATATTCATCTTTATTTAAACACTTAGAGGTGAAATGTTAAAGCACTAAATCTGACGTGTGCTATGAGTTGACAGTTCTTGTTTTTTTTTTTGCTTTTGTTTCACATCCAAATAGTAAAAAAGGTGCACTACGCTGGCCAGTCGAGCGCCTCTGAGAGACGTCTGATCTCATAAGAGCTTACAGATGTTTGCAGCTGTGTGGTAGCGAGAGACAGAGATGATCAGAGAGACAAAAAGCTCATCAATCTTAGAGAGAGAGAGAAAAACACAACCTGGCACCATCTTTAAATCTTCCTGGCACATCATTTGGAACGAGGCGATGTGTGTGTGTGTGTGTGTGTGTGTGTGCCATCATTACAAATCTGGATTAGTTTGGCTTGTCAGGGCATCATCCACACTGTGCATCTGTCCTCTTACTGTCCTCATTATAAACACTATAGTCTCGCTACACACATGATCTTAATAAGTAAAAACTGAAAAATGACTGCAGTGTTTTCTGAAAAAAAAAAAAAAAAAAAAAACAACAGCGAGGCCTTTTTTAGGGAAACGCATGGAGCCGCTCCGAAAATCTGAATAACAAATCCAGCCGTTTATAATGAACTCTTATCCTGACCTCATGCTTCAGAAATCTCCGCTCATTCAGCTCCTTTAAACAACAGCAGAGCATGAACGTTTCATCACAACAGCCCCGGTTTCCTCACGTATAGATTCTTCTGTTAGCAAACATTTCTACAAATCATTTAAACGAGCGGAGCTACAGCGCACTGGCGGTTCAGAAAACCACATGGATATTTTACAAGCAGTTTCTTAGCATGATGTGTGTGAACTTGTTTTGGAGACTATTTGGATGGGAGAAAAAAATCAAGACTTTTTTTTTTTTCATTCTATACTGAATAATGAACAGCTTGATTTAATGGTTCTACAAAAAAACGTGTGTGTGTGTGTGTGTGTGTGTGTAGACAACAGAAAAAATCCCTGAAGCAGTTCTACTTTCATGGAGAACGTCACCCTTTATAAATATGCAAATTAGAAGTGATCTTATTTGCATATTACAACCCGATTAAGAATTTGTATTTTAAAGTAAGGAATGAAACACTCGGGCAGGCGATGTAGACTCGTTCTAATACGTTATCGTTTCTATAGCAACAGCTCATTCACGTGGCTTGTACGGCAGATATGCATGCTTTATGTAAACTTATTAAAAACCGCCCGTAATCGTTGATACGGTGAAGCTTTAATGTTTATAGAAGGAGTCTCCAGTGTCAGCGCTTTGCAACAGTTGGAGGTAAAGCTGTAACTGTTTTCCAACACCTTCAGGACTGTGTGTGTTCTCTCAGTAACACGACTGTGGCAGCGGGGGCGCGGTCAACACGACGCGTTCAACAGTGGCTACGTTTACATGCACATCAAATTCCGATTAAGGTCTATACTCGGGTTGCAGTCATATTCCCAATACGATGTTTATATGCGTACAGGCTTCGGAATATTCCTGTATACACGGCTGTCGTAAGTGCGCCCGAGTTGCCTTTCCTGAATACCTAGCCTACAGCTAAGCATCTGTTAGCACCCACAATTCCTTGTGGTGTGAGCATGCTGAATAAGGTGTTTACATGCAACAATTTTCCAATTAAAACAGGCATATTCCAGGAAAGGGAATCGGAATCTGGGGAATCAGAATATCGTCTTAATCTGAATCGGGGAATCAGATTCTGGCGTTTACATGCGCGACTCGATACCGATTAATATCAGAATATTGATGTGCATGTGAACGTAGCCAGTGACAAGCTATGTTGTTTCCTGCCTTGTTAGAGAATAAAAAGAGAGGCTGGTGTGGGAACGACTGCTCACCGCCGCTATGATGTAAACTTGCTTCGTAGACGTTCTGGGACATTAAACGGATAAAAACTATATCGTTCTTCAATAAATTAAAAAAAAGCGTTGGCAAATTGCTGTGTCTTCCTATAAGAGTAATAAAAAACTATCAGGATGTGCTGTTATCAGAAAATAATCCACTTCTGGGTGGAAACAGAGACTCCGCTTCACTGCACGGAGAATATGAACCACGCGAGATGGGACGTACGCGGATAATCCCTATCGGCGTACAAGAATAACGATCGGGCGTAAAGAACTCTCGGATCTGCAGGAGTCGTGAGAGAACGTAGAGCGCAAACAAAGCTGGAGAAATCATTCCACTATCTCACACACTCTTGGTACTTTTGGTTGTATCTGGAAAATCAGTTTGCTCTTTCTGTCAGATTGATATCACAGCGCCAGTGTGTGACCAACACACACCACAGAGTTTTCCTAATAAAGCTGCGTTAATATCGCTAGTGACATGCTCTAATACACACTATAAACCCTCTGCAAAAACAAACTGGTGGCCTGACTGGAACTCTTGGCTGCTCTGGCTCTTTATCTGACGCGGCTGCGAAAGCAAGTAGAAACTCGGCTGCCAGGAAAGTGTGTGACTTCACTGCCGGTGGTGTTAGCTAGGAGCAGCTGGCCAACACACACTTTTCCACGACACACTCTGGCTTTAAGAGCGAGTGCCTTTAGATGGGACGTTGTGTTTGCAGAGCTCTAAACACTGGGAATTCAAATCAGTAATAAAACCAGATTAAACACGTAGACGTGATTTTGGAAATATCTGTCGTATAATTTATGGAGGGTTTGTGTGAGGTAGAGCTCTCAGACACAATCCGTTCACACGCGCACACACACACACACACACACACACACACACACCCCAATACGTACGATATGCATAAAGCATCAAACCGATTTCCAACACCAGGAGAAAAAAAAAAAAAAAATATTTGCCTACAAATCTCGCTTTGTGTACTCTCCTATTATTACACGTGTGTGTGTGTGTGTTAATCTGTGGCGTGCTGTAAGTGTGTGCCTTGCCTTGTCCGAACCGTCCGGTTTTGTGAACCTCTCGTGCTCCGCGGAATCCCAGCATCCTGCACACCACGTCTCCGTCCTTCTTATCCCACACGTCGTCACACACCGTCCCCCAGCGGCCCTCGTGAAACACCTCCACCCGGCCTTCGTGTGCCCCTGAGCCGTTCACCAAACGCACCAGAATGTTCTCCACTGCAACACACACACACACAGTGTATTAAAGACAAGCTTAGACACAGTGCTGCCTGATGAAACACACGATATTTTCTCATTAGTCAACGCTAGAAAAAGATTCATTTGTGATTCTGTGCAATGAATTATTAAACAGAATAGCATCAGATGAAACCCTGACGAGTGTATAAATGTATACACGCATAACTTCAGTCACTCGGACGCGAGTGAAGTCCAGCCACACGTGGCAAACAGGTGTTTCACTGCCAGCTTGCATGAGGAAGCAATTTCTTTAGCAAGTCAGCCTTCGTTTTATTACTATTATTATATTGTTTTTTTTGGTGTTCGAACATTTCTGGAGGCTCGGGTTGGGCTCAACTCACACGTGTGGGTTTCTCATAGCCTAGATTTTGCCTTTCTTCTTCTTCTTTTTTTTTTTTCCTTTCCTTTTTCCTCTCGACATGTTGCCGTTGGTGTCACGGTCCACATTTGTAACACACGTGTGCGAAAATGGATGAATGAAGCAAAGAAGCAGCGGTTGCTGTGTTCCGACTGAATTTTGTCAAGCGACAGTTTAAAAATTAGTGCTGTGGGTTGGATCACTTAAAATGTCATGCCTGAATAAAGCTCTTTAGTAGAGGTGGTAAAAGGACCAAGATTCTTTACTCAGGTAAAAGTAAATTGCTCTATATAAATACTCTGATTTAAAAAAAACACACAAATAACCGAATAATAAAGCCAAGATTTTCAGCGGATAAAGCCGGTATTAGAGTGTGTGCTTTCAGCGATCTTATTATTATTATTACTTATCACACTGTACGCGATCCCAGGGAAATGGTGACAGAATTCCAAAACAGTCTGTGCCATAATGTGTATTCTCCATGTCGGATTACACGATGAAGATCCTCTAACGATAGACCTAGGATTAATGAAAATGATCGCTTCCGTCATCAATCAGCACGATCCGGAAAAAGCTCAGGCTCACGCAAACATGACGACACGTCAAAGTCAGCTTGAGGTAATAAGGAGATTTGTTTCTGTCTGTTAGCATGTTTCGTTTACATTTCACCATTGCTACAACCACGTGTACCTTCCCCTGAGTTTGGCGTCATACTATGGCGTCCTCCTATCGGTCACTTTTAGACTAGCGTCATAGCATCATAGCGTCATAGCATCATAGCAGCACTCGCACTAAGATTTTAATCGAAAACTTAACACACTAACAGAACTTTGTACGTCGTCTATCTTTGGTCGCAGTGAGACTAAATCGGCCGCTGATGTGTTCTGAGACCACCGATCTCAACTCCCGACCAAATACTTCCTTTACAATGTGCCATTTTATCTTCGTGAAATGTAGTAATTATACGCTACATGGGGAAAAATAGCGTAACTACATTAACGAGGCATCCAAATCCACATTTGTCTGCTAATTACGAAGAATAATTAACTATGAACGACGGTGCTAAAAGTTTGCAAAATTCTTTACACAAATGGAATCCAAATCAATAATCTGGTGAAGTACAGCTTAAATTCTTCATTCAGGTTAAAATGGAAAGGGATGAGCTCTTCATCTTACTAAAACTATGTAAGTGAAATTACGAGAAATATTCACAAAAGAAAAACAGGGCTGATTTTAATAACTTGAGTAACTTTTTTTTTTTTACTATTGTGCCTCTTTCACCAAAGAACATGAGAAAACATTAGCTATGGCTAACTAACAATAACTTTATTCCTAATCTCTAACTTTAACTAGTACGATAACTCCGGCGATACAAACTAGCTGAATGCTAATAGCTAGCTTGAGTGTAAGTAGCAGCAGATAGATTACAGCGATGAGTATTAGGTCTGATTAGCTGATCAGTTTAGAAGATTTCGATTTGTTCGGCAGTTAGATCAACTCGCTGGAGCTTTCGGATAGTAAAATCACCGTATGACTTTAAAAATATACGATCGTAGAGAAATGTAGCGTTGTAGAAAGTAGAGATTCTTTTGAAATGTAGGAAATTTAAAAAAACAAACCAAAAAAAAAAAACTCAAGTAAAGTACAGATACTTAAAAACCAAACTTAAGTACAGTAACGAATTAAAAGCCTCTGCTCTTTGGTAGAACACACCGTATAGTCTGTGTGACCTGAAATAAACCAGGTTGTTTGACTGAAAGCATCAGATTCCTACTCATGTTTGTTAAAATTTGGCTCTCTGAGATCTGTGCAATGTTTATTTGTCTAAGAAATTTTGGTTTGGAAGTAAAAGCTAGTCCAGCTGTGACACATTAGCCTTGATCTCCTCCTTAAGGTCTGATAGTCAGCTTTAAGTCTGGAAGAAGCCTATAGGATGGGATATATTATTACTGTATCATGGTATCACGCACGAGCGTTACTGTTCCACCAGAGACTGGAAATACGGAAATAGCCATCATTTCTATAGTCTCCGTGAGGCTCTGTTTACACAAACACGAGATTAATAAAGGAGGACATGGGACGGCCGTGCGTGGCGGCCTGCACGCTGAGAGCTGGATGGACATCTCGTAAATGTATAACAGATGCTGTGCGATTCTGGGAAGCAGAACTTTCTCTGTTCTTCTGATTAAAGCAGCGTGTGACCCAAGAACACTCAGTAGATCATTATAATTCAAACATCTGCAATTTCCACGAAATGAAATGTGCAATATTTTACGGTGAAACAATTATGTTCGTATTTTCCAGAATTTTTCGTTATGATGCAGAAAAAAATTTCAGCGCCAAACCAGTACGTTTGCTTCCTTTGAAGTCATTACACGTGTCAAAACATAATGCCAGTCAGACCATGCTGCGTCTTTTTCATTGCAAAATCAGGAAATAAACACTTTCAGAAAGCATCAAGCAACTCAATGCTTGATAAACAATTGAGATAAAGGCATAAAAGCGTCAAAATCCTGTGCGTCAGTATCCATAGTGCTTGGTGCATAAGCGACTATCTTATCCCAAATCATCTAAAAATATTTTGAAAGCTGGATCTGGGAACAATAGTCGATTTGGCTGGACTCAGGACTTGAATGCAAGCCAAACCCTGCTAATGCACACATGGACAAACACTATGAGTATGTTATTAGCAGAGATGCTCTCTCCTGCTGTGAAGCACATGGTCTATGATACAAACCAGTCATTTGATACACCAAACCCTCTGCAGGGCAAAACACATAGGAAATGAAAATTGTAGCTTAATCCATGGTGATGCTCCATATTTAAGCAAACTTGTCCTCCTGCGCTGACAAATGGGCATTCTGAAAGTCAGAATATGAACTCCATACCCTAGGACTCATATTATTCCTAGATTAAACTCTGTTGGATACAATGTTTTTAAAGCTGTCTGATTTATTAGAGACCCGCAAAAGTAGGGCTATAATCAATAATCTCTGGGCCTCGCACAGGACCAGCTCCAGGAATCAGAAAACTTTGGCCTCCAGAAAAAACTGGCTCCATTCGACTACATCAGCAATCAGTGTGACCCATCTTCTTGACCTCTCTTCTCTTGTCCATCCTGTGGTTTGAGTCCTACCTAGAGGTGTGCTTGTATCAGGTGACATGCAGATGTCTACATCTGCTCCATGCTTACTCTCTCTCTCCACTGGTGTTCCACAGAGCTCAGTGCTTGGTCCCCTTGTCTTTCCCCTCTCTATTTCCACTTTCTTGGCAAGTTAATGCCTTTCCACTCTGTTTTGACTCATACTGTATCTCGTCATAACAGCAGTTCATCATCAGTATAATCCTCAAAGTGCCTGCTTATAGTTTTATTGTTTGTGATTTAATCCTGAGCATGGGTTACTGTCTGTCCGGAGTTATGGATGTTCTCCTCTGGTTCTCCGATCGCCTCACAGCTCTCAAAAACGTGGCAGTAGGTGGATTTGCTACTGTGATGCTGAGGTGTATGCTGCCCTGAGATGGATTCCCACCTCATGCCCAGTGTTCCCCAGCTCCACCACGACTCAGGCCAGGATAAAATACTTAATGAAAATGATGAATGAATGTATATCATTGAATAATCCTTTATTATCCTTGGCACATATTGCAAAAAACTTGTCATGCAGGCTCATCCTGTAACACATTAAGAGGATTTGACAAAGAGGCCACTCAGGTTCTGTTCAGTCTCTTGTTATCCTAAGTCTTGACTGCATCGACTTGCTCCTGGCTTGTAGATGCCAAATGCAGCAGGATAAATGGTTTCCAATATTCCATGGCTCATTTATATCACTCCATTACTGAATTTGCTCCACTGGCATCCTGTAGATGTCCACACTAGATTAAAAGACCCTGACTCTGGCCTATGAAAGCCATAAATGAACCGTGATGGCAAAGGTGTGTGTATTTGGGTTCTGATTGAGAACATGCCGTGTATACTTTGCTACTGCTTTTGTTGATTTTTTTCCCCCCTCATTGTTGAGTAGGCCTGGTATCTACTTTTGTTGGTGGTTGAGGCAGTTTTTCTGGTCGCTGCTGACATACAGCAGGCTTGAGCTTGAGCAGTAGATTTTTCTGGCCTGTAATCCAGCTGGCCTGGTATCTGAGTCAAGGACAACGCTTGATTGCTCTCAGCATGTGTGCGCGCTCTGCTTTGTGCTACCGTCTCTTGGTTCCACATATACAGTCTTTTTGTTTTTCTTGGTAGCAGGGGATATTGTTCTGCTCGGGACCTTCGGCTTTGTGTTCACACCATTTGTTGCCAACGTTCTTCACGCCTCAGTCCACCCTGGTGTTCTGGTGGCATTACGGACTGTTGTTGGCGCTCCAGCATTGGATATCAAAAGCACTGTGACCAGCTCGACCATGCTGATATGAGCACAGCCTCTAAAGGGTTTTTGTTGTTGTTTTGTGTTCTCTTATGAAGTGATTCTAAAGGCGCTGACGTGACGACTTGAAGGCGCTATTGCAAATTGCAGAAGAACGTTGAAAAACAACACGGCGCAGTAATCATGGCAGCTCTGCAATTATTTGATTAATGGCAGGAAAATGACTGCTGTGTATCTAAAACAAGCGTTTTCTTGCCTAGATTCCATTACAACATCTCTGTTTATCCAAATCAGACCTCTGCCTGGAAAACAAGGCATTCTCTCTCTGTTGCTAAGATTCTGCAGAGACAAGCTTAAACTCATCTCAGTTTAGGGCGAGGGCTCATCATGTGATCAGTGCCAAAACAACCACAGAACATTAGCATAATTGCTAATGCTAACCACGCGACTAATGTAAAACAACTGTCCGTGTAGCAGTTCATCAAAGCTGTGGAGCTGTTTTGTCCAGGTTTCTCTGCAGAAACCGAGACTGCAGGCTCAGGATTGGATCTTGAAACACGTGGCGCTTAGATGAAGTGTCTTTTTCTTCCCTCTCTGATGGGAAGGACCAGCTGACAGGAAGTGCTTTATCAACCTCAGGAGTAGTTTTATTTTCAGTCTGTAAACTGTATTACATTTTCACACACTGGTGTAATAGCATACCCATTTTCAAAAAAACTGTTCCTTTCTTTCAGGACTCTGTTCATAGCTGAACACCAGGAACCTTTACTGGACCACAGGCACTTGAGGCATGTTTTTACCAAAGGAACCAGAGCTGATTTGAATTCCTGGATTGTACTTCCAAATTTTTGTTGTTGTTTTTCCTGCTCCACTTCTGGAAATTACTTCCAAAACTCATGAACACTGAAGCCACCAGAGGGACCAGAGCTGATTTGAATTCCTGGATTGTACTTTCAGAAAATCTTTTTAGTTCCTGTTCCACTGCTGGACACCAAGAACCTTTACTGGAACTCAGGAACTTGAGGCATGTTTTTAACCAGAGGAACCAGAACTGATTTGAATTTATGGTTTGTAGTTCCAGAAAACTTTTTATTTCCTGTTCTGCAGTAGGTAGGCTTACTTCCCCTGAGGACTGGGAACATGCAGAGTGGAATAAATATTGCTTATCAGTCAGAATGACAAACCTTTATGTCTGTCTTTTTTTAATAACCTAGACACCAGGAACCTTTACTGGAACTCTACTGTGTGCCTACTGTGTATGCTTGTATATATTTAGTGTAGCAAGACCGTATTGTTTACACATGTTTACAAGTAAAACAGTTTAGAAGAAGCGAAACGGATGATGACGGAGAACACGTGTGAAGTGATCGCTGTCCATTTTTCACATTTTTTTCCACCCAATACAACCTGATTCACCTTATCCTCTAATGGTTTTGCTCTCACACACTGATTTTTACTAACCAGACCATCACCACTGCAATCGTTCATGAAATGCAAATAAATCTGTCGTTGATTGTTTTCCTATAACTGCATGACCCCAATCTTAAATAGTCTTATATTGGCATTGAACAACACCACTGCCAGCTACGACATATTTTTTCCCTAAATGATGTTAAATTGTGAACAGACTTCATCATTCTACATAACACACACTTTTTTAATATCGTTTTTTTTTTTTTTTTTTTTTTAAAACCCGCATTTCCAAGTGGGCGATGGTTTATTTCACGGCTTGTACACATCCTTGATGCACTCTGTTCACCATCCTACTAAAACACGCTTACTGAAAACACACCACCGTCTCGCACACATCCTTACGCACACTGCACTTGCACTCCTAAACTTCTGAAAGAGCAAGAGCAAGAGCAACAAGAGCAACAATAAATAAACAGACAAACCGCCCTCTCTGATCCGCCAGAACATGTCGTCACAGAAGGAAATCAGTTAATCTGTTTCACCTGCTCCACGCGGTCCAAACGCTCTCCTCAGTCTCAGTGCTTACTAACCTCCTCTGATGACGACACTCAGAATAAAGAAAACTGGGGGTTGGGTTTGGGCTCTTTTCCCTCATTAACAATATTTTAGGATCAGATTTGGATTTTAACTAGATCAAGTCCTTCAGGTTTTATAAGAATAATCCGATTTACACAGTTACCCCCTTCACCCAGACTCAAACTGGAGGCATCTTTCCACCAAAGGAAGCGTGGCTCCAGAAAATGGTTTCGTTCCTGCTTCACCATAGGAAATATGGATCATTTTCCAGACATCAGGTATTTTATGCATGTTCCCATCAGGGGAACCACAACATATTTTAACACCTGGGTAGTTCTTGTTTGGTGTCCAGCATTTGTGTGGAAAAATCTGGCAACCTCAGAGGTGAGAAGTAGACACAATTTCCATAATCTGAATGAAGAGCCAAAAAAAGATTGACTGAACTCAATAACTCAATTCTGAATACAAGTAACCTTCGCCGACTTAAATATTCGCAGAGTTACAGCCTTGAGTGTGAATGTGTAAAACCACCAAGTATCCTTTCGTCATCTTGCGTAATGATATCAAGCTGCACTAAAGAAAAATATCAATTCTTGTTACCCAAAATGGCTGCCCCAATAACGTTACAGTGTTCTTCACAAACAGTGAAGTTTCGCTCATGTTTATAGGTCACAGATTAAGAACTGGAAGTGGTTTGAGGCAGATATTTATGGACAAGACTTTGTGTAAAACACTCATTATCATGTTAGCAAAATTAGTCTTGTAGCTCCAGGGCAAAAGTACAGAAGAAAACTTCAGACCCCAAAAATCAGACTGTAATGAATCCCACAGTGAGCTGAAGTGAGCAGTGTGTGCTGAAGAGTGAACGCTGGCCCACAGCAGAAATGACAGACGCAGAGCTTCAGTTGAACAAAGCTTTCTGAATGAAAGACGAGCGAGGAGAATGTAAAGCATGCGTTTGATCCCCGAGCTGCTCTCAGACATGTTTTGCAGAAGAACTGCAGCGGCTGTCCAGAGAGACGAATGAGATCACTTTGAAAAAAACTGCATCTATTTATCGTTCAGACCCAACAGTGCCAACCCGGTACTCCACCTGCAGGTTTACAAGACACACTTCCACTGCAGGGATCAGGAACCTTTTCCAGAACTCAAGAACTTTAGGCATGTTTCCATCACAGGAACCAGGATGGATTTTAATTTTTGGTTTCTAGTTCCAGAAAACATTTTAGTTCCTGCTCCACTGCTGGAAATCACTAACCTTTTCCAGAACTCAGGAACATGTTTCCATCACAGGAACCAGGCCTGATTTTAATTTCTGGGTTGAAATTCCAGAAAAAAAAAATTACTTCCTGCTCCAGCATAGGAAATCAGGAACCTTTCCAGAAGTTAGGAACTTTAGGCCTGTTTCCACCAGAGAAACCAGGGTGGATATTAATTTTTGGTTTGTAATTCCAGAAAACTTTAGTTCCCCCTCCCCTACTTATTCTGAGGAGCAGGAACTTCCAGAGTGGGATATTGCTCATAAGTTAAAAACAACAAACCCTGCTTTTGGTGTTTTATAACTTGTTATTGCTAACATTTGTTTTACATCAAGAGCAGCATGACGTAACTAACAAAGCAAGACATAAATCTCAACCTCCTCCGTGTTTATTGTCTTGCCGTACTTTTGCCGCTAACTGGATGTTTATTTTATAGTCAGTGCCGTTGGTGGAGATGCAGCACAGGAACTTACTTGCTTGGCATTGTGTTGCTCTCTTTCGTGTTTGGCTTGGGCAAATGGTTTAAAAGAGGAGTAAGAGATAAAAGAGAAGATAAGAGCTCCTACCTGTCTTGCCTCCTTGGTCCCCTCGGTCCCCTTTCTCTCCTTTGGGTCCTCGTTCTCCTCTCTGGCCTGAAAGAGACAAAACAATTGTATTAGTCTTCTAGTAAATTCTAATGTGTACTGGATTATTGGAAAAGAAACGTGAGCCAACACACCCATAACACACCCTGTCTAACGCGGTCATTATTAGAGATAACTTGCTGCCTTTCATTTAGAACTTCCCTCTTGGAAAAAGGTTCCTCACGGGTTCTTCGGATGGTTAACAGTTCCAGCCTTTCAGATCTACCTTTCAGGTTCTATTTAGCAAGTTCTGCAATGGAAACCCTCTGCTGAAGTGTTCTTCACAGTAGCTTCAAAGGTTCCTCAAGAGGAACAATCCAAAGAACCTTAGACATTTCCCTCAATCCCCCCACCCCCCCAAAGTGCACGTTTCTCTTGCCTACATTCCTCTTAAGTAAGACTTCTTTCATGCTCTGTCTTTTTTTCCCCCCTCAACTGTCAGCATGTTTTACATTTAATCCTATATGTGATCTGCTGGGTTTTTTTGGACACACCGGAACTTCCAAGGCTGAAATTCACAGGGTCACATCAAGCGCTCAAAACCTCCTGACCAATCTGATCACATGTTGAGGGCCAAGCAAGAGAACAGCCATGGAGGACAAAGTGTCTGCAAAATATTACTAGAGTGTGAGCCAATATGAGGAAATTTACAACACGACAATCGAAAATATTTGTCAATATCCCAATGTTGCACCGTAACACTAAAGAACATCTTGTCTGTTTTGGGTAAGTTCACCAACATCCCACTTTAACTGTAGCTGCGTACAGTCAAGTCTCACATTGAGCTCAAATTTTCTTTTCCTCCAGAGCTACGATAAAAGCAAACAACATCCTCATCACCAGTTACACCAATCTTCGTTTCATCTGCATTACTGAGATTAAGAAATCTAATCTAAAGAGCAAACTATCCTGTATAACTATAATTATATAGTTAGCACTGATACTAGCTAGGACTGGTAAGAGTGTTGTTATGGTTACAGTGTGCATGTCATGTGAGCTGCCTTTTTTTTTTTTTTCCCCCACATCACCACAAAAGTTGCTCCGGCCAGCACAAAAAAGAAGACGACGAAGAGATGGTGGTTGGTAGGAAAGTATCGAATTCCAGATGAAACAGGATTTGATGCCAAATATGGAGGATTTAAAGCACAAAAAAGTGAGTTATGGCTAGAATGAAATGTCCTACCTGTAACCAGCCATATTTAAGGTTTATTATGCATTTGGAATTTGGGCCAATATGACTCAAATGCAACTAGCCATATCTAACGCTGGTGCCAGTTTTTTGGTTGAAAATGGCTCAGCTGAGAGTTCTGGTCCATAACATATCTGAGATGTGTTTTAGCAGTCAGACTCGGATGATTTCATCGCCGTCATTCCATGATTTGCTATATGGAATGTTAATACCAACCATCCGAATAATGTTAAATAATGAACTCTATAGCAGTAAAATGAAAGAACCCGCCCAACCTCCCCCCTCCCTTCTGAATCAACATGGCGGACGTTGATTAAGCATAGCCAGTATGTCCGAGTTTCTCTGAAGCGGTGACTCCAGGCCCAGCGTGGCTCCGTCTCTCTTTGAGTTTGAGCTGGCCTGGCTTTATCAGAGCTTTATCACAGACAGAGGTCAACGCACTCGCTTGAGGAAGAACAGAACGCATCATGCTAATGTTACAGAGAGATAAAAGCGCCTTTAAGTAGCTAGTACATGTAGACAAAGGTCTACATGTCTTTGATCATAAGATCATAAGATCATAAGATCACGTCATGCGGAAATGTGAATCTCTTTCAGATCTTTGAACCAACTTGAAACTACATTCTAGTGAAAGTTCTTTACTTGGATAGCTGATAACATGTCCAGAAATGATATGCTTGTGTAAAGAAAATAGTGGACGCTGTCCAAAGTAGACTAATTAAGCTAGATTCAGAGTTTATACACATTTCATGTACGTAGGGCTAACAGCATTACCGCAAAAACGTAGCGTTGTGATGTGCGCTGTCCAAAATGAATTTCATGCTAGAGAAGGTGCAAACAGTTAGCGTCAGCTGACAGGAAACAAAAAGTGCCAGATGTTCAGTAGTTTTACTACACTGAAGCACGTCCATGTCATCCCCTCTTCCGCACAGCAGCCACTTTGTTTTTTGTGAATGATTTAGTCGTTAGCATTCAGAAGCCGCGCTGTCTTGTTTCCAACTACACGAGAAACTGCTACAAGCTAAATGAATTGAAGACATACTGTATATTTGCTACATTAAGAAAATGAAAGATCTATATTTAGTAGTTATACTATTTTAGCAACCGTCATCTAGCCTGAAAGAGTAGCTAGACTATCACCATGGAGATAGAAAATGTCAGTGAAACAAGCTAGCGTAAAGATCTCTAGCAAACAAGTCTATGTTAGTATAAAAAGAAATGGTGTTTATCAGCACTGCTCTGTGACTTGGTTAATAAGTCAGGAATGAAACGTTTGGTCATGCTGTTATAGGAAAATAATCAACAACAGGGTGGTTTGATGGAGCAGAGTTACAGTTTCCGCACCAAAGTTGATTATTTTCCTCTAACAGCATTGCCTGAAGTGTTTTATTCCTCTTACACATTGACAAAAACATTTGCCAATGGTTACAATACTTCATTTGTTAAAGAATGACATTATACTTTTTATCTGTTTATAGTTACATTTAATGTTGTAGAACATTCATGAAACAAGTCAGTGCCTGTTCTCACTTACTTTACAGCAGCTATAAACAGTCATTCCCTCACCAGCCTGTCTTTTTTCTCCCTCTCTCTCTCGAAGTTAATAAAACAAACAGCGCAGCTTGTCATGTTACCGAGAAACCGCGAAGACTTTCCTGTGGTGGAAAACCTAAAGCTACAGATTGACCTCTGACTGTCACTGGAGACTCCTTCCATAAATGTTAAATAAACAAACATTTACTCACAGAAAAGTTCACAATAACAACAATTAAACAGGTTTTTAAATCTGTTTGAGCAACGCTCTGGCATACAAGTCCCTGTGTATGACCTGTTACTATGGAAACGATAACGTATTCGAATGAGTGCAACGAGATGCGCTACTGTCTGAGCCGCTGTTATAGAAAATTCATTCTGAACAATCAGTACTTGCGAGTTATTATATTGGGGTTGTAGCGTCGCTGCCACTTTGCTACTGCGAACCGTAGCTGGTAAAGCTAGCTAGCTTAAAACAACATCCGAGAAACTGACAGAATCTCGAATAAGGTCAGTTATTCTGGTTTCAGCCGAGGCTTGCTGTTCTACTCGAGCTGTAGTGCTGTCCTCGCAGCTCCAGGCGGGTTTGGGAAGGGAAAGCATGCAGGCAGGATTAGAAATAACCTCCACACGGCTGTCTGTGGTTTGTAATGGGCACAGAGAGACAGCGGGAGAGAGATTAGAGTAGGTGGTTTGGGTAGAACTCATTATCATGAGAATAACACAGATGTTTGGTGTGCTATAAGAGTCAGGAAGCTTACTAACCTCACCGAGGATGAGGATACCTTCCCGCTCCCCACACGCATCCGTCTCCTGCTTCAAATCTCACCGCACACCAAAGTAAGCACAGGCTGTTTGCGTTTCACACCCCGCACCCAAAACCACAGAGGGCTTCAAAAGCACTTTTCAGCACCAGGATACGGAGAATCAAAGACTTTCCGCCTTATACAGATTGACTTTTTCATGGTTACGAGGTAGGGAATGACGGATTAAATACACACTTGTACCGTGCGATGCTATTTCCATGGTGTGTAGTGAGAGTCCAGTCTGCTTACTGCCACAGAAATAGTGATACTTAGTCAGGGATATTGTAGGGTTCGTTTCCAACCTGCAGTTCTTAGTTTAAAACTATAGTATTGTGGAAGGCAGGATTATTTGTCTAATGTCTGGTGTGTGATGACCTGATGATCTTCTGGTTCTTGGTAACGCCATTGTTTTTAATTTTTTTTTGTAGTAAACCTGAACATGGGGTCTACTTGTTACTTTTTTTTTTTGTTAATCAGATCTTGATTAGCTTGTTTTGACTTTTAATTTAATTGCTGTTCCTGTTTAAATCCATCACACAGCTGTGTACAAAACAGGCTTTACAGTCTGTACAAAGACGTTCCATAATAAAATATGTTTAGGAAGCTATATAGCTTTACTTATCCAAAAAAAAACCTTGAGGAACTCTAAAGTGGAAATGGCAGAGGCTCTGTCCTCATTTAGATTTATCATCAGATGAAATCCAGATTGGTGTGACTGTTATTGAGGAGGTTGCTTGTCTTCACTGTAGATTTGGAGGCAGAAGATCAGGAGAATTTGAGCTACTTGTGAGACTTGACTGTATGCAGCTACAGTTAAAGTGGGACGTCACTTCACGTACCATCGTGTTCACAAGCTGTTAGTTTAGTTACGTTGAAACGATGAAAGACAATAAAATATTTTCTATTTAAAATGTCAAACGTCAGTCACTCACAAGACTTATTTTTCCCCTGGCACTTTGTGCTCCCTGTTTGTTTTCTCACCTACCCTTTGTTTGCTTTGTTTGCTTCAATCTCATTGGTCAGGATGTAAGAAAAATAAAATGATTTTTTTTTTTTTACATTTTGAAAGCTCTGCTGTGCCCAAAATCAGTGGCAGCAGCATTTTCTATTGTAAAAGTAGCCTTCAAGTGCAACCTTTATTGTTACAGGCCGCCATAACAGCTTTACTGACTCACTGACCGACTCACTCACTGATTCACTTTATGACTCTCTGGCTGACAGATTCACTCATACTGACTCTCTCACTCAGTGACTCACTAACTCATGAACTGACTCACTCAATGACTCGATGATTCACTCACTCAATGATCCCCCTATCAATGACTCACTCAGTGACTCTCTGACTCACTCACTAACTTACTTTGATTGACTCAGTGAAAGAATCACTCTCTGACACACTCTGACACACTCCTCACTCACCCAGTGACTCTTTTACTCACTCAGACTCACCCTCTCAGTGACTCACCCAATGACTCGCGCAGGGACTCTCACAATGACTCAGTGAATCACTACTCATTCCTGTACATTAGTTGGCAGTATACACTAAAACACGTACCATTTATCTATTCATCATCTCTGAGCAAGGCAAGAGTAGCATGGAGCTCCCTCACTGACTCACTCAGTGACTCACACTGACTCACTCACGCCGTCTCACTGAGACTCGTGCAATGACTCACTGACTCACTCATATACATTAGGTGGCAGTACGCACAAAAGTGCAGACCATCAATCCATTTATCTCTGAAGTGAGGAGAAGCGTGGACCTGTGTGTGTGTGAGAGGGCGTGTGAGTGTGTCGCATTTTACCTTTGGGTCCCGTTGGTCCAGTGTCTCCTTTCTCCCCATTTTGGCCACCGACACCACTAAGTCCTTGTGGTCCCTGGATGCCTTTTTCTCCTGGTATACCTGACGACACACACACACAGTTTCAGCATTTACTTTCCCCAGTTCTGCTGTAACAAGAGAATGGGGCTTCAATTTAAATAAATGGAAATATCTGTCGTTATCAGGTTTGGGACGACTGCACTGTGTGTGCGCGTTTCATGCTGTGATGCAGGCCAGATCATCCAACGCCATTCCAGAACAGTCTGTATAGCATCCACATGTCATCATATGATAGTGAGGACACAAGAGGTCTGAAGTGTGTGTGAGACATGTTTGGGTCTGAGCAATGATCTATAAGCTAATAACTTTAGAGTATCTTCACTGCTTTCCCAATTAAATGCAGAAAGAGAGGCTGTACGCACAGGAGGGAGTCTCAGTTCTGAGAGGAAAATATGTAAAGACTGGAGAAGCTTCATCATTACTGAACACACACTGTCACACACTTCACTGAAAAATGAAGCACTGCTTTTTTCCGCTTTGAGAACGTGTGTGTGTGTGTGTGTGTGTGTGTGTGTGTGTGAGAGAGAGAGAGTGTGTGAGATACCTCTAAAGCCTGTCAGGCCAGGGATTCCAGCAGGCCCTAAAGGCCCCACGTCTCCCTTCTCACCTTTTGGTCCTGGTGGGCCTGCAAAATCGAGAAAAAGACATTTAGTTAAAAACACCAAAGCAAGCCTATTTTTTTTTTCCTTTAATGTACTTATTTTTAAATGGGGGGAAAAAAAAAAACTCAGCTCGCTAATGTGGTTAATGAATGAGAACTGGTGAGATGGATGGATGGATGAATGGAAGGATATACAGTATGGATGGGGAATTTATGGAATTATTGATGGATGGAAGGAATGGGGGAATTGGTTCAAATACAATATGGATGGATGGATCTATGGATGGGTGGAGGGATGTACAGACAGATATATAGATGGATAGATAAGGGTGTGCTACAACATAAAATCACAACTTGTTTCACAGATGTTCCATAATAGTAACCATAAATGGATAAAATGTATGTCGTGATGTTCTTTAATTTAAAAAGAAATTGTAGTTGTTGGCAAATTGCTGTGGAATAAGAGGAATAAACCACAGGACAAGCTGTTTTTGGAAAATAGTCAACTTTGTGGCTTCATGTCAGGCCACACCATATTATTGTTGATATTTTTTTTCCATATAACAGCATGTCCTGAAGTGTTTTATTCCTTTCTTTTAACCCTCAGCGTAACTGAAAACTCCCAGAGCCCATCAAGCTTTGTCTTGACTAACACCATCGGGCCACACAGATATGATTTGAGATTATGGATGACGCGGCGCAGAGCTCTCCTGCACACTTATAGCGCTCCTGCGGTCCGGTTATCGCGCCCGCCAATGTTTTTGTTACGCTTGGCTTTCAGTGCTCCGCTGTGCTCTTTCTGCAGAGCCGTGCTGGCGGAGACCGACACATGTACTCCCTCGCTCGAGCACATGAGGGAGAGGAAAGTTTTCCGATCCCTCACAGTGTTTCTCTCGTCTGCTCCCCGGATGCAACGTGCAGACGTGAAGCTCAAACCTGGGCCTCGGATCTCTGATGAGGAGTTTTTGTTACAGGTCTGGTTTATATGATCAAGCGTGACGAAGGAACTTCCAGCAGTGTGTGAGACAGTTTTGTCAGGACTGGAGGTTCTGCGATGGTTTGTGTTCTCGCTCTCTGCTCTGTCGAGTCATTAATCTACTACACCGGGCCAAATGTACTCCACAGTCAAGCGCTGTCAGGAGGGTGTTAGTGTTAGAGCCATTGTGTGGTTTCCTTAATGACTGGGTGGAGGATTCGGTTAGGGATTTGTCAGTAAAAAAAATGTCCATTTCAGTGGACACTGGGAGTTCAAAACATTCCCATGTATAGACGTGAGCTGGTACAGAAACATCTGGACTTTACGCTGCTACAGAACCCAAAATCATAGTACTTTCTGTAATGAATAATAAATTGCTTTCCACAAAAATGTCATTAAAGACTACATTTTATGTTCTGTTTAAGAAATCCAGACTATTAATATGCAATTTGGACAAAAAAAAATCCTAAACGTGTCCTCGCCCTCCCCCTCCCCCCAATAAGACGCTGCTCCATGGTTTCTATCTGTATACTGGAATATGATTGGCTTATATATTTTATGACACAGTAACATTTGTAAATGCCACAATCCTACAAGCTTCACTCCCTTTGCCTCTATAACTGCCCCAAACTCTAGGTATTTGGATCCTCTCCATTTTCATTGAAGGTCATGGCAAATCCTTGACTCTGATTTTTTTTGGATCTTTTCTATTTTTCTATTGATTTCACCATTTTTTGATTGCTGCCTTATTGCATATTTAAATTCTTCTCTTTTTTTTTAAAGCTATATTGTAAAATAGACATCCATGTTCCCTTTTCTCCACCCAGAAACCATGGGGGATGCAAACTTTTGCACTGAAGTGTACTGTGCCGTCACGTATCCTTTCCTCTTACCTTCGATGATGGTGATGTTCTTCAGGGCCATGGAGTGCTCCCAGTCTTTGAGCCTCAGGTCCTCAGTGACGACGTTGAGAATCTCGAGCTCGTTCCTCATCTGCTCCTCCAGATGGATCTGCATGATCCTGGCACTCCTGGCGTCCCGGGTCACGTTGCCCAGCTGCACCTGAAGCAGCTCCATCTGTAGCCACTGGGTGCTGACGTGGCTGCTGAGCGAGTGGTTGATGGAGCCCATGGTCCAGTCCACCTCGTCCAGTTTCTGGCGAAGGATGTCCACTTGACCCACCGCCTCACGCAGTGCAGCATCCTGACTGTGGATGGAGGCGGTGGCTCGGGCCAGGGCTGCTCCTAGCGCGCTGCTGTTTCTCCGGCTACTTCCCACCTGCTCCTCCATCTGGGCCATAGAGCCCGTGGCATGTTCACTAAACGCCTGCAGATCGCGGATGTCCCGCTCCAGACCCTGCACCAGGCGTCCTGTGAAGAACACAAGAGCGTTATTCTTCGCTCAAGCATTAAAGACCTGACTACTGGTTCAGGTAGACTAGCACTCAGTCACTACCATGGCAGGAAATACCCGAGTAGCTGTACTTTGACTATTTTAAAACATTTTTTCCCGTATATACTATTGTACTGGTGTCCATAACACTAAGCGGCAGGTACAAAAAGCTCCGAAACTCCACTTTTGATTTCACGAGCTGAGCTGCTGCAACAAAAAAATTGACAAGCCAGAGCAAGATCAGCATCCATACTGATACCTTACTAAGTTATTCTGCAAGAACAAAATATCAGCTTACATGAAATCACGTTGAGGTAGCTTAACTTCACGTTTGGTCAATTTGCTGGCTAGCTTTGCCACCTCTGCATTCGTTAATTAAAGATTAGTATATTGTGAGGCATATTGTGCAGTAAACATTGTGCTTCTGTGTTTTGTTTTTCTTCTCCCCTATTCCGCAGTTGGGTTGTACCTAGCTGCCTCAGCTCTTCGCTGTGGTTGTGGAAGAGGCGTTCCAGCTTCCAGATGTTCTCCAGCAGGTCGCTTTGGGAAGGCAGCTGGCCGAGAGACTCCTGCAGAGCTTCGGAGCGATCTCCCAGACGCGTCACATTCTCCAGAAGAGCCTCCTGCTTCTCCGATGATGCCTGGGACCTGGAAACTGAGAAGAACAGAACACACACACACACACCAGGCTTCGTGGTCATTAATGAGCTGTTTGTCAGATCGAGTAAGCAGGCGAGATACAATAATAAAAACACATTCAGTTTCAAAACAAATGAATTTGATCTAAAGGTCCAGTATGTAGTAACCGATCTCTGGCTTTGAGTCGCTGTTGGATCTGGCTGAGGCATTGTTTAGTAACGTAAGCCAAGATTGTGCCGAGATCAACAGATCTGAGAGATATGGTGCTTTTAGTAACCGCAATACACTTCACTGCAGGAAAAAAAAAAACAGGACGCAGGAAGCAGGCATGGACGTTCTGTTATTTAACACATGCTTTTGGAATAAAGATGAAATATTTTTGTATTGGAACTTTTTCAAAAATGTATGCTTAGCCTTTGTTTACTTCAATAGGTGTAAATTTGTACACTAGGACAAAAATCTAGTCTTTGGATGATGTGTGATGTGTGAAGATGCTCTCGAGAAAAACATCCTTTACAGAAAAGTTTGTTGGAAACACCATGAGCTGTTACAAAATAAAAAAAATCTCATATTTTTCAGTAGAATCGAACATAAGTCTAACAGTAATCAACACTGTTTTCCTCTGTAATATCCATCTAAACAGGGAAAGGACCAAACTTTTGGATATAAATTTAAATTTTATATCCAGATTTCTGTAAAGCTGCTTTGTGACAATGTTCATGGTTAAAAGCGCTACATAAATAAAGTTGCATTTCTTGAATGCAAATCACCTGGAAGCTGAAATGCTTTTGTTCTGAATGCAAAAAAAAAACCCTGATTTTAAGCAAAATAATTTAAAAACTGCAATATTAATTAATATACAGTAATTCCACTACTGAGTATGGTTTATTCACAAAGAAATTGACCTGTCTATCAGGAAACATGCATTTTAGAGGTGTATTACCTGCCGTGATGATGAAGTGGGTTCTTTAAAGTTGCTCAGTTTGAGATAATGCAGTAGTTTGAGTGGAAAAAATCAACATTCTTTATGTGGAGGTGTAATGTTTTTATTGCTACAGTGTAAGAGAAGAGCAATTTATTTAAAAAAAAAAACTGAAAAATGATCGAGCAAAATGGTCATTTCTGTTTGTCTTGTATTATCTTCAGTAAGTGCTTTATACTTTCAGGGTTGCAGTGGATCAAGTCTAAGCAAACTGGATCGGAAAGCTAAACACTGTGCTTTACAAGCTGTTCAGACAATTTTGTTTAATCATTTTTCAGATTTGTTGGATAAATTGCATCAATAGCATGTCTTCTGTATGAATAAAAATATCAAAAAGCAACTTCAGAGTGTTTATTTCACTGTGTGCATGCGCTCCTGACCACCGCCTTATTAAGCAACTCTGTAGAAGGTTTTGGCTCCGCCCACTTTATAATCACTTTACATCATAACACATTGTTTCCTGATTATATAGATCTTGATTTATAGGTCATTATGACATGTATGCAAGTTTCTTTTATAAATCTTAGAAGCCACACTCGCTAGCGAGAAAATAGATGAAATCACATCTATTTTTAAACCTGTTTTTCTCAGAACCTCATTTTCCCCCCCTTTTGTTCAGAACAAAAACCTCAGCTTCTAGATAATATGCATTGATTTGATTGATTTTACAAGCTTGTTGCTATCGTTAATGATTATTACAGAAGAATTTCTCAAAATAAATGAGATTTTATACTGAAAATAAAAGAAAATGTACACATTTAATCATGTAATAAAGTCGAAGCCTCATGTGCATAAATATGTTCAAATATGAAGTGTGAAAAATGTGTGTAAATTACTTGTGATGAAGCATTAAACTATCATGCAGTTTTCCCCTTTAATGTGTGCAGCATGTACAGTGTTGAGTCGGAGTGTACTGTACTGATCTACAGCACACACACACACACACACACACACCTTGTTCTCACTCATCAAGATTTAGTGCACAACATGACTAAACGGGGTTTTTTAATGAGCATCAATCAACCTCAAAATTAAAGACACTGAAACCGGTTCCAGGTGCCATGTGCTGATGTTCTCCAGCAGGAGTTGTGTAGCAGGGGCTGAGAGGGAAGGCTGTTAGGCTGTTAGTGTGGAGTTGCTCGGTAACAGATGGCTGTTGGAATGAGACGAGGTTTGTAAGTTAATACGCTCCGAGTCGAGGTGATGTAATAGTGGCTCAGTCTTCTGAGACACGGCCGTCATGTCACTCTCACAGACCTGCAGTGCATACAGCATACACACACACACACACACACACACTCGTATACACACTACACATACACCATACACACTCGTATACACACTACACATACACCATATACACTCACATACACTGTACACACGCATATACACACTACACATGCACCATACACACACTACTCACATACGCTGTACATATACACCATACACACTCTACACGTGTACCATACACACACTACTCACATATGCACTCTGCACAAGTACACACACTACTCACATATGCACTCTGCACACATACATACTTCACATACACTCTGTACAAGTACACACACACTGTACACATGCACACACTACTCACATATGCACTCTGCACACATACATACTTCACATACACTCTGTACAAGTACACACACACTGTACACATGCACACACTACTCACATATGCACTCTGTACACATACGTACTTCACATACACCGCACACACCTCACGTACGCATTCTGTACGCGCACGCACTCTACTCGCGCACACTTTTTGTGCAGCATTTTTGCTGTGCACGTGTGCATTAAAGATGAACACATGATCTGCAGGAACTTTTCCAGGAACTCAAGAATTTCTAACTGAGGAACCGGACCGATTTTTCGTTCCCCAGACATGGTTTTGAGAATTACTGGGATGGAGTTGGTTGTGAGCCATTTTAACATCAAAATACAAGTTATCACTGAAAAACATCCCAGTCCTCCCCATCTGTTAACTACATCTATTAGGAATGCACTGAAATTAGTCACTTTTAATTTTATTTAATTAATTCTATTCAAAGCTAAGCCTCTGTCTTTCAAATATGAGAAAACATCAGTATAACAATTCAAAATTGCTGTTAATCCAAAATAATCCGTTTTACAGCAGAGCCAAGCGTGAACATTCAGCAGAAAAACACAGAATGGTATGAAGAAGCGAGAATCGAGGCTGGGGCTGATTTCCTTCTGGCTGTGACTGACAGTCGTGTCAGCTGATTACACAGAGTGACACGCCCCTTAGTTGATGTACTGTATTTCTACCCATCTGTAACATTTCATCAGCAGTGACTGAGGGTGTAATAAACATGAACGAGGTTACTGATTGGTAGTAAAACCCTCCGTTTCAATATCCTGATCAGCCGTCAGTGCGGATTTTTGATGAAAATCATCAATCGTCTTCAGAACAGCACGCAAAAGAATTGTAATTGCATCTCACGAGGTTTGAAAGCTGAGAATGCTCATTCCAATGATGTGATGCACAGAACTGTGGGAAAGTTGTTTTCATGACGAGAACATCGTGAGCATCTCAGCTTATGAGACTTAGCGTTATTAATCAGAATTTGGAGGTTATACAGTTTGACTTTGACCAGAGCATGAAATCTGGCAAACACTGAAGCCAAAACCACAAAAGCCCTGTAACAGATGGATGCGATCTCACAGGAGTAAATTAAACTGGGAAGAATGTTCTGCTCAGGAACTCTGGAGCTCCGTTCGGGAACGAATGCAGTGATGGGCAAAGGATCTCTCGTCTCTCAGTAGCCAATCACGCCGCTCCTCGCGGACGTATGTACACTCACCACACCACAGCACAGCACACACACAATATGGCTGAATATTTCTAAACACACAGCAGATTTCCTTTGATTTTCTGCAAATTATCTGGTTTTCTTTTTTGTTTCTTTAAACTAACTCTTGGGAGGAGTGCACTTCAGGGAGAAAGCCACTTTTTTTCCCCCAGTCAAGTGCATTTAAATTTTTTTTTTTCTAGACAACTCTGAAACTAGTCGGCCCACTGGACACCATTAACCTCAAACATTTTACATTCCAGTGACTATAACCAGCTCACTGCTGTTAAAAAAAAAAAAAAAGTAGCCAGATAAGTGTAGATATTTAAGTATTTAAGGAATAAATCACACCGTGTCATGCAGTTACAGGGAAATAATCAATGACAGGGTGGTGTGATGACGCAGGGCTATTGTTTCCACCCTGAAGTTGATTATTATCCTATAACAGCATGTCCTGAAGTGTGTTATTCCTTTCAAATGCTGGCAAATTGCCGACAATGAAAATTTGTTTGTAATTTTTATCCATTTATAGGTACTTTCAATGTTGTGGAACATCCATGAAACAAGCTAGTTTTTTTTTTATAGAAGTTGAAATAGGCATGGTATAGTAGACAAAATTGTTTTAGTATAGTATAATAGATAAAATAGTTACAGTATTACTACAGTACAGTAGATAAAATTTGCCTCCCAAACCTGTATATTTTATTGAATGTAATACACTAGAAATGAGAGGCTCAGATCTCAGCTCTGGAGAATGACAGGATGAAACTAATTGGACTCCTCTGTTTGTTTTAACCTCCTTAACTTACCCTGAGAATTTGGAGAAAATCAGAGAACGGTGCATTTTTCGCCCAAAAAAACACAAAGGCTAACCCCTTACCTTTTTTTGTGTGAAAATTTTGACGTTCTCAGATCTTAACCAAATTCACAGAGTTTGTTAGGGAGGTCAGGACTAACACAGGAGTGCAGTTAATTTTGTTCTATCATCCTCCAGATCTGAGATACAGTATATTATAGTATAAGTACAGTACACTATAATTATATTATTATAGCACAAGTTATAGATTGGAAATGAGAGGCTCAGATCTCAGCTCTAGAGAATGATAGGACGAAACTAATTGGACTCCTCTGTTTATTTTAACCTCCCTTACGCATGGTGTGAATTTGGTGAAAATCAGAGAATGTTGAAATTTTCGCCCAAAAAAACACAAAGGCTAACCCCTTACCTTTTTTTGTGTGAAAAATTTGATGTTCTCAGATCTTAACCAAATTCACAGAGTTTGTTAAGGAGGTCAGGACTAACACAGGAGTGCAATTAGTTTCATTCTATCACCCTCCAAATCTGAGATACAGTATAGTATAATATTAGTATAGTACAGTACAGTAGAATGTAGCATAGCAAAAGCCCATAAATAAGTAAAGATGGTGTTAAAAATTATATGAATAATGTAATAATCTAGATATTCATTATGTTGCATCAATAAAGTAAAAAGAAATAATGTTATACTATTCTTATTTTATTGTGTATCTCAGCTGTAGAGGGGGATACAATGAAACTAAGTACACGCCTGTATTAGTCCTGACTGCTCTAACGCACGAGGTGAATTTGGCTAAGATCTGAGAACGTCAAAATTTTCACACAAAAAAAGGTAAGGGGTTAGCCTTTGTGTTATTTCGGGCGAAAAATTCACTGTTCTTTGATTTTCACCAAATGCACAGAGTACGTTATGGAGATCAAAACAAACAGAGGAGTCCAATTACTTACATCCTATCATTCTCCAGAGCTGAGATCTGAGCCTGTGATTTCCAGTGTAATACACTCAATAAAATATAGTTTTGCAGGGTACAGCACTATGCACAGTATAGAATAGTGCAGTATAGTATAGTAGAAAAAATAGTAATAATATTGTAAAATAAAATAAAATTGTTATTGTTTAGAATCGTATAGTTCAGTACAGGACAATTACAATGTTTAAATTTGCCTACCAAACCTGTATCTTTTATTGAATGTAATACACTAGAAATGAGAGGCTCAGATCTCAGCTCTGGAGAATGACAGGACGAAACTAATCAGACTCCTCTGTTTGTTTTAACCTCCTTAACTTACCCTGAGAATTTGGAGAAAATCAGAGAACGGTGAATTTTTCGCCCAAAAAAACACAAAGGCTAACCCCTTACCTTTTTTTGTGTGAAAAATTTGATGTTCTCAGATCTTAACCAAATTCACAGAGTTTGTTAAGGAGGTCAGGACTAACACAGGAGTGCAATTAGTTTCGTTCTATTACCCTCCAAATCTGAGATACAGTATAGTATAATATTAGTATAGTATAGTATAGTATAGTACAGTACAGTAGAATGTAGCATAGCAAAAGCCCATAAATAAGTAAAGATGGTGTTCAAAAAAACCCTGTTTATACCTATTTAAGAGTGTATATAGTTGCTTGTTTGTGACTGGCTCGAGATTCCAGCAACTTCCTCTCTGAACTGAATGGTGCAAAATGGCTCTCTGTCCAAGAGCAGATCTCACTAGAATGTGTTTCTATTACCGTCCCATTCATACGGTTCTCCGAACTGTCAAACTGCAGCAACACAACCACAGCACAAGCTGTCTTTACAGCAGAGCCCCAGAGAGAGAGAGAGAGAGAGAGAGAGAGAGAGAGATAATGCAGCACACATGCTCCGTGTGTGTGGGGAAAACACGAGCCCGCTGTGAGTCATTTGTTCTTAAACTGCTCTCCTTCCACACAGGGACTGAGCCAGTTCTCTCTGGATGTTCTCTGTAACATGATCCCCTCTCTCACCCTCAAACACACACACACACACATCTATACACACACCCCTCACATCACCTTCTTATGCATTATTCTGTGTGTCGTGAATTTACACTGAGAAATAAGAACAAATGTAGTGCGATACACAACAATGTAAACTATCATCGTCTATTTTTGCTCATGTGAGCTCTTTGGGAACTTCGCAGGAAATAACAGGCAACTTGTAGCTTGATGGGAAATAAAGTGTACTTGCAGATACAATCAGAGGAAATCAGTGCAGGCTTTATCCAGCTCTGATTAAACGAAACATTAAGTGACGCAATTCTAGCTAACGATTCGTCTCGGACACTCAGGTACTAAGGAAACAGGAGGGGAGGGGCTTGTAGAAGGTAAAGGTAAAGAGTTCTGTAGAGAGCTGCATTGTTAGAAGAAAGCGTAATGATGAATACATAAGGAATAAAACACTTGGGGTGGTGCTGTATAGGAAAACAATCAACAATGGCGTGATGTGATACAGCTGATCTGATGCGAAGTGGTGTTACTGTCACCACCCTGAAGTTGATTAATTTTCCAGTAACAGCAAGTGTTTTATTCCTCTTATACCACAGATATTTACCAACACTAACAAATTCTTACTTATTTATGAACGACACGTCATACTTTTTATCCACTTATAGTTACATTTAAAAACCAGGTTAGTTCCTGTTCGCACTTACGTTATAGCAGCAATAAACAGTCATTTCTTTACCAGCCTCTTAACCAAAAACGAACAACAAAAAAAAGGCAGCATGTCATGTTACCGAGAAACAGCAGCCCTGTCCTGAAGATTACAGTCGGAAAACTTCAACTTACAGCTTTACATCTGACTGTTAAAGCGCTGACACTGGAGACTCCTTCTGTAAATGTTTTATTCCTTACTCAACAAATCTGGCAAGTACACACACACACACACACACTCAACACTACGTTTTAATATCTACATTAGTATATAGTGTACATTTAAGGATTTAGTCACAGCATGTGATTTGAGACACTGTTTTACTCTGTTACTCGCTCTTTTTTTTTTTTTTTTTTTTTTTAAATCCCACTCTCATTCTTCAGATTGGTGAACTCTGCTCTTACAGGGCCACTGTGTTTCCTGTACTCGGACATTCCTGATTCGCATAATTAAAGGCGCGATAATTATTTCCGGTGTTGTACTTCCTCTCTCTTGTTCTTCTGAGCGCTCTCTATTACATCCTCATTTTCCTTTTTGCTGTTAGCATGTCCTGCATCCTCACCACCATGTGTCATGTGTCATGTAGAATCAACCGTTTATACCCACTTAGCAGATTATAAAGTCATGTTTGATCTCCTAAACGCCAGCCATGGAAGCTTCCAGGTATTTTTTCCCCCCAATCAGCATGCACTGGTTTCAAGTTTTAAGACTTACAGGGAGTAGGATTGTGATATTAAAAACAAAATGAAGACAGGAGGACTGTCTTGTTGTCTTTTAAAGGACTTTTCCACATGCTTGCTGTAAAGCACACTAAAGCAAGAAACTGCTGGACACACTGCAGTTAGAATGATTAATGTGTGAGCTCATTAGTAATGATTGAAACTGGAGATGTATCTTTATCCCTAACTGCCCTAGCTCGGCCTCATGTGGTTGGCATTTCTACATCGTAGGAGTGCCAGAGGCAACAGGATGCAACAACAAAGTGACTGTTTTATCCCCTAAAAATTTACAGTTACAGTCCTTATCAGGGGCGAAGGAACAGGCAGTGGGTAAAAGCACGGGCAAATTCAAAATGATATCCAATAATAATAGCAGGGCAGATGTCAAAAACATCAAACAGTAGGACTCGAGTAGGAAACATGGTGAAGAAAATGGGGATGGGAACGGAGAAGCGAGGTAACCTCACCCGTGTCTCAATTAACATCCCATGCCCTAACACTGAAAGCTATTTCCTACACACCTACCTACAATCCTGGGAAATTGATGTGATGTAAACAACAATGTCAGAGTTCAATGCTAACCAACAACGTTTGCTGTACTGTATTTTAATTTTTTTCTTGCAATTAAATGTGCAATAACTAAATGTTTAAAAGTAATTACACAATCTTTAGTCCGAATGCATTCAAACAGTAACCGTAAATGGATAAAAAGAAACTGTAAGCTTTGGGAAATAAAATGCTTCAGGATGTGCTGTTATGAGAAAATATCATCATGTTTGCTTGTTTAGTTTTGCTCTGGAGCCATGAGCCATAATGGAAGATCTGTCTCACCAAAGCTAACATGCACTTACAAATTTAAATCTAATTTGCAGCTAAAATTGTAGCTATTTTATACGACAGTTAGTTCCGGTCCACTAATCTGATTGGTCGATCGGTGTTCCAAGAGTGCTTATATCAAGTATAACCGCACTGGGATGTTTCACTGTGTGTATCACAACTCTCTTCAGTGTTCGCCATGTAAAATCCCAATTATTAGTTCAAAACCGTTACTACAGTAGAGTTAGCGATATCATCAGCGGACATGGCAAACGGTAATTTTTTCAGGAATATAACATGACTTAAATTATGAAAGCTCGTCAGATGAAGAGGAAGAGGGGAAGCGAATTTCACTGGGAGAACCTTTAACGCGAATGTACAAATCATTGTGAACTAGCTAGCCAGCTAGCTGACGTGCTATACAGTGAGTGTGGTTTCTTCGAGATGTATTTCCACTAGCAAAAATAAACAAAACATTTAGCTATATTGTGTCTGAAATGTCACTTACTCGATATTCATTTCTTATCAATAGAAGTGATCTATAAAAGCAACATCGCCCGCGCGGTCATGCGATTATACTGAATATCGGCTTAGCTACGTCGCGCAGCCTGCGGTTCCGCATCACAGCCGTGCTGATATTCAGTACAAACACACTCGTTTGTGCAATATTGCTTAAATCATCCGCATCGTGTCCTGATTTCTGCTACAACTCCGTCTTCAAGCTTTGCAGGCTCTAGAGAATGTCTGTGAAATGGCACAAATGTCCTAAACCACTTCAACGAGGCTGAGGAACTGGATGCGGTTTGAGGCGGATGTTTACACAAAAGATTTGGGGTCAGATAGATTTCCATTACTTCTTAGCTACGTTACCGCATAGCTAATTTCACACACCCAGCATGTCTGGCCTGATCGGCTACATATAAGAGGAGGGGAAAATTGGTCATGTTGTTTTTGGAGTTTATCTGCTACAAGCCCTGCAGAGACACATTTAAAAGGTATGTTAATTTATTTACTGCAGGTAAATAAATAAATAAACAAAACCACCACCACCTCCATTTTCAGGGGACAATCAGACTTGAATATACAAAGCTATCTTTTTATAGACTGTTATAGCCATTCCTAAGAGGGACAGAAAGAAAGAGAAGTATAAAAAAAACAAAACAAAAGGAGAAATAAAGAAAGAAAATGGAAAGAAAAGAGAAAAAAATGTTATGCACAATATTCTGCTACTCCAGAAATTTTCTCCCCAATTGCTTGTTTTTTCCTCTTTGTGTACATTTCCTTCTTCTTTTCCTCCCATGTATTTGCTCTCAAATGTTTTGCTTTTGATTTGTTGATGTAAATGTGAACTCGCACACGAATAATTGAATAATTTAAACAAGTGCTGTAAAAAAAAAATTAGCCAAAAAAAGGACATTTTCATTTTTTTTTCTAGAGACACGGGTCTCACAGTGGGCTCCTGAGACCCCTAGAAGTCTGTAAGGCATAGCCAGGGGTTTGGGATTTTTTTTTTGTTTTGGAAATCACAACCCACTTTAGGGGTCCAAGCACTGAAGGATTTCAATCTACTCGAAAACAAAGACACACAAAAAAAGTAATGGAAAACAATGCGAACACTTGGATTACGTTCATAAAATAAGTCAGTACGGTCACGATCTATGATCATATTTTTTTAAACCGTTAAAGCGGTCCCTGGCTGCTCTAGAGTTGCATCACTGCCTGTTTTTTGCAGATGATTTCCCAGTTTTTTTTATGAATGGAAAACCAAGTGAATGAATACAACAGCGAGAACAGCTGAGTTGTCCTCAGGAGGTGTCCAGTGTTTACACGCGAGCAGCTGTACCATCTTCACAGCTGAAGCACATATCATTTAGCCGCCGGAGAATAATCACCCAGTCGCATAAATGTAATCTGTCATGCGTGCCTCAGCTGTCAGCCCATGGTCGTCTTTCTCTGAAAGGCTAAAGCATGTCATCTTCTACTTGAACCACTTCAGTCTCGGAACATTTTCCGCTGAGTCCAGTTCCTGTGAGACGGCGTGAGCTTTAACCCAAGAGCGATATCCAGAATAATATTTAATAGGCTGTTATATGATCCCTCATTAAACTTTGTTGGCAGCGACCTGCACTGAACAACAGACCAAAACACTTGATGTTTATCAGATTCTCAAAGAGCGAACGGTTTAAATCTCACACATGCAGGGATGTTTACGCTCCAGAAAGAGTTATGAAAAACACATGCTAGCTTTAACACAGAAAACAACGGAAATCGGTCAAATTCCCGACAAGTGACAAACTACAAGTCAATTTCTAGTGTGAAAGTAGTGTTACTACTCATTTAACTCATTGTAACTCATTTAAGGGCAAAACGCAGGCTGTCAGTGAAGAATGAAATGCCTAAATTCAATTCGATTCAATTTTATTTGTATAGTGCTTTTAACAATGGACATTGTCACAAAGCAGCTTTACAGAAATAAATGGATTCAGAATATATTGTAAATATGTGAATTTATCCCTAATGAGCAAGCCAGAGGTGACAGTGGTGAGGAAAAACTCCCTGAGACAACATGAGGAAGAAACCTGGAGAGAAACCAGGCTCAAAAGGGAACCCATCCTCATCTGGGTGCAACCTGAGTGCGATTATAAATAAATCCCTTCTATTATTGTGTACTACATGGACAAATAGTGCAATTGTGCAACCAGTAAATTTATCACAGTTTTCGCAAGAAACCCGGTTGGTTAAAAACGAAGTTGCTAGTGGCAACTGCAGCCCCGAAGGCACCACATCAATCACAGTCCCAAGCCATCACAGTACAAATAAACGGCACAGCAATCATAGAATCACCTTTATACCGTGTGCATCTTTCTTTCTGCACTGTTCTTGCGAAGATAAATGAATATTAATAAGACTAACGCATGACTGACTGCTAGTACTGGGTGTCAAAGTCATTATGGTGAGATTAGAAACCTCATGCTGCACATCTGTGTGTATGTCAGGATGACACACTCGCTCCACGAACACTTCCAAAGTATCTGAGCCCCGGCGCTCACTTATCCAGCGTTCTTATATACCTCATCATTATGACAGTGAGCGGTTTTGTTTTATTACTAATTTCCCTCGTGCCTAATCCGCTGGTCATCTGGGTTTCATTAGGAACGGCAGAGACCTGCAGAGAAGCAGATTTATTGATCATGTGACACCTGAGGAAGTCATTACGCACGTCATTCTCCATTCGTCATCTTCGTACTATCTCTACTGTCATCTGTTTTTGTTTGTCCGACCTGCAGCCAGCACATCCTGTGACCGTGAGCCAAAGTCACTGCTGCTCAATCTCAGTCTGGTTTACGTCTCGGATATTTACAGCGATGTTTACACGAAACGTTGCAGTGCTCTCTTGACCTCTAGGGGGCAGCCGTGGGTGACATCATGACCTGCAGGTCAGCTCATATCCACCTGGTTTCCAACTTCCTGGTTTTCTAAGGTATGTAGAAGTCTTATTATTGGTGAGACGAGCCAACTGTTGGAATTCCAAGTTGTCGATGCGTCTGTGTATGATGTCCAGTTTGAAAACAGGCTGATGGGAATCGGATGCTATGACCTACTGACATTCTAATCACACGTACATTGCATGCATCTAGATAGCACTATGAGACTGATGGATGTCGAATGGTAAATTTAGGGAAAACTCACCGTTAAAGATGATGATGATCTTGATGAAATCCAATGCAAATCAAGCTGTTTCTCCAATTCTAAGACACTCTGAATAAATAAAATGTCTCAGTATAGTAACCAAGTACTGTATCACTGTGAGGGTTAAACCTTGCTCAACAAAACGCACTATACAACTTATTCCTCAAGACCAAATCAATCTCAGGTCAAGTGTTCAGAAGAGTGGAAACTAGCCCTTTTGATGTTCCGTGTCAACTCTCCTTCAAATATCTGTCTTTTCATATGAATAGCAAAATTCTCTAGAGAAGGATTCATACTTCAGGTTCATTCTTCATCAGAGTCCAACATCTTTTCCTCCCAGAGCAGGTTTTGTAGACTCTAAAGCCTTGTCTGAGCTTGAAGAAGTGCACACTAGGCAACTAAAAATGTACCCTTCATATCTGTTACATTAACCATCTAAAAGCAGAAAGAAAAATGCTACTTTTACATCCATTACATCACAGGAAAATGTTCTAGTCTGTACTGGACCTCAGTTACTGCTGCCTGCTCCAGCTAGCTTTTATAACACTACTTTAATCTGTTATTGTAGTTATCATTAATATAGCTCCCTAATCTAAAATTTGCACAGGAATGTCTTTTCAATGCATAATAAACTTCAAGTGCGGAATCAGGAAATAATATTAGTTTCAGACATGCTGCTGAGCTTTTATACTTTCACCATGGTGCAAGAAAGTGGTCAATAATGATCATTTCTAAACACAACTTCCTTTTTGTAGTCAGCAGTTAGGCCACAGACAGTAAGTTCTATCTAGTTAGCTAGTTAGCTCATGCTAGCTAACACATTATGACGACTGTGCATGTGGGGAATATGAATATCTGACGAGGATGGAAACTCGGCATTAGACCAGCTACTGGACGTGAGAAAAAAAATAAAGTGGTGCGCGGTTTGTTTTATAGCATAAGCTTCCTTAATGATTCTCGGCTAATTGTCAAGTCATTGCTCATGAATGATTTGTTAGCGCATGAAAAAACACTGTAACTGCTTTTGACACCGTTGACACAGCAGGTGTAGAGTGTAACACAACTGCTATCTGGAAATCCTCACAGCTGCACTCATAGCGTCTGGGTTATGGTCCTATTAAACAACAGCTATAAACAGGAACACCATCAATCAGCACACGCCACGCACACACACACAAGGGCTACTTTCGCTGACCGTTAAACCGCTAAAACAGTTCCGCTAAGAGGAACTTCCAGTGTTCCTCAGTCAGGCATATGGTTTACGCATGAACTCGGCTGCCCAATGAGGTCTGAAAACATGGATGTGTATACATTACTGTCCACTGACATGCTAACTGTAAATATGCATTATAAAGATGGTAACCTGATCCCATAATCTCGCCACAAAAATGCTTAGAATAAACTATCCATGGTTGAAGTGTACTTATATTTACTTAAGAGATGTGCAATTTGTGAGCAAGTTAAGCAAGACATATGTTACAGACCTTTTGTCTATGAAACTAGAGGGGACCAAACATTGCTTAACACAAATATGTAAGAAAAGAGCACAGGGTCAGCCATGATACAGCGCCCCTGGAGCAGAGAGGGTTAAGGGCCTTGCTAAAGAGCCCAGCATTGAAAGTTTGGTGGTGCTGGGGCTTGAACCCCCAACCTTCTGACCAGGAACCCAGAGCCTTAACCATTGAGCCACCACTGCCACTATCAGTAATACTGAGATAAATAATACTGTCAATAATACTGTCCTGTGTTACAGCTTTACCTCTGACCGTTACAAAGCACTGACACTGGAGACTCCTTCCAGAAATTTTGGATAAACGTCTCCTCAAAGGAAACGTCACATTAGTAGAAACCTATGATGTGGAGCTGCATTATTATCAGAGCTGCTGTCCTAGAAAATTAAAATCAACACCTTCTGACCAATCAGAATTGAGAATTCAACAGCACTGTGGTACGTTAGTTGTTAAGTAATACATTACACTTGACTGCCTCCTGTTCCTTTTGATGACTCACCTTTGACTTGTTATTCCAATTCAACATCACAAACATTCAACACAGCTTTATTTCAGCGCCGCTCAAGCCAGAGCAGAACTCCCACCAACCGGACAGCTGGAATAATAAACCAAACTAAAGTCTGATGTCATTTGGACTCATGCTTGTGGACCAGCTTTCACTGGCTTCATCATTGTGTGTTAGAGTAGCATGTCAAAATATTGACCACAAGGTACAGCATATTTTGGCCAAAACGGGTATAATTTGAGCTTGTCCAAAATAAAAAAAATAAAAAAAAGAGTTTGTGAGACTGCTATACTGAATTAGCTTCAGGTTCTGGCTTTAGTTTCTTACTTTCTCAGGAGGGTGCTTGGGTGATTTTTTGTTCCTGGCAGCTGTACATAGATGATGCAGGGTTGGCCTAGCAACTCCAAACTGCACTGACCCAAACAAAGGGTCTACCATCTGTCCAAATGTCACACTGCCATGTGATACAGTCAAGGTAAATGAGACAAAGTCTGGAAAACACGGACACCAAGAAAGAGGTGCATGCAAAAGAACTTTCACTGTATGCACTTTGTTACATGCATAGACTGAGAATTTAAAACCAAAATTGCACACAGTGGTATCCAGACCAGACATAACCTGAACTTAAGCGCATTGTTCTTGTGCGATATTAGCACTGCTGGCTCACAGTTTGAAGTAGCCACAATATGCTGCACTTAAATTTAATATTTTACAATTTCCAAAATGTGTCTCCTTCATATATTATGATATTAATATCGTGATATCATTTTAATTTTTAAGTTGTATCTCACTTTTAGCTTTTATGTTACATCTAACTACATTTGACATCAAAGAAAAAACACTATTTCATTTATCAATACGCATTTTCTATCCCTCAGTTTTTCCTTGTTTAAAGGCAGATGTTTGTGTTAAAGGCGGTGGTCTAGAAGCTGACGTACGATTTTTCTTAAGCAGTAGCATCTGAAACGGCATTTTTCAATACAAGAAGACGACGAAGAAGCAGCTTTAATGTCATTGTAACGAAATTTCATTGTACATATTACAATGACAATAAAGCTGCTTCTTCTAATGAAAAATGCCATCCCATCAACTTAAGCATGTTCATAACCCAACTCTGAATACCCATAACTTTCCCCATATAAACAATGAAATGAAATATGGACCTTTATGCCCAAGTCTCGCTCTTGCCTCAGTGGATAATCTCACATGCATACTGTTGATTTACACAGCTGTTGTATAGTGATGATTTATTATCCCACTCTTCAGTGTCACCCAGAAATGGATGGGTTTCTTTTTGAGTCTGGTTCCTTTCAAGTTCCCCACCACCCCAATTCCATCTCAGGGTTTTTTTTTTCCCTCAACACCGTCACCTCTGGCCTGCTCATTAGGGATCTAAACTTACATCTGGATTTCTGTAAAGCTGCTTTGGGACAATGTCTTTTGTTCAAGTAAATCGGAGTTGAAATTGCACTTTCATGGCCATATATTTGGAACAAAAACTCCTTCCTGTTTCCTGACTAACCTTTACCCACCATTTAAACAAAAACAACAACAAAAAAAAAAAGCCCCAAGCATTTTGGTATCCACTGCTTATTTATAAAGTCAGACTAGCATTTAAGGTGGACAGGACGTGGGATTCTGTTGCAGCGTCGCAATAGACAATGTCTGGCTTCAAGGCTGACCACACACTGGTCTATAATTGGCTACTGAGACTCCATACTCACTGAAAGGGCCTCCATCTGATCAAGGATGAGAGGCTCCATGTTAGACATGGAAAGACACCTGCTCGAGCATTTGGGAATTCAGAAATACCTCAACTCTGTGGTTTTGGAATAATAACTATTCAGCCCTCTTCTCCTCTGCTGTGATATATGCAGATGCATTCTTACTCCATTTCCCTCAACAGATATTACGCTAAATCATGTCACTATAATTTCCCCAAACTGTCTGTAATAGTTCAATAGCAATTCAATAACACCACATGACTCGAAATCATGTTGAGCACAGTCCAACAGGCCTGGGAAACCACTTTCACACACAACCGAGGTATCGTGATGGTGTTGACGTCTGCATGTTGTTGTCTAGACAATAAAAATCCGTTTTTGTGTCAGTGATATTTCTCCCAAACTCTCGCTAGGCACTGGTGTGCGGACTGATTTCTAAAAAAATCTTTTAGAAAGAATGATCGAATGTACCAACCACTCAAATATTTCTTCATGCTGTGTTTTCATAGTAATGGAGTAATATTATTTCATAGCTGGAATTCTCTATTGTGGCTGGGACACAAACACACCACTTCCCATGAGGCTTTGGATAGTCTGTTATGCTAAATTTAAAACAGAGAAAGCATTCATGGACTCAATAAATTGGCCCACTTTTTTCAATTACAGCCGGCTGTCTCAGGCGGTCCCCTCCTGCTGAGAGGAGACGTAATCCTTGCTCTGGTGGAGGAAGATGTCGGACTCTGGAATCTGACTTCTCCATTGAGTCTAGCTATTCGACCGGAAAGAAATGCAGTTGAAGTAGATTTGACGTGCGACGTCAAGAAGAATAGGTTCCGCTCTTGTGAGTCTCCAGTCTTTAAGAATGAGGTTCCACATGATGAGCATCACTTCAACTCAAATTCTGGCATACCACGACTCAAGATGGCGCGAGTTCTTAACGGCTACTTGGGTGGTTAAATTCATATCCATTCATTACGTCAGGGAGAAAGGCCACAAAGGTCAAGACCAATTAGCAGTTGGGATGTTAATTACCATGCTCTTTAACTCTGTCTAAACGTGATGACTTCTGACTGTGCTTTTCATGGTGCAACTGGTCCCACTGAGTTCCCAAAAAACAGCCTTGGGCTAATGAGGTCTGGACAATGGAGGCTTGATGGGGTGCAAACACTCATTATGGAGGCGGCATACAACAACGGGGAGCACTGACCAAATGCTTAAGCTTAGGGTTCCTGCAGGGTTTCCGAGCAACCGCTGTTTGGACAAGCACTTGAGACTGGCTTGGGGCCCTCAATTCAGATTCTCAACCCCACTGAATGTGTGCTCAACAAAGTGAGACATTGCTCTGGCAGATGTGAGGATTGACTTTCCTATCCGTGAGCTTCGTGTGGAAGAACTGCACGACAAAAATAGCTGTTCTCCTAAGCGCAAGAACGGTTTCTAATCGCTGGTCATGTACAAGAAGTTCACATTGAGCTGCGTTTCATACACGTTTCCCAAACCACAAAAAGCTATCTTGACAGAAGAATAACATGTGGGGACTTTTGGTTTAGATCAAGACCTGGTATGCATGAATAATTTGCCCAAAGTGAGTTTATGCAAAGGGACGCACTGAGAGCTGGCACCTCTTTCCGGCTGATTTATCAGATTGTGGTGGTGTTAGCTTTCGGAAAATGAGAACTCTGCTTTACTTCATCAGTCTTACTGATGCACGATCAAAGCCTTGGAAGTTCAAACTGTGTGTGTGTTCTGGGGTAACTCACAGTTTATGGAGAGGCTGTGATCCTACGTGATCTGAGAGATCTCAGTTTGAAGAGCTGCATGAATTCAACAATGCTTGCCAAACTCTGTGTGCATTAAAAACAAAAAAAGAACTTGGATTGCGTGTTGTTTTTTTGGGCGATTTCTAAAAACTATCCATAGTTTTTAAATAAATACAGGTTGCACTTAACGGTTTAAGACTTTCAACACTTGGCTTGATTCTGCCAGGGAAAGAGTTTCTTCCTGATGTGAACAGATTATGAAACTTAGCCCAACTGAAAAAGAATCTATAGGTTGTGCACCAAATTCACTGCCTCATGACTGCAGGGTTTTGTGTACGATTCACAAATCACAAAGGCTGCATTACTAGCTGACAAAAAAGGTCAAGTTCTTTTTTAAGACCAAAACAACAGACTTGTGTATAGACCACATGTGTGTGTTTGGCGCAGGTTGAGAGAAAAGCTGAGTAATATGTGCTAATGGATCATAAACATCAGGCGTGCAGTTAAAGTGTTGACAACCGTTACTTTATGCTAAGGATTAAATATATAGAGACATGTTTTCTTTTTAGTTTTCTTTCCACTAATGATATTTATCTCCCTAGTCGGCACTTAGGATAAAACCTTGGACTAAAGTTATGTCTTGTAGTTCATCTGCGTCCAGTTAAACTGAACTTCTGAGGATTCTATCAGTATTGATCTTTAAGAACTCGAGATTCTTTAGAGGCTGAATTCCATGTTTCTTATATTAGTTAAACAAAATAAAAACAGTACAATATGTAAATTATAAAGCTATAAAGAACAATAGGCCATAATGAATCAAAATGGCATCATCTATAAAAAAAAAAACCCAGTGAATCGTGCCCTGAACATGGCTAAGGATGTTGTACTTTTCTTTGAGGTGCTACAAGGTACAGTGCTAGGTCCTGTATAACATGTATGACACGAATATAAAATGTTTATGTCAGAGACTCATTACTTAATATAATCAAGAAAATTAGCTCAACTATTGATAAATGCCTTAAGGCTATTATTAGCAAGGATGGCCGGTATAAAATGTGCTAGTACGCCTTTAAGTGTGTAATATGTTGCGCTACATCGTTTTTATTATGAGACCTCATGATATAATCACATTGCTCAACCCTAATAGCTTCATTGTTGAGCTAATGATAGATATTAAACTTTAGCCTCAAGCCTAAGATCATATCTGATCAATCATATCTGTGATCATTATAAATAGTAAAATCTTAAGGAACGCGTGTGCTGTAAAAGAGAATAACAGTAAAGGAAAGATTTTGTTGCCGTCTGAACGGAAGGACAGAGGAGGCAATTCGAGTTGAGCCGTCACCTGGAAATACTTTAAAGAGGTGAAGATCTGAGACTAACAGCGCACCACTTGGAAATCAATCTTCCTTCTCTTTCATCCTAATTCGAGACCACTGGATTGAGTCGCTGCCCCAATAAACTGTATCAGTATGCCTTTCAGATCCTGGTCCAAGTGTAATTATGGACACCGTGTTCATACACGGAGGCATGAGCTGAAACGGAGTGGTGGAACCTGAGCGCCGTCTGTTCCAAGCAAGTCGTCATGCCCGAGCGGGAAATGGCATGTTGCGTTTCGGCTTTTTTATCATCTCAGCCGTAACCCTGTAATGAACTGTTTACTCAGATGGATTTGGTTTGGTAAAATTGTGTGAAGAACTTCATGTCCTTAACTGTGATGAAGCCAATTCAAATCTCTCACTCAGCCGTATTTCTCCGACAATGCCAAGATCACCCTTTCACTCTCTTACTCTCTCTCTTCTCCCATGGATCAACAAACAAATGTAAAAGTGTTGAACTCGTTCAGAAGTACAGGCACTGTAACCCAAGAGCAAGCAGATCAGTTAAATGTTGACATTAGACACACTCTTGCTGAAATTACCTATTAAAAACATACAGGAGTACAAGATCTGAATGCTTTAGTCAGCAAACACAACTGAACCAAAACAGTCCAATTTCGAAAAATTAGCTTTCGTCTCACCGAGTTGCAACAAAAAGCTCCATGCATTATTTACATTAACTTCCTTCTACTTGCAGAAAAGCCTGTAACAAATTCATCAATGTCCAGCGCATGAATTACTGATTTTTTATGAGCCAGACTAAAGAGATTTTTCCCATCAGTCATGGGGCATTGAGCGTCAAAAAAGCCTTAAGTTCTCTCGAGAGTGTGGAGAATGAGCTCTCGCGCAAAGCTGTCGAGGAACCCGTGTCCAATAACTGAGAAATTCATTCTTACATTCTTGCGACAGCGCAGCCAGCATCACCTTGAAGCTTGATTGGACCGCAAAAAAACGATTTCTGGAAAGGCTACGGAGATGCTCGTGGAAGTCAGTACCATGAAATGTGCTCGATTTTGGTTCAAGTTAAGTCCAAATTCCTGCTCGTGCTCTCAATTTTCTCGTTTTAAAGAAAGCCCTGTCAAAAAAAAAATAAAATAAAAAAAATTTAAAAATCCCTTGCATCTGGACGATCCTGTTTGATTTCTGTATAGAAAAAGCTCATGTACTGACAGCAAAAAATGTGACATTTCTACTATATTTCTTATATAGTAGTGATTCTTTTCAGTTTGATGTGGACCAAGCATAGGTTTTGCCCTTTGCCCTGTGTGTGTGTGTGTGTGTGTGTGTGTGTGTGTGTGTAGAGATTTTATTCTAGATTAATTTGCTACTGTAGACAGGTCTTGTTGGTAATCATTCTATAATCTGACATCAACATAACATGCATACAGCGCAGACATGCTTATACACACACACACACACATTATATTAGTGTGTGAGAAATAACATCATTTTGCACAGCATTTGCACCATAATGATGCTAATAAATGGTCAGTGAAGTCATAATCATTATAAATCCTCCATATTTAACCACTCCAGATGTCAAAGAAATCCAGCCCTTACTTCAAATGGCATCGAATCACATTTTATTGACTTCCGCCTGCTATGCTGTGAAACAGGATTAAACAGACGAGATCATGCATTTTCCCATTCCTGTACTACTGAGACAGCCAATGAAGTACTGGATTTTTTACTGCAGGAGCAGAAAAGAAAGCTCGATCTGGTTTTATAAGATAAACTGTCATTCCCCCTATAGCACATTATTTTAAAAAATTATTTTTACTGGAAGATATGGGGAAGATTTCATCTTCCAGATCCTAGACCAAAATTACACCAATGGGAAAACATGACATACAGTATTGCTTTTCATTTGTGACATTCGCATGCCATCATTGCATTACTCTTAGGCCACTTTATCTCCGAATTTTACTTCCATCGGTGAGCTGCAGACGTGCTACACTGAAAAGCAAATCTCCAATCACAGCCCTAAGCAGTACTCTGGGTTTTGGTTGTAATTCGAAGAAGCTCAGTCGCCATCTCTTTCTGTGCATGCGGCCCGCTTTATAAAGCCGAGACGTGGAGTGTCCCAGAGCTCGTAAAAACTATCAGATCTGCTTTCAAGCTTGAATTTGACTTAATCCAGGTCTCACTATGCAGGGATTTCAATTTTTAATGGAGATACCAGTGATGTCCACGACATGTACTCTTAGTACTGTCAGTCATCAGTGCAGGGTTTTCTAATGCACTGAACCCTTAATCATCAAGCTATTCAAAATTACTCTACTATTATTACATAGATTTCCTACATCTTATTATATCAGTAATCTGGTGAGATAGTAGATAGCTCCTTATCATGGGGTATCCACACACTTATATATTTAATTGTACAGATATTTCCTCATACCCCCTATACCCCCCCAAGCCCTGAGATATTCCTGGCTATGCTGCTGCGATGAGGTGTTTAAAAGCCCAGCGATGCTGCTGTACCTGATACACTCATACCATCACCACACACACACACACACCCATGTCAATGCAAATAATATCTGCTTAGTCTTAGTCCTACAGTGGTTGGTATCCATTGATGGAGGAGTAAAGGTGGGCTAAGACACAAGATTTTTATTTGTCATATACATAGTTATATACAGTATATAACTTGCAGCTAAATGAGAACCTGAACTCCTTCTCTTTAGACTGTGCATAAATAAGAAATATATATACAGGAATGTGCAAAAAGGGGTGTACAAAATATGCAAGTATGTTACATGTAGCAACAATACAAAGCGCAAAGTGCGGAGTGTCCATGGAGTGTGGAGTGACTGGAGAGTCTTCATGGAGTCCTGAGGGCTCTGCATGGTGGACAGACCTTCATGGAGTCCTGAGGGCTCTGTATGGTGGACATGTCCATGTTGAGGAGTCTGATGGCCTGAAGCTTCTCTTGAGCCTCTCAGTTTAATACATTATGCACAGCAACAGACTGGATACAAGGCGTTCTAAGTAACATGGCACCTTTGTCATGATATGAATGTTTTGCAACTTAGTGGTTTATACAGGGGAAAAAAGTGCTGTTTGCATCAACACCCTGATGATCGGTTGGCATCAGCCCTGAGGTGGGGCAACTTTGTGAATAGCTCCGCATGGAACAGGGCCAGGTTAAATAACCATGACGCGGAACATTAAAGAAAGAAAAAAAAAATGTGAACAATAACACTGTGCTGATGTGTGCGCACTTTGAAATCAAACCCAACTGTAAAATAGTTAATAGGACCCAGGTCTCATGTAACTAGCCATGTCCTGATTATGATTCATACCAGCCGCTTGGATGCTCTCGCGAGGCCCATTTTCTCAAAACTGCCTTAATACGCTTAATTAACGCAACATAAACTGTCGGAAATGTTGGACCGTCATGAGTGGCTCTGTTTTCTCGCATTCACGACCATAATAACAGAGGCTGAGCTGTAAAAAGCTCGTGAGGACTGAAGCTCTTTTTCTTACCCTTGTTTACTTGTGTAAAAGAAAGAGATACTTTCTAGGATTCCAGTTGTAATCCTGGAAAGCAGGAGTTTGACACAGTTTGGTGATTTAACAATGCTAGTAGTAATTAGCCGACAGTGTGTCAGCGCAGTGAAAACACCGAGCCGTGCTGGACGCTGGACACCGCGGCCCCTCGCCGTCTCTCCTCGGCTTAAAGCCCATCTAAAAACTCCTGCCAAATAAGTCCATTACTTTCCCTCGTAAAAAGCGGACGATCGAAGTTGCCATGTCTTTCTGTGCATGCGGCCTGGTTTATAAAGCCGAGACGTGGAGTGTCCCAGAGCTCGTAAAAAACAATCTGATCTGCTTTCAAGCCTGAATTTGACTTAATCCAGATCTCACTATGCAGGAATTTCAATTTTTAATGCAGATACCAGCTCATGAGGTCACTGACATGTGCTCTCATGCATGCATTCAGGGCAAAACATTTCAGCTCTGTTTACTTCTCAGATGAAAACAAACCTGACACTTTTCTTCCAAGTTATTCAGCTGGGTTTCGTTCTAATATTTTGACAAAGCTTCACAACATGTCGAGTATGGGGAACAGTTTCAAAATGTCAGATTTCTGCTGTTGGGCTCCATTTTGTCAAATGTTTGTGTTAACAGTCGCTGGACACGTTGACGTAATCACGAGAGGTTCCATAGAAAGGTGTTTTCCAGGTACATTGTTGCTGGTAGAACAAAGTTAAGTAATAAGCAGCAATGCGGTGGTGTTGACATTTACGGTGTAGCCGTAGTTACAGGGTTACAGGAGACTTTCTGCTTTGTAAGCTACAGCAGCAGCCAGAGCAAATGCAAATAACATTTTCAGCAGAAAACAGAAATCACTGAAGGGGAAAAGACGCGTAACCTCTTTCAGGGTGTGGTTTCTTTTCACTTCAAGCCAACTTTATCTAGGTGACTTATTTTGACTTATAAATTCTCAAACTGAGCTATAATGAACCAATAGAAAACAAGAGGGCGGGGCTGTGGATACAAGTGCAGGATGTCATTTGTCCTGTTAGCATGCCACCACTGATGTACACTAGGGATTTTTTTGTGCTAAAATTCTAGTTTTCCTCTCTGCCTGCAAGAAATTTCTAGTTCTCAAATGTTAGCACAACTAAATATTAATCCAAAGAAAATCCAAGGAAAAGATTGTCAGTTGTACAAGGGGAGTGATTTTTTACATCTGCCTGCATCCCCTCTGAAATGAAGCCCAGCTCTCCTCTTTAGCCGTAGCTGAAAACTGGATGTATTCAGCGCTGATGATTCCCGGGCTGGTGTGTGTGTGTGTGTGTGTGTGTGTGTGTGTGTGTGTGTGTGTGTGTGGACAGATGCAGCACAGCTGGTGGGGGAATGACTCATTTTTGCAAGCTCGACCCAAATCTGCAATTCAAATAAATACCTTCATGCTAATTCGATATCAAAGTCTCTCTCTCTCTAGCACATAACAGAGAATTGACTCTGTGAACGTATGTCTTTAGAGGAATTAAAAGTGACACAAACATACAACTAAATATAGCTCAGATATTGAACTGACAGTAGTGCAGCTACAAATCACAGGTTTACGTCAATGCGCTCGTTCCAATGCGTTATTGTTTCTATAGTAACAGCTCATTCACAGGGACTTGTACAGCAGACGCGCCACCTAAACGGATTTAAAAATGTGCATCAGGAAATAATCTTGTTCATATTCATATATTTAAAACTAAAAGTATTTGAAGCCTGACATCTTTCCAACCCTATAGGGTCAGTAAACATTATAAAATGGCCACTGAGTGCAAATAAAAAGCCGTACACACACACTCACTCTCTTTCCTACACTCTATATGAGTGTGTTTTATAGAAACGCACACCAAGTTATAGTCGAATATCTTTTTCTTTTTTTTTCTCCATTACACACCATTTGGTCACGATTCGTAAGCAATGTGTGCATTTCACTGCTATAGTTTCACCAGACTACACTCTTAATATATAGCTCTTTTTGGATTAATCACTGAAACATGACTCCCTTCTTAACCTCAATATTTTTTTTACCCTCGTGGATTTTACTTGAATTTGATAGAGCTAGGATGTTGGAAAACGCAGCTTTAAAAACAACCCCATGTGCCAATGTGATGATCGTCGCTTGGTGACTCTCGTTAAATTACTGCTGCTGTTTTATGACGACGACCTCCTGCTTTATAGCGCAAAACCTTCATGTTCTCTTATAGGTTCACATCTTTTTTGATTCAGGACTCCACTCGAGAGTCTTAGTGTGCTTTCACACCTACTGGTCTGTTTGCAGAGTTCAAATAAGAGTGAAACTGATGCTGTTGGTTTGTTGGCTATTTGGTTTGATTTTGCAAATTATTTAAACAAAACAAAAAAATGCTAAATAAACTGTTTGAGGGACATGTAGAGATAAAAACTTAATTGTGAATCACAATCACTGGTGAAGGAATTGCTTGTAAAAATGACGACCAAAAAAAAAAAAAAAAAAAAAACTTGAGAGAAACAACAGAGACCACAGACTTATTAGAACAAATGACTAGATAATTATATAAATAACTAGCGTAAAACATTTTCTGTGTCGCATCCGGTGTTTATTTTCTCTTTTTGATCGTCCGTTCAAATCTCCAGAACACATGGCATTCCTGCAGCTCTGTCCTTTGGCTCATTTTGTGTCTCGTGGCTAAGTTTAGCAACTCGCATCCACAGCAAAACGCCGCAACCCAAAACACGTTCGTGTTTGATTCAATTCCTGCAGTCGAATAGATTCTGAGTCAAAAGTGTCTCTCTCTCTCTCTCTCTCTCTCTCTCTCTCTCTCAACGAACTGCACTAGAGTTCACTTGGAAGCCCTCGGAGACCATCTCGCTCTGACGCTTTTGGACTGCTTGTTTCAGTTGAGGGTGACTGCAGAGTGTGTCCTGTCTAAAGCACTGCGTAGAAGGGAGCACACACCAGAACTCCATTCAAACAGATTACACACTGTGTATGTGAAAACACATTAAATATCACCAAACCACAGAGTGCTCATGAACATGTGTGGGACAGAGTCAGGGACGAATGTAGATTTTCATCACTGGGCTCCTAAAAGTGCTTTTACCTGTGCAGTGTTTAGTTTGTTTGAATGAATCCTGGTGTGTGTGTGTGTGTGTGTGTTCTCTTCGGTGTGGTATTTTAGGTGAGAGAGAGAGAGAGAGAGAAAAAAAAGAGAGTCTCCCTTCGCTTCGACTGTGTGATTCGAAAGTGCTTCGACTGTGTGATTCGAAAGTGCTTCGACTCGGAATCGACTCGACTGCAGGAAGTGAATCAAACAAACTGTGGGCGTTTTTTTTTTTTTTAGACGCAATCCGCAAAACTGAGCCAAAGCACAGAGCTGTAGCACTGCAGAAACACCATGCGTTCTTGGATAAACAAAAAGAGAAAAATGCTGAATGCAATACACAAAACACTTAAACCTTTTTTTTTTATACAATGATCCAATCATTTATTTTAGCACTCCAAGCTCTGTGTCACTGTATTTCAGATAAATGTTATGTCAGAAATTTTACGAGGACATTTTCAGCTCTATGCGCTACTCAGACTTTTTTTTTCTCTCTTTCTGGTTTATTTAATTATGCGCAGTTTGAAACTAATGTAAACCGAACTGCAAACGAACCAACAGCGTCGATTTCGCTCCGATTCAGACTCGGCAAATAGTAGACGCACAGCAATCTGTCACTGATTATTTTCCTATAAATTCCAAATGTACAAATTAATATGGCATGTTTTTTTGGATGAATATCACTCTTGTGCTGTTTAATAGTTGTAATATTATGTAGCCTTATTGCCTGCTGAGTGTATCCTACATGGCATACAGCTTAATAGTGTTTTTTAAACTGATTCCTGATTGGATTAAAAATCACAAGTCTTCACTTGAAATGGATTTCTTTCTTAAAATAATAAGCTCTTAAATTCTGCTTGTGTAAAATTATTTATTTCGTGTGGTACGCTTCAACACACCTGAACACAGGACCACTGAGCTGAGATGCTGAATAGTGAATATTTCTCCAGAAGCATCTCTGAAAAGTGTCAAAATGCTCAAAATGTTAAACCTCTGAGTTTCTGTTCACAATTTGAAAGTTTCAACACATCGCAGGAGAGAGACGTGTTAATCCGAGCTGTGATGCGTCCATTTTTCTTTAACATCAGCAGTGTGTGTGTGTGATCATACTCAAGTCATACAGTACTCTAACCTCTACATAGCTCTGTCTCATGGCATTAAATGTAAGAAACAAATGGCTTGGAGGTCAGGTGTGCATTACTGTGAAGCTAATTCCACAAGACAGCGCCATCGTTTCGGAAAAGCAACGATTTTCCTGGAGCCGTTTCGCTTTGCATGCTCGCGATTAGTTCCGCATGTCCAACAAACTGAAACATCAGTGCATCGAAATGAAACATTTCAGCTACAAGAGTCGAGGTTTTATAGGTGCAGGGCAGAACGCTGTCCCAAACAACCCAAAAAAAAACAAAAACAAAACAGAACAGAATATGGTCTAAAAATTCATTACAAACTATGGCTTAGGATGTGTCTGGTCAGATCACTGCACTGAGATTAAGAGACAAAAAGATTCAGCGAGAAATGAAGCCAGATGGAGAGAGAGAGAGAGAGAGAGAGAGAGAGAGAGAGAGAGAGAGAGAGCGAAGGGAGGTGCAGTTCTTAGCATTTTACTCAGATATGTAGTACTGCAGTCTATAGCCCCGTTTGGTTGGGATTAGTTTTACACAGTGAGGTGGGGTAATGTAATTATCATCCGTGTGTGTGTGTGTGTGTGTGTGTGTGTGTACCTCTAAGAGTTAATCCCTATCTGAATCGGTCATGTCAGTAAAATTTTTTTACGGACTGCTCATGCACATGTCTGGAAAGATTACACCACATTTTACCTTCTATAAAATGAGCTGTAAAAAAAATAACCCCAGACACGGATGGGCCATATGACAAAAATATCACGGTTCGCAAAAGCATTTCTACAATATGAGATATGCATCATGATTTAACAAAGCGGTCAGTTTGTAATTATTATGGAAAAAAAAAAAAATGAAAAGAAATAGATGATATCTGAGAAAAGCTCACTGTGACTCTTTATCACAATACCCCAAGATCACAGCTCAAGCCCCAGGTAATATATCGCAGTATACTGGTAAAGACTGCATTGCATCCTGTGGGAAAAGAGTTTTAAGTTTGTAAGTTTAGTTTAAAGACACTCCAGTAATCACTCGCTCTTTTCCATCATCTGCTGCCAAAACCAAAAACGAGCCAAGCACTGGCAGAGTTTAATACTCAGAACAACAAAATACAGACGTTTGAAAGCCAGAATTGAGACAGATTTTCTGCTTGATTGTTATTTAAGACGTGTTGGTCTGATGCATCTTTCTGAAAGATGTTGTTTATTTAACACGTTTACGAAAACAAGACCTCGGGCAGCGCTTTAAGTTTTCCGATGAGTTTTTTTTTTTGTGGTTTCTCAGTAACATGACAAGCTGCGTTTTATTTTTGTCTTATTTACTTAAAGAGAGAGACTAGGAGAGGCGGGGTGAGGGAATGACACCAGTCGGTTGTTTACAGCTGCTATAACGTAAGTGATAACAGGAACGAACTCGTTTCATGGATGTTCCACAACTATAAACAGACAAAAAAGTACAATGGGTCATTTGATAATAAACAACACAATACAGAAACGCTTCAGGATGTGCTGTTACAGGAAAATAAACTTCGGGGAGGGAACAAGAACCCCGCTTCATCACATCACCCTGTTGTTGATACTTTTCCTGGAACGGCACAACACCAAGGGTTCTGTTCCTAATTAATGTCTGGCTAAATTCATCTTAGACCTCTCGGACCGAACTTGCTAGTGTGTAGATAGTTCGGTATCAAGCGTATGTTGGATATGTGGGTAAATATGATTTTGAAATTGTCTGATATTTTGTGTTAGCCATGTAACATACTGTACGAACGCGAGACATGCGAGAAGTGAGACATGTGTACCTGCGATGCAGAGGCCGAAGATACTCAGCAAGACCAGGATGTAGAGGGAAACGATGGCGTATTTGATGGCGGACAGAGAGTCCAAGTGGCCGCAGCAGCTGTCCGTTTTCCTCCGCCGCTTTCCAGAACTCGCTGCACAAGAAGAGAACAGAAAAGAGATGAACGAGGAAGCGAGGGCCGTGCCACAGAAATACGATTAAACATTTCTCTAGACAACAAGAAAGGTATTTCATGACATAATACAGTACATCATCAAGACAACAAGACACTGAGCGAGTGAGAACGTTAGATGAACAGATGTGATGTTAGAACTCGACTTGCAAAATGTCTGGTAATGAAACTTTTCAGAGAGAATCCAGATCAGTAACAAAAAGTATGACAGACATTTATATAGATATAGATTTATATAGACACAGGAAAAAAAAACACAACAGCATATCTGCTTTAATTTTCTGATTATACATAATTTTCTGGAAACGCAGGATTTGCCGTTTACTCCCATGAATGTGCCTAAAATGTCAACATTGGCATCATGTCAGCGTTTATGTGACCTGTGGATGATGTCAGAGTTTCACATTACAGAGCCTGGCTTCAGAAGGTTACGTACATAAACACACTTAAGACTTAAATAACCACCTCCTGGAAATGACTTCCAAAAGCATGACTCATCTACAGACTTATCTACAGTCGCGCCTTCTCATCGGTTTATTAGGTGTCCCGTTCAGATATCTGCACGGCTTCGACTCGTAAGAATCAACAAAACATTTCCACCACCTTTATGCTCTGCAGGCCATTTAGGAACTAAGTGAAGCAAGCTGGCATTCCTAAATGTTGTAAATGTTTTTTGAGCAGAAATAACAGCAGTGTGTGAGGACAGGGAAGCAAGTCGGTAAGTGCGCAAATCCAAGGACACTGAGAATGATGATTGGTTATATTATCCATAGTTACTATTTAAATAAGTGTAGTATAGAAATTCTGTTTCTATTTCACTATTTTAATTATTCTGATTGTATCTACCTTCACTTGTCCTTAACATAATAATGAGCATAATTGAAAACAGGTATGTAGCCTATTAATTCTCTCACTTGTATATATTAAGCATGTTTGTGTTCACAGCTTGACTCAGTTTCTCCTCCTACAGCTGATCTGCAGTTTGTTCCTCATTCCCTGTTTCTAAACCAGCAAATCCTCACTCACAGATGTCAAAACACTCGCTGGTTCCCACTGAAGCTCACGGAGGAAAAAAACGGTTGCGTGCGGGCAGCTCACACAGCTCCCCATGACACACCCAGCTGTTCTGCTGTCAACACTCCACGCTCAAGGTTGTTTTATTACCCAGCATGCTCGCTGATTCTCTCCGCTCTGGGATCAGGCGTCATATGACCACTGTTAGACTAAATTATTAGGACATATCTGTAAGAATGGTGAGACTAAAGTGCAGAGTTGTTTTCCCAAAGAGGCTAGGCAGCCAAGTGTTCCACACACGGCACCAAAATATTAAATAAACACTAAAATATCAGTTTTTATTCTTATGTCCAGGATATAATGGTTTAAACAAGCCACAGGCAGCTTTCATCCACCCTTGTTACAGCACTTTTGATGGCAAATCCCAGGAGACTAAAAGCCTGATTTTCTCCCCCTCTCTCTATTATTTGAGCTTACCTTCTTCACAGAGGTTGAGTTTGGACAGGTTCCGTCCATCGTAGCCCTCCTCATAAAACGAGCCATTGTCTCGCTCCTCATATGTGCTCAGGTACATGGCCTTGTTCTCCATTCAGGACCTAAAGCAGGAGAGAGACATTCAAAACCACCATCAAGAGTTGAACCAGAACAATCAGAACCATACTCACTGAATCATTTTTTTTAACCAGGACACTGAAGACCACACTCTTACCCTTTAGGATCATTATTTTAAATATTCATAGCTTCAACATGGACAGAGCTGATCAGATTCTCCACTGCACACATAGCATGTCTATTCGGAACTGGTGGGCCAGTGGCGCAATGGATAACGCATCTGATTAGGAATCGGAAGATTCCAGGTTCGGCTCCTAGCTAACTCTACCCTCTAGGTCAGTGGTGGCCCATTGGTTAAGGGTTACCAATCAGAAGGTCAGGGGTTCAAGCCCAAACACCACCAAGCTGCCACTGTTGCACCCTTGTGCAAGGCCTCATGGCTGACCCAACCCTCTGACCCAAACTTCCTAACAAGCTGGGATACGCAAAGAGAGGAGTTTTGCTGAACTATAATGTATATATGACAAAGGCTTTATACTACTCCTTTTTTTTTTTTTTTTTTTTTTTAAACCAACTCACCTATTCAAAAAGACCTTCACATTCATTCAGAACCATCCGATTCAGGACCAGCACTGTCTCAGTAATCATTAGACAAACATTTAGAACTTCCTTCTGATCTATTCTGAACCACTGTTACTCATTTAGAACCACCTGACCCATTCGATCTAGTCCAAACCAACATGGCACCCATTCCAAACCACCATCTCACCCATTCCAAACCAATAGATTACCTATTTAGAACCATTTACCCATTTACACCCATGGTTTAGAAGCATTCCAAACCACCATCTTTCCTATCCTGAAGCAAAATGTTATCAATTTAGGACAATCTTTGCCATTTAGAACCATATTCTTACCTTTTCCGAACCAGTGTTACACAGTTAGAACCATCTCGCCCATTCCGAACCACCATCTTTCCCACTCCAAACCAATATGCTACCCATTTAGAACGACGTTACCTAATTAGAACCAACATAGTACCCATTTAGAATCATCCGACCAAGTCCAAGTCAACATAGTACCCTTTCCAAACCACCATCTGAATCATTTCTAACCACCCTCTTTCCCATTGCAAACCAACGTTACCCATTTAGGACAATCATCTCCATTTGGAACCATCTCCTCAACCATTCCGATCCAATATGTTACCCAGATAGACCCATCTCACCTATTCTGAACCACATCTGACCCATTTCCTACCAATATGTTACCCATTTGGGACCATCATTATGTCCATTTTGAACCACACTCTCACCCAATCAGAGAAATTCTCATTAAGGATACATTTTTTTCTCTAAATGACTTATACAGTTACACATCCCACAAATATTCTCACGTTTTAACCTCTAAACTTTAAGACAACAAAAAGAGAAAACACATGAAAATTGGAACACTTTAAATTGGTATGACTACAAAATATTTCCCCCTTCCCCAGTGGGTTTAATTTGTAAGTATTCTTACCCTGACCAACACTTTCTATGGAACCATTTACTACAGCCACAGCTGACATAGTCATCAGTGAACTAATTGTAGCCCTAAGCAACATTCTACTTGGGCCCAGTGTTGCAGATCTCAAGGGGAATCATGGTAACAACTGTGGTCTCACTGTCCTATATCAGTAAAAATTATTACAAAAGCATACATTATTAAAAGAAACCCAAACCCATGAATCAATTTGCATCCAATGTGACACTTGGGTTAAATCTTCAGTTATATTCACATAGCCACAGAACCTTCCCTGCATAATTACAATCACGTTCATGAATGTGTGGTATTGTGTCCTTTCAGAAATGAGAAACACACTCTGCGAAGTGATGTTGTATGCTAAATAAGTCCTACGTTTTCCATTACCTCGTCTACAGGTGCCTTGGATTGGGTTTCTGGACATGAATCGCATGCGTTGGCTTTTAAAAACAACATGACGAATGACAAGCGGAACGCTCCAAGCTGGCTTTAAACGGTCCAGTAAAACAAGCGTCTGTCAGCGTGATCCAGGGTGTGTACAGAGAAGACTGTGTGTGGCTTTCGCTTTTTACTGGCTCTGTCATGTGTGTGACCTCATCAAAGTTTTTTCTTGGGGTGTTTGTTTTGAATTCTTAGTTTGCAGGTTGAGCAAGGACTAAACGGATTATTCAATTAAATTATTCGAAAACATAAAAATTCCATGTTACATTAGTCCATATGACCACATGTCTCTTTTGGACATTAAGACTTGTGCTACGTTCACAGTAAGTGCACACACTACATTACTCAGCTACAGCAATATATGGGAATAAAGAAATGATGGAATGGATGGGTGGATGGATGGATCCCATCAAAGAAGAGAAATGAAGGGAATGAAGAAATTATGGGATGGGCGGATGGAAGAAAAGGGAATGAAGAACTAATGGATGGAAGAAATAGAAAGGAATGAAGAAATTATGGATGGATGGATGGAAGCCAGTCTGCTATAAGGAACTAACTTTTTCATGGATTATATAATATATATATATATATATATTTTTTTTTTTACACAAAAAAATTTAACTACAAATGGATAAAAATAAATAAAAATTGTAATTATTGGAATGTTGCTGGGGTATAAGAGGAATAAAACACTTCGGGACATGCTGTTATAGGAAACTAAACATCTTTGGGGTGGTAACAGTGACTCTGCTTCATCACACCAGCCTGTCGTTGATTATTTTCCTAGAACAGCATGACACAGTAGTTTATTCCTTACTTGATTAATATGATCATTTATGTTTATGAATTTACTTCAATTAAATGTTGGATACATTTCTCTCATTTTATTATTAGAATTGCTCAATTATCCACAAAAACATTTGTTGTAATTTCTTTTTAACCCATCTCTACCAAGGGTGCCAATAATTCTGGAGCTAACTGTATTTGGTTGAGTTTCATAAATGCTTGTTCACATGCAGTGCACATGTTCTTGTTGAGCGATTGTAGGAATGAGCTTTGTCTTTAATGAGCTTAAAACGTCATGGGATGTGTGTTACATTAGCATTTGATCACAGTGAGGTTTCTAAAATGAGGGGAAACGATGACATCACTTTACTCGAGTTATTATCTGACTCGAGCGTTTTTTTTTTGTTTGTTTTTTTCAGAAAAAGTCACGCCTGACCTCCAGACAACGAAGGATGAGAGCGCTGTTTATCCAAGTCATTAAAAACGGTTTCATCACCGGAGTTTTCATTAAGCACTGCATGTGTGTGTGCTGACATTTAGGAGCCTGCTAACTCACACACACACACACACACACACACACGCTGCTAGGAAACTGGGACTACAGTTAAACACTGTCGGAACCAAAAAGACCCTGAGAAAGTGCAAACCTCCTGTTAAATATTTTTAGACAAGTTCTCTGTCTGTCACTCTGATGAAGAACACTTTAATCCTTATTTCCTCTTCACTATTTACTAATGTCTGTTAATCCAGATATATGTTATATTGAGACACACAGAGAGACAGACAGAGTCAGAGATACAGACATAGACGGACAGATGGAGACAGACAGACAGTGGGAGAGAAAGAGAGAGTGAGAGAGTCAGAGATACAGACACAGACAGGCAGATGGAGACAGACAGAGATACAGACAGAGAGACCAACAAAGACAAGTCAGCCAGACACAGACAGACAAGTAGAACTGTTGTGTGGGCGTGGCCTAAAATACTAATATTCTAATGAGCTTGTTTGATCTCTCAGTTCAAGACTCCCAGCATCACAGAAGGTGAAGGGAACATGGAGAGAGAGAAAAGAAAAAAAAAAGGCAGATGCTGACTCCAGTGAAATGCAAGACTACGCTGAGACTGAAGAGAGATAACACACTCATCATCAATCTGTATGAAGACACGCCACTGATGACCTCGCTATTACGAAGATGAGGAGAAAAAAAAAAACAAAAACACGCAACTCTGGAGGAATCTGGAACATTCCACAGCCACAAGTACTAATGTGTATCAGCTGAGTGGAGTGCAAGTTTGCTCAGTGTGACTGTAATTTAGTGTGTGTGCATGCGTGTGTGTGTGTGTGTGTGTGTGTGTGTGTGTGTGTGTGTGCGCGCGCACGTGTGTACACAGTAAAAAGCTCCACTAACTTCAGCTCCAGCATTTCAGCCGAATGGAGGACTCAGAGAAAGTATTATAATTCTCTTTAGAGAATTTTTTTTCCGTTGTAAATCTGCATCAGATTCTTCTGTATCTGGACCTGCAGAGAAAATGAGCGATACAAAACTTCTCCAGGACCATTTAGGTATTTAAAAAAAAAAAAAAAAAAAAAAAAAAAAAAAAAAAAAAAAAAAAAAAAAAAAAAAAAAAAAAAAAAAAAAAAAAAAAAAAAAAAAAAAAAAAAAAAAGCACCTTGCATATCAATATTTATAACAATACCTGATTTTAAGATGAACTTATTTCATCATAGTCTATCTGGTTTCCTACATTACCCACGATGCCATTCGGCTACCTGCTGATAGTGGGGCAGCGTGATTCAGCCCTCACTTCATCTGTATCTAAACAGAGTGATGCAGCGGTGCTTTAGTATTCCTCATCTGTACACTCTGGACCATGTTAGTCATTTTTAATTTAAATTTCCGACCTGGTGTATGTTGTGCAAGGATATCACCAGACACACTCGAGGGTGTAAGATGCTGCAGTGCAACACAAGGTCCTTGTGTTTGTTCGGTTCAAGCCAGATGAGTGTTAGAGCAGGAAAAGACACACAGAGAGGTAGAGAGATGGAAAGGCAGTGTTGTTTCTGCAACTCACGGCTTAATTGGAAATACAAAAAGTAATCCACGCACTCCAAAAATGAATGAAATTCAAAATGACTAACTGTTAGAGAAAAGCTGCATTGAACAGGACACACACACACACACACACACACACACACACACCCCAAAACATTTCCGTCGACTAGACCTAAAGTTGTGCACAAAGTGCACAAATTTTTAAATGAAAACAATCCAATTTGTTCAAATATCAGGCACAATATTTAAAGGAATGATAATGTTTTGGTTATTTATTGGAGTCTTTTTGTTCCTGAAGTTTCCACCAAGAACACATTTGCTCCAAGTTATTTATTATTTATGGAGCTACTTGTTTCTGAGTTTGGGATTAAACCCATTTAACTCACGTGACCAGTCAAACAAACTAATATTTAGAAGAGCGCAATAATAAATATAACAACTTTGGTTAATGGTGTGTTGTGATTTCCATTAATTAAAAAAGAAAAAGAAAAAGAAAGAGACAGATTCCTGCACCAGATGATTACCAGGTGATCAGCTGTACAGAGATCATGATACACAGAAAGAATAAACATCACTCACCTTGATAAAAGCTTCTCCACTCTCAAAATCTCATCCTGCTCTTTCTCCTCCTCTGCACAGAACCAAACCCCGACTTCTCCTCCAACTCCTGCTCGTGTGTGTGTTTTCTGCTCTCTCTCTCTCTCTCTCTCTCTCTCTCTCCACACACTGATGTACACTGAACAGTCCGCCTCTAAATCTCTGCATGAGATCAGATTGGTGCTCTTGTGTTCTCCTGCACCATGAAGTGCTTTAATGCATTAATCCATCCATCCATCTATCCATCCATCCATCAGCCTGGTCTTCAGCTTGATTTGCTTCTTTTTGGTGCAGAGGATTTAAAAAAAAGGCTCCCAAACGCCCACAAGCTTTACAATCCAGTGCACTTACAAACTTATTTACAAAGCCAGCGCAGGTTCTGTGCAACAGGTGAGCGTGATTACTGGCGCTGTGAACGCGCATGCGTCCCTTTTCTCCATCGCCAGCGCGCTCCCGGTGGAGTCACGTGACCAGGTGCACGCTTCTCTCCCGCAGGCAAGGCCACTTTGGCTGCCCGCTTAATGCTGATGCACATACATTTAATATGGAGATACAATTATCCTAATCATCTCATCTGCGCCCCCTTGATTCTGTGTGTGTTAATGTATCAGTGTGTTTGTGCCAACAAACTGGTGTAAAATATACGGCTGTATACTGTGTAGCCAGTGTAGTAACACAACATAATGCTAGGACCTTGCTGATAAACAACAACAGCAACAACGTCATCAAAATCCATTTTAAATTTAAAATATAGAATAAAGCAATCATCAACAAAAAATCCCATATGCACAAGATATCATATAAAGTAAGTGAGTGAGTGAGTAAGGGAGTAAATCAGTGAATGAATGAATGAATGAACGAACAAACAAATAAGAAGTTTACAGATTACTGAAGGGTAATGCAAAATGCAAAATGCAAAAAGTATATGGAATGCAGAAGTGCATAAACTATTGAAGTGCCTGGAAGTGTATATAATACTGAAGTGCACTGAATACTGAAATATACTGAATACTGAAGTGTACTGAATACTGAAGCATATGGAATGCAGAAGTACATGTAATACTTAAGTATATGAAATATTTAAGCATACAGAATACTGAAGAGTACTGAACGCTGAAGTGTACAGAATGCCGAAGTTTAAGGAATGCAGATGTATATGTAATACTTAAGTGTATGAAATATTGAAGTATACAGAATACTGACACGTACAGAATCCTGAAATGTACTGAATACTGAAGTGTGCATAACACTGAAGTGTACTGAACACTGAAGCATATGGAATGCAGAAGTACATGTAATACTTAAGTGTATAAAATATTTAAGCGTACAGAATACTGAAGTGTATATAAGAATACTGAAGTGTACGGACTAGTGGTCTACTGCTTTACTTAAATTTTGTCTAGTTCTTTGCAATGGACGCTCTCTTCTCTTGCATTTAATGACACACACACACACACACACACACACACACACACACACACACACACACACACACACACACACACACAGTTTTAAGGTGAATCTTTAAATTTCTAATTTGTTTTAAGTGAAATGTCCATTAGGTGCCTACATAAAATAATAATAATAATAATAATAACAATAATAATAATAATAATAATAAGCTTTATTCTGATGCACTAACCATGAAAGGCCACTAGATGGAGAACTCAGATCAGTAATGCAGTAGACTGCAGACGACATCACAATGTCTTATTAAAAAAAGACACATGAATAAGGTATGAGTCTAAGGAGAAAAGAAAAATGCAAATTCACAGTGCTTTTGTTTTGTTTAAAGCATGGAAATGAATAAAAGGTGATAGTTTATTGGAATTAGATTATTGGATATTAGATTATATAAGTATTCAGAGCATAGACTCAGTTCTGCTGTGCAATAGACACAAGAGACTTTCTCACATCTATGTGGTCAATGCCATACTGCTAAACTTGCACTTCCACTTGCACTTCCACTTGCAATTCTGTGCCGCAGTTGGTCAGTGTGTGTTTAGCTCTAATTCTCTCTTTGGATTAATGTGTGTGTTTGGGTCCTCAGTAAGAATGCAGGTGTGTTTTCTTCTCCTCCTTATACAGCTTCATGTCACTGAAGGTGAGTCTGCTGTTCTCTCTCTCTCTCTCTCTCTCTCTCTCTCTCTCTCTCTCTCTTATTTAATAATGGCAGTAAATATATGTATGAGATTATAATTTAATGCCTTTAAAGCATAAAGTCATGCAGTAATCTTACTCATGATAAGGAAAACAAAGTGCACACTGAACAACTGAAATTATTTGGGTGAGTTTTGGAGTTTTTCTGTTTGCTATCAAACGAAATATAAGTATAAATGTGAGAAAATAATCATCATGGGACTTTCATAAAAGCTGCTTAACACTTATTAAATAAGAACTTTCTGTCAGAGCTTTATTAATCCTCGTCTATGTCCTGGGTTCATGTAGAACGCTGAGTGTACTTCATCATGTGTGGTGTTCTGGTTGCTCCTGCCTCGTCCCCTACAGTTTCCTCTTGCTCTCTCATTGGCTGTTACTCATCGAGGTTCTTACAGCGTCGAGGTTCTTGCGCTTATACTACAAGACTTAGTACCAATCATTTTAAAGATGCTTGAAACACTGGGGTGTGTACGCTGTTAACAGAAAGGGTGGATGATGTTGCTAAACTGCTAACCCGTGTGGTGTGTTCACACCGTCACTTCCTTCACCAGCAGTTGGCCTCTTTGGTGGTGTGTCACTAAAATAGAAGCGGGTTTAGCTGTTCAGAGTAAAATACATGCAGAGTTTCAGTGCCTGAGTTACACGAGATTAAAACAGACTAGCCATGTTGTAGCTTTAATTCTTTGTCCTAGATATATATTTTTTGCTTCTGAAAGTTAAATTCAATGTAAATGTCAAATTCAACTCTTCATAAATTGCAGTTAAATTCCTGCTGAAACTTCATACATTGTGTTTTCAGTTAAAAGTGCATGTGAGCATTGTGTAGTTTGTGTTCTGTGGATTAACACATGACCATGGGTGTGACGTATGATGAGAGCCTTTTACATTCAAACTGACGACACTCAATAATCTCTTTCATTTGTATAAATTTGAGAAATGTTTGCTTTTTTTCTGCTGTTATTGCCTGCGTCACAAGCCTCTAAACATGTTTGTCTGTCTCAGTAGAAACGTCATTTGAGGAAACCACAGGGCTGTAACTGTGTGCTGTGCACTTGTCGCCATACTGCAAGATTATTTGACAGTAGTTGTGCATGATGCTGGGTGTTGCTCTGTTAAAAGCGTTTAAAAATAAAGTACAATTGCACACCTCTTTCTCTTTGACTGGCCGGTGTTGTAGCAATTAATGCAGATCAAAGATCACTCTGGAGAGCCTGGTTGTTGACGCCATTAGACGTTATTCTTTCCTGAATTAAGCCGAGCAGTTGTCTGCACTCGAAAGCTGCCCAGCTCTTCAGAAGGGTGCTCATATCCATTTTCATGACAAAACTTCCACATATGTTGTGGAAGTTATTGTGTTGTAGACATAAGTGTGTAGTGGACATTAATGAGATGTGGAAATAAGTGTGTTGTGAATGTTAATGGGTTTTGGACATTAAGGAGTTGTGGACATTGGACATATACTGAAGCATATGGAATGCAGAAGTATATGTAATATTTAAGTGTATAAAATATTTCAGCATACAGATTACTGAAGTGTACTGAACGCTGAAGTGTATGGACTAGTGGTCTACTGCTTTATTAAAATTTTGTTCAATTCTTAGCAATGGACGCTCTCTTCTCTTGCATTCAATAACACACACACTATTTTAAGGTGAATCATTAAAATTGCAGTCCTTTGTAAATTTGTAAATTGTTTTAAGGAAATGTCTGTTAGCAGCCTACATTAAAAATAAATAAATAAATAAATAAATAAATAATTAATTCTATTATTATTATTATTATTATTATTATTATTATTATTATAAAATGCATCATCATAAGCTTTACTCTGATGCACTAACCATGAAAGGCCACTAGATGGAGAACTCAGATCAGTAATGCAGTAGACTGCAGATGACGTCACAACGTCTCGTTTAAAAAAAAAAAAGATATGAATAAGGTATGAGTCTAAGGAGAAAAGAAAAATGCAACATCACAGTGCTTTTGTTTAAAGCATGAAAATGAACAGTAGTTGATATTTTATTGGAATTAGATGATTTATAAGTATTCAGAGCATAGACTCAGTTCTGACTTTCTCACATCTATGTGGTCAATGCCATACTGCTAAACTTGCACTTCCTGTGTTAATAGTGAGTGTGTGAATGTGTTCTTTACAGTGTGTTCATTCTGATCAGACACGGTGCAGCAGTTGGTCAGTGTGTGTTTCTGTTTCCAAAGTCTGTCCGTGATGAGTGGTGGACATTACAGAGTTGTAAACATTAATCAGATCATGTTGCAACAAGACATAAGTGTGTTGTGGATGATAATGAATTATTAACATTAGTGTGTAGTGGACATTAATGAGTTGTGGATATTAGTGAGTTGTGGACATTAGTGAGCGGTGGACATTAGTGAGCGGTGGACATTAGTGAGTGGGGGACATTAGTGAGCGGTGGATGTGTGTGAGTGGTGGACATTAGTGAGTGGTGGATGTGTGTGAGGTTTGGAGTTACAGGTTGTCTGTAGTTGTGTAGAGTTGCTGCAGATGGTGAACTGCTCATTAACAGATCAGTAACTGGTTTGTTCCTACAGGCTGCAGACTGGAAGGAAACAGTGACCTAAAACTCATCACTGCATACACAGGAGGCTCAGTGCTGCTGCCCTGCTCCTGCACTGACCTCCACACCAAACCTGGCACCTTCACATGGGAGAAAAACACAAATGAAACAAATTGGGTAGAGATATCTCCTGAGAGTGAGCAGTACAAAGACAGATTTCAGCTGGTTAATGATCACTCTTCAGGAAATCTCTCTCTGCTCATATCACACCTGACTGAAGAGGATGGAGTAGATTACAGGTGTAGTCTTAATCAGAGTGAATACAGATATTTCAGACTCACTGTTAAAGGTAAACGACTCATTTTTATTCACAATGCTACTTCAGTGATAATCTCATGACAGATTAATCTGATGTTGTAACAGCAATGCAATATGTTGATGTTTGTTCATTCTCCAGGTTGCACACTGAATCGTCAGACAGTGACTGTGACTGGATACGTGGGACAGTCTGTCCTTCTGCCCTGCTCCTGCTCTGAACTACAAGCCAAACCACACACTTTCAGATGGATCTTTTTTAAAGGCTCTGATCGCATAAAGATCTTCCCAAAGGACCAGACAAATCGCTACACAGACAGAGTTCAGCTCTTTAATGATCATCTTCCAGGAAATCTCTCTCTGCTCATATCACACCTGACTGCAGAGGATGGAGGATGGTAAAGGTGTAGGACCAGCAACACTAGCGATGTAAACGTCATACTCGTAATAAAAGGTAAAATGAACTTCTGTATATAAAACATATGTGAAGTTTTGAAATGTTTTTGAAATTAATGAAATCTCATTAATAAATATTTGGACTACTACTGTATAATAAAATGATGTGGAGTGCACATTCCATCTGGATGTAAAAAGCGTATTATAAAATAAGAAATAAAATGTAAGAATCAGATGTGAAATGTTTCTGTTCCATGTTCTGCCCCTCT
>CM041004.1:2796311-2809284 GCA_022985145.1 Pangasius djambal
CACAACACAAGCTACAAAACCAACCCCAGTGTTCAAAGACAAAACAACTGCACCCTCTGAAACATCTTCTGAAAAAGGTAAGGATCAATACACTACATTCACTTCTGTTCATTTAAGATGAAGTTTCATGATGTTCTCCTGATCTCCTAACATCTGCAGGAAAAGAACTGTCTCTTAAAACTACTCTTTATAAATAGACAACACTTTATAAGAGCTAATAAATGATCCAGATGGTTAGTAAGTAAAGCAGTAAAGCTTAAAATTAGTCTTAGATCATGTGGAGCGTCCACCAGACTACTCCCTGTGAATGAGCTGTTACTATAGAAACGATAACGTATTAGAAGAAGCGCATTAATATGAACCTGTGATGTGCAGCTGCATTACTGTCAGAGCTAGAAAATGATTACGCACCGATGATTAATCTGACCAATCAGGATGGAGAATTAAACTCCCATGTGTCCTTTTCACTTCTGTTCTGTTCCACACAGAGACCCCCACAAACCCGGATCCTCACCACACCACCATCATCATCTGTACTGCTGTTGGGGTTCTGCTGCTGCTGCTGATACTCGGAGGAGTCATGTACTGGAAACACAGAGGTATACACACACACACACACACACACACACACACACACAGATTTCTGCAGTCTCACTCTGTCTGGTTTCATTCTGTAGGACAGAGACGAGGACAGACTGAGATCGGTGGTGGACAAACAGGACAGAGGACACAGCAGATGCAGGTGAATACACACATCCATGTGGTGTGTGTGTGTGTGTTTGTGTTTGGTCTAATGCAACATGTGTTTTTTCTACAGAATGATTCTGATGTTCTGTACACAGCTATAAATCCACAAACGAAATGCAACAAAGCAGAAGGAAAGGTGTGTATCATTCTAAAAGTGTGTGTGTGTGCGTGTGTGTGTGTGTGTAATAACAGGTTGTTTATGTTGTATTCCTGCAGGATGAGGTGATGTACTCGACTGTAGTCCACAGTAACACTGTGAGAGCAGCTCACCCTCCAGTGGCATCAGGAGATACTACATTATATGCCAGCATCAAAACTAACTAACACACACAGACACACACACGCACACACAGACACACAAAATCTTTGTACTATATTTGTGAGGTTTTTTCACTGCTTTAATTGCAATTTCAACTGCTTTATAAAGTGTCTGCAACCTAACATTTAAAAAAAACAATATTTTTGTATAGCAATAATAATTGACTATATCTGAAGAATAATAATACTTCTCTTTGCTCTTACATATTCAGTTTAAATGCTTATTTTTTTGGCATTGTTACATTTTGCATTATCGTTAGATCTTTAAAGCAGCAGTTTGATCCTCATCTCCAACTTCAAGCTCTCTGCTGAAACTGTGTATGCATCATGGGTTGTGTTTTAGGAAACGTTTAGAGCTGAAGGAAGTCTGTCTCGGCTGAGGCTGAGGTGATTTCTGGGCTGTAAAAAGACCTAAAAGGATGCCTAATGTCCAAGAATCCAATTTTTACAAATGATCTTTGAAATGATATGATTCTTTTAGGTCTATACACGCCTGTAAAAATGACAAAAGCTCACGGCTTTGGATAAAATAGACTTCCTTGGTGTTTTTAGCAGTAACAGTTTCTGTGCATGTTTATTTCTATTTCATAAATAATAAAAGCTGAACAGCTCACAGGGGACTGTCTTCTTATTCTGCATTTTCATACATAACACAGAGTCCTACAGAAGAAAATGAGCATTTTACACTAGTCGAGTCAGAGTCACTGTAACTAGCGATCAAATCTTTATTAGTGTTGAAATATTGTATGTTACTGAAGAAAGTATCCAGGTCCCCGGAGGACTAGTGGTTAGGCTACAGCACTCTTATTGCCGTGGCCCGGGTTTGATTCCCAGCTCCTGGGGTTGTGTGCAACAGTGTGTGCTCACAACGCTGGGAAAAAAAAATTGGGGAGGGTTGCATCAGGAAGGGCATCTGGTGTTAAAAAAAAACTGTACCAAATCAAATACTTGGACCAATGATCTACTGTAGTGACCCCTAACGGGAGCAGCTGATAGAGGAACAGCACTGATGAAAACTTTCACTCATAAAACATATGTGGTCCAAGTTCTTTGATCTTTCATTATTAAGGTTTGGATTAAACCCATTTAATTCTCATGATGTACTTTAATATAAGATAAAATGTACTTTATCTTTTTACTTTTTCACATCAATAAGATGAGAAGGTTTGTGAGTTTTGGAGTTACAGGTTGTCCTGAGGATGCAGAAGATAGGGATAGGTGGAGAGTGATGATTCGCTGTGGCGACCCCTGAAGGGAAAAGCCGAAAGAAGAAGAAGAAGAAGAAGAAGAAGAAAGAAGGTTGTCATCTCCTCACCATATCAACAATTATACATAAATATTAAATAAAAACCTGTTTTAAATGTGTTTTTTATTTGGCTGAGGTTATGTGGAGTGAAAGACTTGCTGCCTCACAACTTCAGGGTCCCCTCCGGTGAGTGTGACCTCCGCTGGCAGGGAGGAGAAATGTCCTGAGTCCTCATGACACGAATTTAATACCTCGTCCGCCTGCTAATTGGAAAAATGAAGCTAATAAACTAAACAAACTCCAGAATATAATATCCACAAGTTATGCATTTAGAGTTATAGCTGTCTCGTTCTCTTTATTTCCTGATTTCATATTAAATGTCTCATCAGTGTCTTTTCTCTTTTTGTTGTTTATTATATGCAAAGCGTTTGGGATCCATGTGTTTCTCTGCAGCATTGTGCTTCGGCCTTCTGTGAATTTCACTCTTCTGCCTGGTCATTGACACACTGCTATGTTTGCAGTTAGCACTTCCTGTGAAGGCCTGAATGTTGTAAAGTGCGAAGCTTGCAGTGTGTGTTCTATAGAGTGTGTTCATTCTGATCAGACACGGTGCAGCAGTTGGTCAGTGTGTGTTTAGCTCTAATTCTCTCTTTGGATTAATGTGTGTGTTTGGGTCCTCAGTGAGAATGCAGGTGTGTTTTCTTCTCCTCCTTATACAGCTTCATGTTACTGAAGGTGAGTAATACTCACTTGGGTCTGATTCTGCTAAAAATATTTTGAATAGATAGATAGATAGATAGATAGATAGATAGATAGATAGATAGATAGAGTTGCATGTGACTGTGTGCTATGTTGAAACAGATGAAAGAGGAAGTAGCAACTGAAAAAAGTAGTGGAAACTATTACTTCACTACATGTGGTGTGTGTGTGTGTGTGTGTGTGTGAACATATGACCGCATTTCCACACAGTGTGTCTCTGCTTATGGACATTAATGAGTTGTGTGCATTAGTTATTAAAAATGCTGGTGTGTTTTTATGTTCTCCTTCTTCTCCACATCACTAAAGGTGAGTCTGCTGTTCTCTTTCTCTCTCTCTCTCTCTCTCTCTCTCTCTCTCTCTCTCTCACACACACACACACCTATGTAATACTCTAAATAATTACAAATATGTAAGTTTTTACCATTTAAAACCTTTAAAGCTTAACATCATGTAGTAATCGTACTTATGATGAGGAAGTGTAAAGTGAACAAATGAAATGATTTGGGTGAGTTTTTTGCTTTTCTGCACTCACTACTGAGCTATCTATATCTATATCTATATCTGTATCTGTACCTGTATCTGTTTAGTGCTCTAAATATCCATTTCATTATCTGGATTTAAACTTAAAGTGTAAATTTACAGCATTTATTTTACAGCACTATACTGTTTTATTATTTTTCCAGGATTGGAAAAATTAGAGCATTGGTTTACAGTAAAATATAAAAAAGTGATGCATAGTGGGATATCTAATGTTTTATTGAAATCCCAGCACCATCAAGCTGCTGTGGTTAACCTTCAACTGCATCAATTTTATATGATAAAAGCATCAGGCAAACATAGTGGATTATATTTTATTCTCAAATTTATAGTATATTACAGGAAGCATACAGTGATATTAAAAAAAGTTACCTGTAAATAATGTATATCACAGTACTTTACTGTTAATATGTTTAACAATATTTTGTGAACTATCTGTGAACCTTTCAGCTTTCTAAACAAGAATAAATGAATGCAGCACCTCAGATACTGACTTGTATCTGTATTTGTATCCATTTAGAGGTTGTTACCTATTCATGTTTTCATATTCAGTTACATTCAGGACATTAGTGAGTGGTGGATATTAGTGACTGGTGGACATTAGTGAGTGGCGGACATTAGTGAGTGGTGGACATTAGATAGTTCCCCTTCAGGAACTCGAGCTGCGTCGAAACGCCTTGGAGCAAAGCCCGCATTGCGAGCATTTTGCCGCTGCGTGCGCTCTCGGAAGGCTTTCTTTGAGGAGGGAGCCTTCATCAGCGTTCCTCGCGGTGCTGGCCCCGCTTCTGCTGGTTACACTCGTGGGGTTTTGCAAATGGATCTGGTGGAGGGAATGGAGACGGGCGAGTCCCTTTCTTCTTCCTCACCAGATCCACTGCCCGCTCTCTGGGATCGGAAGCCCGCGCTGCGGTTTCTTCCCCCCGGGGAGAGGGCTCGGCGGTCCGCCTGTCTTCCTCCGAGGAGGTTGACGTGGAGGGCGTCGTTGAGGATTCGCCCCCTCAATCTCCCCAGTATGAGGGAGCAGTTGGAGGTGGTTACTCATGCTGTGGCCGAGCTAAACATTGACTGGCCCGCTGACAAATGGGCTGAACCGCAGAAAAGCAAGCTCGGTGAACGCTTTCTGCAGAGTATGCCGCCACCTCCACGCCGGAGCCTCCTTTTCTTCCACGACTTCCACACCAAGGTTTTGAGGCCCCTCTGGGGAAGAGAGGTGCACACCTCATCATACAGTGCCCGTCTCTCCTCAGTGCCCTCAGAAGATCGATCTGCCAACCCTGCCACTCATGGTGCTTCAGGGCACAGCGGTCTCTGGCGAGCGCTTCTCTCAGTTTCCGCCCGGGAACGTAGTGGTACTGGGAGGCTCGCTACCTCTTCGGAGGTTTCCAGAGCAGCTAGTTCGGCCATCCCCTGCCGGTCTGCCGCTTCAGTGCACCAAGCTAGCCGCTCTCATTGCACCAGAGGTAAGTCTCGAGAGTCTGATTCCCTCAGTAGACTATTTGGCAGCGTGGAAACTTCTGCTAACTGTGTCTCAATGGGTCCTGCATACTGTAGAGGGAGGCTACCGAATTCAATTCGGTTCTCCATCGCCTCGTTTTTGTGGGGTTCTTCCCACTCTGGTGGGCCCTGAGCAGGCTCTGGTAATGGAACAAGAAGTAAACACTCTCTTGAGGAAGGAGGCCATCAAGGTGGTCCCTCCTCATGACAGAGAGTCAGGGTCTACAGCCGGTACTTCATCATTCCATAGAAGGATGGAGGGTTGCGTCCCATTTTAGATCTGCATCAATTGAACCACTCGGTCATGCGACTGAAGTTCAGGATGCTCACAATCAAACAAGTTGTGTCTCAGATCAGCTCCGAGGACTGGTTTGTCATGATCGATCTAAAAGACGCATACTTCCATATCTCCATCCTTCCCCAACACAGGAAGTTCCTGAGGTTTGCTTTCGGGGGTGAAGCCAATATCGGGTTCTTCCGTTCGGCCTGGCACTCTCACCCCGCACTTTCACGAAGTGTGTGGATGCTGCTCTGGCTCCTCTGCAACTCCAGGGCATCCGCATACTGAATTATACCGACGATTGGTTGATATTAGCTCAATCAGAGCGGGCGGCGGTTCGGCATCGAGATGCCCTTCTCGCCCACATGAAAGAGCTGGGGTTAAGACTAAACGCCAAGAAAAGTGTGCTTTCTCCAGTACAGAGAACCATTTATCTGGGCATGGTGTGGGATTCGACCACGATGCAGGCACGTCTGTCTCGTGCTCGGCTCGAGTCGATCCTCACAGCAGTCATGAGAGTGAGAGAAGGCTGGTCACTCACTGTAAAGCAGTGACGTGATACTTTTTGGCTTGCTGTACATGAGACCCCTACAATGGTGGCTCAAGACCAAGGGGTTCTCCCCGAGGGGAAGCACGCTTCGCATGATCAAGGTCATGCGGCGATGCCTACGTGCCTTAGACATGTGGAGGAAACCTTGGTTCTTGTCTCAGGGCCCGGTGCTGGGAGCTCCTTGTCGCCGAATAACGCTAGCGAACGGACGCCTCTCTCACCGGTTGGGAAGCGGTCATGAGTGGCCCGTGGTCTGTGGAGCGGCCACCATCTCACGTGGCACATAAACTGCCTGGAGACGATGGCCGTGTTTCTAGCATTGAAACACTTTCTCCTGGACCTAAGAGAACGCCATGTGTTGGTGCGCACCGACAACACAGCGGTGGTCTCTTACATCAACCACCAGGGAGGTCTGCGTTCGTGCCCCCTTTTCAGGCTGGCGCATCAGATCCTTGTGTGGTCCCAGGGGAAACTCCTCTCGCTGAGAGCAGTTTACATCACTGGAGATCTCCATATGGGAGCAGACATCCGAGGCAGGGGCCCGGGGAATGGAGCTTTCACCCCGAGGTGGTGAAGCAGATATGGAGAGTGTTTGGCCAGGCTCAGGTGGGTCTGTTTGCGACTCAGGAGACATCGCGCTGTCCCCTCTGGTTCTCTCTGACTCTGCCATGGTACAGACATGGCCGAGGCTTCGTCTGTACGCCTTTTCCCTGATCGCTCTGCTCCCAGGAGTTCTGGAGAGTGCGCCGGGACGGGGTCCGTCTGTTGCTAGTAGCCCCGTTCTGGCCGGGCCAAGTATGGTTATCGGACCTGATTTCCCTTCTTGACGGCTCTCCATGGGAGATTCCCGTGAGGAGGGATCTCCTCTCACAGGCGGGTCCCCCCCCTTCCCCGCCCAGAGTGGTGGAAGCTGTGGGTGTGGCCTCTGAGCACAACTTGCAGCTTCCGGTCTCTCAACCGAGGTTGTTGGGACCATTCTCTAATCCAGAGCTCCCTCAGCAAGGAAACTGTATGCCTTAAAGTAGAAACTTTTCACTTCTTGGTCCGGAGACCACCAGCTCGACCCAGTTAACTGCCCAGTTGGTACAGTGCTGGAGTTCCTGCAGGCACGATTCTCCACAGGGTTGGCCTGTGGGCAGACACCCCCTAGTTACACGTTTCCTCCACGGTGCGCTGAGGCTGAGGCCTCCGATACGATCTTGTGTCCCTCCGTGGGACCTGGCTGTGGTGCTAGAGGCTCTCTCTAAAGAGAGTTGGGGATCTTCGGGCCCTTTCAGTGGCCTCCCTCTTATTTAGACTTTGCGCCTGGTCTGGCCAAAGCGTTTCTCTGCCCTCAAGCGGGTTATGTTCCTAAAGTACCCTCCTCTATGCCATGGTCTATCGTACTCCAGGCCTTCTGTCCTCCTCCCTTTCGGGAGCCCAACCAGCAGAGACTTAACTGTATGTGCGTCAGGTTCTATGGCCTCGATATGCGAACCACTCCGGGCTGTTCTGTTCTCTCGCCCTAGCTGTGCTCTTCCACACTGGGCAGGGATCTGTAAGTCTGGCAGCGTGGGCATACTCGTTCCCATAACGTTTCGACGCAGCTCGAGTTCCTGAAGGGGAATGTCTCTAGGTTATGCATGTAACCATGGTTCCCCGAGGGAACGAGACGCTGCGTAACCTAGAGACGTTGTGGACATTAGTGAGTGGTGGACATTAGTGATTGGTGGATGTGTGTGAGTTTTGGAGTTACAGTTTGTCTTTAGTTCTGTAGAGTTGCTGAAGATGGTGAACTGCTCATTAACAGATCAGTAACTGGTGTGTTCCTACAGGCTGCAGACTGGAAGGAAACAGGAAGGAAACAAAACCCATCACTGCATACACAGGAGGCTCAGTACTGCTGCCCTGCTCCTGCACTGACCTCCACACCAAACCTGAGACCTTCACATGGAGAAAACTCACAATAAAGACAAATGGTTGGGTAGAGATATCTCCTGAGAGTGAGCAGTACAAAGACAGATTTCAGCTGGTTAATGATCACTCTTCAGGAAATCTCTCTCTGCTCATATCACACCTGACTGAAGAGGATGGAGGAGATTACAGGTGTAGACTTACTGAGAGTGAATACAAATATTTCAGACTCACTGTTAAAGGTAAATGACTCATTTTTATTCACAATGCTACTTCAGTGATAATCTCATGACAGATTAATCTGATGTTGTATCAGCAATGCAATATGTTGATGTTTGTTCATTCTCTAAAATGTAAGAATCATATGTGAAATGTTTCTGTTCCATGTTCTGCACCTTGTCTGTGTTTGTGTTTATGATTATGCATTATCTGAGTTTGTGTTCTGACCTGCTTTCACTTCTCACTACGATTCCTGTATTGTCTTTAATAAAGAACATGCTGAGTTTACACACTTGTGGCCTGCCTTCACTCACTGCACATCACACTCTTTAAACCTTTCTCTCCTTCAGACGCACCAGCAAGACCTTCAACATCCACAGCAGTGATCACAACAACTTCACCTAATTCCAAACCAGGTACCACACACCACTGATACACACAGGAATGAAAAGTCTTTGTTAGTACGTTAGTACATCAGCTCACAGCAAGAATCACACACTACCTTTATCTGGTCTTTCACTTCCTGTAGGTTTCACAACAAAACCTAAAAACACTTTTTATCTCAAGACAGTTTTATATCATTATACATTAATGTGAATTTTATATAATTTTATAATTTTATATCTCAGGACTGGATATATATATGGAGGATTGTATCTTCTGCTAAGAAATACTTTTCCATCACTTTTTCCTTTAAAAAGTGTAAAATTCAGTGTATCACATGTAAACAGTGTTAAGGTAATGTTCTGACTGATATTGATGATGTCTCTCCAGAGCCTCTTCCCTTCGTCCCCTTCGCCGTGGTGACTGTGATCTTTCTGCACATTATCGTGGCTGTGGTCTATTGCAGCACCAGAAAGAAAGGTACAAACGCTTTCAAGCTCTGCTAATCTGACTACTTTGTGGAAATTTATCATCCACTTCCCGCCATTTTAGCTTCATGAACGGAGCTTTTCTTCTTTAGTTTCCTCTCCAGGTCCTGATACAGTTCATTACAGCAGAGCTGATGGAGATGGAACAGTGAGTCTGCAGTAGAGAAGAACTCAACCAGCTGATCCAGCAATAAAGTAATAAAGAGAGTTGCTCATAAATAGTCTTGCATAAATAGTTCTGTAAATATTGTAGCTTCATTTTTATTCACAATTTGTTCTTTCCAACTCTTTTAGACTTTCATCTTTCCATTTTATGTCTAATAATATTTTAACTAAATCATAGAACATGTGTGGTTAGATTTAAAAGTATATCATTTATACTTTTATTGCAGATAATCATATGCTTTTGAAGCCTTCTTCAATTTCAAAAAATCAATATTTACATCATTAAAAACTAGACACATTATATTTTTTCCTCACAAAACTTTCTCGGTCCTGTATTGTAAATGCTATCAGAACTGATGGATTCTGACTAACACTGGTGCACTTTCCTTTTTTACTTTTAAAATTAAACAAGATTTTGAGAAAATCACACTTTATTGCATTTTAGCATTATTTTGCACCAAATTCGGGAGAATAAATACATCTGTGTCACATGATGATTGTAAACAACTTTCCTACCTTTGATCAGCTTCATCAGTGGAGTCCATCTTCCTCTGCAAAGCCGGATGCCCAGTCCATCTCCCAAAACCTTCCTCCACCTCCTTCTCCCACAATCCTGTCCTTATATCACCTGTTTCCTGATAGAATCTCTTTGTTTTGCTCTCTTTCACCAGTTTAAGGTTCTTTTTGCTCAGCATATATTCCTCTAGCATTCTCAATTTAAGTGTTTTCCCTTTTTACATATCAGTACTCCCGGCCTCACAGCTTCAGGGTCTGTGGTTTGATCCTGAGCTCATGTTACTGTCTGTATGAAGTTTCCAGTGATCTCCCGTCTCTGTCTGGGTTTCCTCTGGGTTCTTCAGTTTCTTCTTATTGTCCAAAATTGTGCTGGTAGATGGATTGGTGACTCTAAATTGCATAGCACCCTGTGATGCACTGTCCTCCCATTCAGGTTGTATTCTCACCTTATTCCTTGTGTTCTTGGGATAGACTCTGGATCCACCACAACCCTGACCAGGATAAAGCTCCTACTGAGCAGAGGTTACACTAGCACTCTGGTGAGTGTGACCTCTGCTGGCAGGGAGGAGAAATGTCCTGAGTTCTCATTACCTAAGTTTAATACCTCTTTGACCTGCAACTTGATAAAATATAGCAAATGAACAAAACATCTACAGCTTATAAAATATATTAGTCAGGGGTCAAGAGATATAGATATGTTGTGGTTATTTCTGTAGATAAATGAATCAAAGAACACTATACGTATATTTTTGCATGACATACAGATCAGTATGATCAGTTACGGGGTATTTCCAGCTTCCTGAGAAGTCGCTAGATAAAGAGCAGAGGAAGTGTCGCTAGATAAAAGTGATAAAAGCCTCCCCTAGAAATCTTTTTGGGGTCAGGGGGTAATTTGTGGCCCTACCTTGTACCAGGCTAGCACTGATGCCTCTCCAGCCCTGCACAAATGGTGTCCACTGATGATGTCACTCCACTTCCAGACTCTGCAAAGATTACCTCTCTGTCCCTGGCTCCGCCCTCTGATCCACAGGATATGCCTTTGACGAAAAATGACAATAAATAACACACATGGTTTACGCACTTGCATCCTGCTTACTTGCACACTACAGGGTTTCCCAAAAGTCTCCATACATATGGGACTATGGTTAACAGCACCATGTCTGGTTGTGCTTTCTTCAGTGGATGTTGGTGGACGTCCACTTCTCAGTTGGTCCCCAACACTTCCAGTCTTTTTGAATTTGTTAATAAGTTTGGTGGCAGTGTTGTGTGTGATGTACTTGCCGTGTTTCCTGTTCAAGTCCATCGCAACCTTGTGACAGCTTCCTGAACCAGCCATGAGAATGATTTCAAGGCATTCTTAAAGGCTATCTAAAATATATATATAAACTAAGTATGAAAAATGTTGGAAGACATTTTGCTTAAAAGTGTTACTTTCCCCTATGTATGGAGACTTTCCGGACTCCCTGTACATTAAACATTTCATCACTGTCTTTTGTCATTTTGTTGTTTATTGAATGGAAAGTGTTCAGGTTTTGTGTGTTTCTCTGCAATATCTCACTTTGGCCTTCTTTGTATTTCACTCTTCTGTCAGATCAAATAAGTGCTGTAAACTTTGCACTTCCTGTGCTATCTGTAAGGGTGTGGAAGTTCGAGTGTGTTTATTATGGTGGTATTTAAAATGAGTAATATTGGTATTTTATTTGAAGATGTATTACGATTTATTACACATCTTCAAATAAAATACCAATATTACTCATTTACAAAAGATGTATTATGATTTATTAATCTAGCCATGGGGGTCACAGTCCAGTGACTTCTGTGCCGGTCCCAAGCCTGGATAAATAGGGAGGGTTTCGTCAGGAAGGGCATCCGGCATAAAACGTTGCCAAATTTAATCATGCGAATCGTCAGTACTCTGAATTTCATACCGGATCGGTCGAGGCCCGGGTTAACAACGACCGCCATCGGCGCCGTTGACCTGCAGGGCGCCGGTGGAAATTGGGCTACTGTTGGTCGAAGAAGTAGAGGAGGGAGGAGAGTGCGTAGACAGAGAGAGAAGAGGAAAGGTAAGAGTGTAGGACTGAGAATAGGAACTCTGAATGTTGGTACTATGACAGGGAAAGGTAGAGAGCTGGCTGATATGATGGAGAGAAAGAAGGTGGATATACTGTGTGTACAGGAGACCAGGTGGAAGGGTAGCAAGGCTCGTTGTATAGGAGCAGGATTCAAGCTGTTTTATTATGGTGTGGATAGTAAGAGAAATGGGGTAGGTGTGGTCTTGAAGGAGGAGTTTGTGAGGAATGTTCTGGAGGTGAAGAGAGTGTCAGACAGGTTGATGAGATTGAAGGGATGATGTTGAATGTTGTTAGTGGTTATGCCCCACAGGTAGGTTGTGAGTTAGAGGAGAAAGAGAGATTCTGGAGTGAATTAGATGAAGTGATAGAGAGTATTCCCACAGGTGAGAGAGTGGTGATAGGAGCAGATTTTAATGGACATGTTGGTGAGGGGAACACAGGTGATGAGGAGGTGATGGGCAAGTTCGGAGTTAAGGAAAGGAACCTTGAAGGACAGATGGTAGTGGATTTTGCTAAGAGGATGGACATGGCTGTGGTTAACACTTATTTTCAGAAGATGGAGGAGCATAGAGTGACTTACAAGAGTGGAGGTAGGGGCACACAGGTAGACTACATCCTACGTAGAAGAGGCAGTCTGAAAGAGATTAGTGACTGTAAAGTGGTAGTGGGAGAGAGTGTAGCCAGACAGCATAGGATGGTGGTGTGTAGGATGACTTTGATGGTCTGTAAGAGGAAGAGGTCAAAGATAGAGATAGGGAAGAAAACCAAGTGGTGGAAGCTGAAAAAGGAGGAATGTTGTGAGGACTTTAGACAGAAGTTGAGGCAGGCTCTGGGTGGTCAGGTAGTGCTGCCAGATGACTGGGAAACTACAGCAGAAGTGATCATTGTGACAGGAAGAAAGGTGCTGGGTGTGTCATCTGGAAGGAGGAAAGAAGATAAGCAGACTTGGTGGTGGAATGAGGGAGCTCAGGATAGTATCCAGAGGAAGAGGTTAGCCAAGAAGAAGTGGGACATGGACAGGACTAAAGAGAATAGACAGGAATACAAGGAGTTACAGCGCAGAGTGAAGAGGGAGGTATCTAAGGCCAAGCAGGAGGCATATGACGAGTTGTACACTAGGTTAGACACTAGAGAAGGACAGAAGGACTTATACAGGTTAGCTAGGCAGAGGGATTGAGATGGGAAGGATGTGCAGCAAGTTAGAGTTATTAAGGATAGAGATGGAAGGGTGCTCACAAGTGAGGAGAGTGTACAGAGGAGATGGAAGGAGTACTTTGAAGAGCTGATGAATGAGGAAAATGA
>CM041004.1:2895013-2908292 GCA_022985145.1 Pangasius djambal
GGACATTAGTGAGTGGGGGACATTAGTGAGTGGTGGATGTGTGTAAGGGGGGGACATTAGTGAGTGGTGGACATTAGTGAGTGGGGGACATTAGTGAGTGGGGGACATTAGTGAGTGGTGGACATTAGTGAGTGGGGGACATTAGTGAGTGGTGGACATTAGTGAGTGGGGGACATTAGTGAGTGGTGGATGTGTGTGAGGTTTGGAGTTACAGGTTGTCTGTAGTTGTGTAGAGTTGCTGCAGATGGTGAACTGCTCATTAACAGATCAGTAACTGGTTTGTTCCTACAGGCTGCAGGCTGGAAGGAAACAGTGACCTAAAACCCATCACTGCATACACAGGAGGCTCAGTACTGCTGCCCTGCTCCTGCACTGACCTCCACACCAAACCTGAGACCTTCACATGGAGCAAATTCACAAATGTTTGGGTAAAGATATCTCCTGAGAGTGAGCAGTACAAAGACAGATTTCAGCTGGTTAATGATCACTCTTCAGGAAATCTCTCTCTGCTCATATCACACCTGACTGAAGAGGATGGAGGAGATTACAGCTGTAGTCTTAAAGGGAGTGAATACAGACACTTCAGACTCACTGTTAAAGGTAAACGACTCATTTTTATTCACAATGCTACTTCAGTGATAATCTCATGACAGATTAATCTGATGTTGTAACAGCAATGCAATATGTTGATGTTTGTTCATTCTCCAGGTTGCACAGTGAATCGTCAGAGAGTGACTGTGACTGCATACGTGGGACAGTCTGTCCTTCTGCCCTGCTCCTGCTCTGAACTACAAGCCAAACCACACACTTTCAGATGGATCTTTTTAAAAGGATCTGATCGCATAAAGATCTTCCCAAAGGACCAGACAAATCGCTACACAGACAGAGTTCAGCTCTTTAATGATCATCTTCCAGGAAATCTCTCTCTGCTCATATCACACCTGACTGTAGAGGATGGAGATTGGTACAGGTGTAGGACCAGCAGCACTGTCTTTAAAGACGTCCTAGTCAAAGTAGAAGGTAAAATGACCTCCTTTATATAAAGCATGTGAAATTGCCTCTAGTGTCTAGCTGGAAATGAAACATTTATTTTACTAAATATGCGGACTACCACTGTATAATAATATAGTGAGTACATCTATCCAATTTTGCTACCAACAAAAAAAAAAAAACTAAATAAAATGTAAGAATCAGATGTGAAAAGTTTCTGTTGCGTGTTCTGCCCCTCGTCTGTGTTTGTGTTTATGATTATGGACTATCTGAGTGTGTGTTCTGACCCGCTTTCCTGAACTTATTTATTTTAGATTAAATCTTTCTCTCCTTGCACCTACAGCAAGACCTCCAACATCCACACCAATGATCAACATAAATTCCAAACGAGGTACTACACACCACTGGAATAAAAAGTCAGGTTTGGTAATACAGGTTAATGCATTGCCTTGGAGCAAGACTCAAACAGAACACTCACAAACTAAAAGACTAAATGTCGTTCTCTTTTACTTCTTGTAGATGTCAAAACTACAAACCCAACCCCGGTGGTCAGCGACGACAATAATGAAAAAGGTAATCAGTTCACTGCATTAACTTCATAACAGTTTTTGTGTTTCATACCTAACATTTCCAGGAAAGGAAAGAACTATTCCCAGAAAGTACAAAACGACACTTTTAAAATCATATATACACTCCAAAAATGACCCAGATGTTTAGAAAGTAAAACTTCATATACAAAATCACTGAGTACATTCAGCACAAAAATGTATTATGTTGCATTTATTTCAAACATTGAGTCCAGTGAACCTGAAATTTTATTTCTTTTTAAAAAAAATCTGGATTCATTTTTTAAAATCCTGTTTCAGTGCACATTTTGTCCTCACTTTATAATGCTTACACAAGTTAAGTAACTAATTAAGTAACTAGCATTTTACTTTATCTTACTTTGTAAGGCCCTGTGTAAACTGTTACTATAGAAACAGGAGCATTATTGAATGAGTGTACTCATAAAAACCTGTGATTTGCAGCTGCACTACTGCTGTTATAGAAAATTAATCAACACCTTTTGACCAATCAGAATCCAACCACCCACCTAGTGTCCTTTTTATTGCTTTCCTACTGACTCCACCAAACACAGATCCTATTGACATCGTCATCATCATCAGCTCTGTTGTCGTTGGGGTTCTGCTGCTGCTGCTATTCGGAGGAGTCATGTACTGGAAACGCAGAGGTATAGACACACACGCACACACACACACACACACACTCACACACACACACACACACAGATTTCTGCAGTCTCACTCTGTCTGGTTTCATTCTGTAGGGCAGAGACGAGGACAGACCGAGATCGGTGATGGACAAACAGGACAGAAGACACAGAAGACGCAGGTGAATACACACATCCACTCTGTTTCACTAGTGGGAAGTTCTTTAGTAACAAGGCTTACATTTGGTGTGTGTGTGTGTGTGTGTGTGTGTGTGTGTGTGTGTGTGTGTAGGAATTTACTGAACCTCTGAACATAACCGTAACCGCAGAACCCACTTATGAAGCAGTGCACACCCAGGTGAGTGTGTCTGAGTGCTCGGGACAATCTGTGTTGCTGATTTGTGCATTTGGCTGTGTGTATACATACCTGTGTGTGTGTGTGTGTGTGTTTCTACAGAATGATCCTGAAGTTCAGTATGCAGCTATAACTACACAAACTAAGCATAAGGAAGCAGAAGAAAAGGTGTGTATCATTCGAAACATGTGTGTGTCTTACAGATACGTGTGTGTGTGTGTGTGTATAATAACATGTTGTTTATGTTGTATCTCTGCAGGATGATGTGACGTACTCAACTGTAGTCCACAGTAACACTGCGAGAGCAGCACACACTCCAGTGGCATCAGGAGATACTGCAGTATATGCCAGCATCAAAACTAACTAACACACACACACACACACACGCACATTATTATATCTGTAAGGTTTTTCCATTGTCTTGTGTGTTACTGTAGCTAAATAATACAACACTTCTATGTCAAATGTCTATAACCTAACATTTAAAATATATATATATTTTTACCAAAGATTTTTTAATTGGGATTAATTCACTGTGAATAATAATAATAATAATAATAATAATAATATAAACTGTATATGCCTCTTACAATGATTACTCTCATTTATTGTGCTTTTTAACCTTTTCATATTTAGATTTAAACTGTTTTTTGTAACATTTTGCATTATCTTTAGAGCTTTAAAGCAGCAGTTTGTATTTTTTTTTTTTTTTTTTTTAAAAACCTTCAATCTATTCAGTGTGCAATTGCCATCAAAACATTAACATGTCTTCCCTGACCCCTGTGCGACTTGAACCTCTCTGTTGAAACAGTATATGCACCATGGGTTGCCTTTAAAAAAAAAAAAAAAAGCATAAATGTTCATAATGTTAAGTGTCAGTGTTCAATGTTGAGCTAATTTCTGGGCTGTAAACATGTAAACAGAAACCTGAAGCTGTGACTCTAAGCTCTAAGCTCTACTTCCATGGCAGTACCGTGACTCGCAGTTGTTACAAAGTATCTTTGAAATAATATGATTATTTTAGGTCTGTAAACACCTGTAAGCACATAGCTTTCAATAAATTAGACTTAATTGTGGTTTCAAGGTGTAACAGTTTCATTTCTGTTTCGGTAATAAACAACAGATTCTGTATCTAAATCTATACCCATGTTCCCTAAGAAAAGCTTTCAAAATGAACTGCATGATAACTATCTGTAAATCATTCTAATCTGTGATAAAAATGAAAAGAATAATCGTTGAGAGCAATAACTCACCATATCGGGTGTTTAATAAATCATTTATTGACATTTATTTCTTACAACTGATTTCAAATTTATAGCATGTTATAAAGCACAATATGGAACCGACAAGCCGATAAAATAGCATAATAAATGTATACTTTTAATAGAAACAAAGCAATCCAACACTAATTATTAGTTTATTCTCTTTCCCTTCCCCTCCCCCCACCCTTTCTCTCCATTTCAAATGATTCTACAGAAAGCAGAACTACATATTTTTGTGCTAAGTGCAGTCCTGGAGGTTGCATCATCGACCACATTCTTTGTTGCTTAGAAACAAACAAAAAAACCCTCTGAAACTTGTGTTTCACATCATGCAACGTTGCAAAATCCTATCATGCAAACGTTGTCATGCAAAAGAGTTCGCATGATATGCAAAAATGTCCATTTCTGTATGCTTGGTGTCACAAATGTAACTGATAGTGAATTTTGTAGCCCCATTTTATATTTCTGAATTACTGTGTGAATGCCAGTAGCTGGTCTGTTGATCAAGGGTGTTGGCAGATAATGTAATAAGGGTCTGTAATCTCTGTGTTGAACGGGTGTGTAGGTCTACAGGTTTACATCAGATGTATAGGTTGGAACCTAGTCTACTGAGTAAGAGTGTCAGTTGGTATCTGGTAAGCTGATCAGGTGCGTAGTTCAGGAGAAGGTGAGTTGATCAGTAGCTCAGTGTAGGTCAGTAGCTGGTAAACTGATCAGTTATAAAAGTTGATCAGGTGTGAAAGTCAGTAGTTGGTGAGTTGATGAGGTGTGTAGGTCATTAGGGGGTGAGTTGATCATGTGTTTAGGTCAGTAGCTGGTGATTTGATGAGGTGTTTAGGTCAGTAGCTGGTGAGTTGATCAGGTGTTTAGGTCAGTAGCTGGTACGATGATCAGGTGTGTACGTCAGTAGCTGGTAAGATGATCAGATGTGTAGGTCAGTAGCTGGTGAGTTGATCAGGTGTGTAGGTCAATAGCTGGTAAGATGATCAGATGTGTAGGTCAGTAGCTGGTACGATGATCAGGTGTGTAGGTCAATAGCTGGTGATTTGATGAGGTGTGTAGGTCAGTAGCTGGTGAGTTGATCAGGTGTGTAGGTCAGTAGCTGGTACGATGATCAGGTGTGTAGGTCAATAGCTGGTGATTTGATGAGGTGTGTAGGTCAGTAGCTGGTGAGTTGATCAGGTGTGTAGGTGTGTAGTAGCTGGTGAGTTGATCGGATGTGTAGGTTAGTACCTGGACTGTTGATCAGGTGTGTAGTTCATTAGGGGGTGATTTGACCATGTTTGAAGGTCAATAGCTGGTCAGTTGATCAGGTGTGTAGGTGTGTAGCTTCATCATGGACTTATATTAGTAGCCGCTCTGTTCATGTTTGCTGATTTTCTGGACTGAAGACTACACTGTTTCATCTCCATCAGTACAGCCACAGCGTGCTCTAGTAGGATCTGAAACAGAGGTTGGGAGTCAAGTAAAATAGAGCAAAACTGTTGAGCAAGGACATGCTCATACAGGGAATAAAGTTACTTATAACAGCTCAGTTAAGTTATTCTTACTTTTGTCTTTCATTGTGACATATACAATGATGACAATGTGGAAAATGATGGCAGCAAATGTGGCAATGGGGAAGTACACCATGCCCTTTCCGGGGACTGCTGCAAAAATTTCAGAAACAAAGATTACAAAAGCAGTGAGTTACATGAAAACAGCAGCACATTTTATCTCAGTTTTTCCAGGTAGTAATTACCTTTAACAGTGAGCTGCACGTATCTGTACTGATTTTGTTCAAGGAAACACATGTAATATCCCTCATCCTCTTCAGTCAGGTGGGTTATGAGTAGTGAGAGATTTCCTGGTGAGTGACTATTAAGCAGCTGAATTCTGTTCCTGTACCTTTCACTCCCACTGGATATCATGTCCCATGCGATTTTGCCTGGATTGCTTTTCTTCCACTTGAATGTTGCAGGCTTGGTGTGTATTTCAGTGCAGGAGCAAGACAGAAGCACTGAACTTCCTTTACGTGCAGTGATGAAATCTGTCTTCGTGTTCTCTATCAGAGTGCAGCCTGCAGAAACGTTCAAACAACATATTTTTAGAACAAATCAGATTTATGGTATTTCAGTTTTATGTAATGTAATTTACCATCAGTTGGAGCGATGCTGCTGGGGGCAGACGTAGCCGAGTTATCATCATATTTGCTTTGTACTAAAAAGCAAAAAAAACCTGTTCAAATTGTAGAAGGAAAATACTAAGAGGTAAAAGAAAGTTACAGTTACCACACTGAAGTTGATTATTTTCCAGTAACAGCATGTCACAAAATGTTTTTTCAACCTTATACCACAGCAATTTGCCAAAGCTAATTTAAATTGGTAAAGGAAGATACATTTTTTTAAAAACCATTTATAGTCACATTTAAAGTTATGGAATGTCCAAAGAACAAGTTAGTCCTCTAAATGACTTGGGTTGAGATGTCACGTGGATGAAGATCATTTGTGCTTTACATCATTTTCATCCTAATCAAACCATTCAGTGAAATCTTGGGACCTGTGGATGGAGGCAGGGAGAGACCACACCCACCATGATAGAAATGTTTCATCATAGGTTAGAAGTGACCAGTACAAAGAAGAACTTTGTATTGATTTGCAGTGAGGGTGCAAGCGCAGCCAAATCAGCCACTACATAACAGAGCCACCGGTTTTTGCTTTTGCATATAGATTTTTGCATTAAGGCTATAATTACAGTAAAGAAGACCAGTACAACGATGTAAATAAGGCTTACCCACAGTAATGCGGAACGCAATGAGAAGAAAACAAATGTTCATCTTTGGCATGTCCGATACACTCCTAGATGAGTCGAGTGACACTGAGAAATGCAGTTTGTTCTACAATGGACTGGAAAGCACCTCACTCACTATCCCTGCCCACTTCACTGAGCTAAAGAAGAACCAAACTTTTTTCCTTCAGGCTAAATATAAACAAAGTCTGCTACACACACAAGCGCTTTGTGAGCTACATCATTTTAAAGCAAGTTGTGCAGCTTAAACACACACACAAAGACACGCGCTACATCATGCCACTTCCTCTATTATAAATCTACTAGATTTTTTTTTAAAACTTTTTTTTCTGGAGTCCAGTATTACATGGCTGATAAAACCTGTTTGGAAAACTGCTTTCTAGTCTAGAAGGCTTGTTTGTGTTTAGATAGGCCTCTTTCAGCCATTTTATAGATGCTCCAACAATATCCCTTCACTCCACCCCATCTCAAATCAGCAAGCACCCACAGCAACCAGATATCTCTCCTGTGAGAAAAACAAAACAAAACAGTAAAACCCGAATAAACACTGGCAGCACTTTTCCAAGATGGAGTCATTTATTACTGGTGATGGGGATGGAGCTGGGTGCAGAACTAGTGTCGTTACCCCAGGACAGGTATGTAAAGGCAATCTGTATAATGCTTTGAATTGTCTGACTGGCCAGCTTTCCATAACATATCAAGTAGATAGGTTTGTTTTTTTCATTACAAAGAAACAAAGGACAGCAGCTGCATTAGTGAACATCCTCATAAATCATTCTGAGACAAATTCTGCGTGTTTATAGAGTAACTCTGTTGTCAAGCAGCTGAATGTCCAGTGCACTTGAAAGTGATGTCATGACAGTCCTTGCTAATACTCTAGATGAACTGCCATAGGTTCAGGGGGCAGAGCTTTGTGTTCATGGGTGAGAATGAGGGGTGGGCTCAAGTCCATAGTCATCCAGCACCCATTCCGCTCCTCTAGCCAGCTTCAAGTGAATCAATTAGGGTGGATTTCTGGGCCCTGGCAGGGTGGGTTGCATTGTAGGTCCACTCATGGATGCGTTTAACTTTTGGGGGTAAGCTACTTGGCTACAGTGGCTGTTTTCAACCTGTGCTAATTGGCAGCGTCTTTCACTGATAGGTCTTCACAGACCAATTGAGCCAGTCAGAACTGAAAAGTCAGAATGTTTGCCTGGATGGTTTAGGCCATCTCTACCTCCATGTTGTTCTCTCAAAGAATGTTATGTATGTTTTGTCATCATCGTCTGCAGCAGGTTTAATCAATAGATCTTTTGGGGTCCTAATGTGATGTGACAGCAAACTCAAAGAGTTAGTGCTTGGTATAATTGTCTATAAATTAAACAACAAAATTTGTCTTGATGGCTTTAAGTTAAAAGCAGTTTAATGACTAGAAGATATTAACCTTTTAGGATGCTAATAAAGATGCCACAATTGCCGTAAATTAGTATTTCAAAAACCAGTGGTCTGGGATTTTCATACACAACCATCTATAGAGATTACACCAAATGGTGTGAAAACAAAACAAACAGAAAACATCCAGCAGTTCTGCAGGCGAAAAACACCTTGTTGATCACAGATTGTTTCGAGCTGACCGGAAGGTTATGGTAACTCAAATAACCACTCTTTACAACTGTGGTGAGCAGAAAAGCATCTCAGAACACACAACATGTCGGAAATTGAGGCGGTTGGGCTGCAACAGCAGGTTCCACTCCTGTCAGCCAAGATCAGGAATCTGAGGCTATAGTGGGTACTGAAACTGGACAGTTGAAGAGTTGAAAAATATGCCTGGTCTTTTTTTTTTTTTCCAGCTTTAAGCTTCTATTGTTCCTGTTTAGGCAGGCATTTGGGTGGTGTATCATTTCTTGTTATTTATTGGCTCGTATGGGAACGTTTCAGTGTAAGTCAGGAAATAAATAATGAGCAAACAAAAAAAAAACAGCTTGGCTCAGTTCAGCTCTGTTCAGAGAAAAGGCAGGGTCATATGCGTGTGGTTAACAATGCACGTGTAGACAATCACTCATTACCTGCTTGTTTTCGCTGTGCTGACAAATCTGCAGTCTGATCTCTTGTGCCTCTTGCTGTATTAGCAATAACGCCTTTTCTTTTTTTTGCACACTCTTTATACTATTTACTGTAAGTCACATACAAATGACAGGAAACGGTTTCCTTTTTGCCACACTTGGATTCGTCACTTACTACGCAACTCAATCTAAATTTAAAACCGTGTTTTAATGCTGAGTCTGTAACAGTGGCTCAAAAACGAGAAGTGAAACCATGAGAACTAACATTAAACACATGTTCGCCGATTTTCTTACATCTCTCCTGATGTCAGAATATTCACATGTCTTTACGTTTTAGATCATCACTAAAAATATATTATCATCAGTGGTTTACTTGTATGTACATATGAGTTATGAGACAGTATTTTGTTTACCTTGTTTTCCCCCACCTTAACATTAACAGGCTTACTATCGAATGTACAACGTGGGTAATGCTGGTGTTCAGCGTAATTCTCTACACCTCTTTATTATATTATATTTGTTTTTATTATTTCTATATAGTATATAGTATAACAAGAATATAGTATGCTACCATGTACACATGGTAGACAAGCTGAGAAAAAGAAATGCTGAAGCATACAGTATGTCGTGTAGAAGTTTAAGAAGTTAAATATAACTTTTCTATTTTTTTTGTATGTGACTATTAATTTAATTTGATGATGGCATATTCTGTCTTTTCCTCAGTGCTGACCACTTTGGGTCCTTGAGTTGTGTTAGTGTGGACCAGAGTGGCGTACATGACGCCATCCTGCAAAGAGAACACACACACACACACACACACACACACACACACACACACACACGTGTAAACACACAAAACTGACAATTTTCTTATTCTAGCGATGAAATGGACTTGATACTGATTTGACCACATAAAAATCTTTACAATTTGAAGAAATCTGCATTTAAGATTTAAGAAATTTGCTGACATGTACACTAATGACACATTTGTTATGATACATGTCCACTTGCAGGTTTGAGTTGTGACGCGACAAAAAACGTTCAGCGAGGCTCAACTTTATGCCAGTCTTTCTGCTGCATTGCATTTAGCCAATTGGGTGAGGGTGGATGATAACTTGGTCCGAGCAGGAAGACTTCGGGGTCACATCTGAATATCATACGTCATTGTTCGCCATCTTCTTTGAAGATGGCGGGTATTAAAAATTCACTACTGTTGCTTTAAAGTGACGCTTTTTTTGAGCAACAACATCTTGTGTGTGCAGATATATTTGTCCCAGTTTCCATTTCTTTCATCCTTTCACTGCTAAGATGTGAGGAAAGGAAGAATGGAAAGGAAACAAGGAAGCTCGGTTAAAGAAACGAGAAGCACCCGTTGTCTCTGCTGGCCTAATATGCACTAAAACCAGGAAGTGACCTGGAAGTAGAGCGCTGGAGCTACGCTAGTATTCTGGCGATGGTGACCTCTGCTGGTGGGGAGGGCTAATATCCTGGGCTGGTGTGATTCTCAAAATATTGCTTTAAAACCACAATCATCATTGTTTTTCTACAAAATCCAAAGCATAAAAGCCTATATACATATTTTAGCCCTCTACTTGTTCAGAATATTTTCCGTTTGTCTCCATAACTATTTTTTTGAGGTCTCTTACAGCAGACATGTACATCTGAACTTCCTGCAATTAAACTAAAACATGTGCTTTTGCACAGAATTTGCTACGAGTGTGGGGGCATTGCTTTAGCGTCGATTGACTCGTTGTCGAGAATGTAACGGGCAAAATAAAGCTCACTATGAGCCAGAGAACTCACAGGATTTAGTGGGATCATAAAATTGATATATTTTCAAGGGTCTTCAGTCACTTCTACAAATTTACATTAAATGCTCAAAATGTCCAAAATGATCAAGAAGTGGCTTTACAAGCTGTGTATTATTTAAAATACATTTGTAAATAGTGGCTGTTGTCTCCAAATAATCTTTCTAAATGATCGATATGAGTACGGGTGTGTGTATAGGCGTGTATATTCACCTGTGTTTCCTCCACATTCTTCTGTCCTGTTGGTCCTTTATTGCTCAGTGTCTGCTCTCGTTTCTTTGCTACAGAATAAAACAAGACAGAGAGGCAGATGACACACACACACACACGCACACAGAGACTACAGAAATCTCAGAAAACACTGTATGTCTATGTTTATGCACCTCCGTATCTCCAGAAGATGACTCCTCCGAGTCCCAGCAACAGCAGCAGAACAGGAATGAAGGCGAGGAAAGCCTTGCTCATTGACAGCTCCATTATGCTCCCTCCTATTAATATAGAGGGCAAGAAGTGAAATGCTGCTACAGTGTGCTGAAACACTTTAAAGCAGATGCTTCTATTAGCACTGTGTACACCACAGCCCTGTTGAATTCTCGATTCTGATTGGTCGGAAGTTGTCGATTCATTTTCTAAAACAGCAACTCCAAATCCCGGGTTTATATTAATGTGCTTATACTATGGCGAAGTTTATACAGAAGGAGTCTCCAGGGTCAGCACTTTGTAATACTCAGAATTAAAGCTGTAACGTTACGCTTTCTGACACGGGAAAGTCTTCAGGACAGAGGAGTTCACTCTTTCCAGTTTCTCAATAACATGACAAGCTACTTTTTTTGTCTGCTATAGCGTAAGGAATAACATTAATTAACGTGTATATATAAAACGTATATCGGATGTTTCACAACATTAAATGTAACCATAATTGGATAAAAAGATGTTCTTATAATCTGATAAAAAAATGTAATAGTAGGCAAATCATTGTGGTATCAGAGGAATGAAACTCTTCAGGACTTGCTGTATTAGAAAAATAATCAACTCTGGGATAGTAACAGGAACTCTGCTTCATCACACCACCCTGTTGTAAATTCTATAATAATAATAATAATAATAATAATAATAATAATAATAATTTTACCTTTAACACTGAGGTTGATGTCTGTGTATCCAGTCTGTCTAATTTCACACCTGTAGAGTCCATCATCCTCTACAGTCAGGTGTGATATGAGTAGAGAGAGATTTCCTGGAGGCTGAACATTACTGAGCTGAATTCGGCTTTGGTTAGTTGGTACAGAATCCCAGTCTGTTTTGAGGTTTTTATATTTCAACCACCTTACCTTCTGAGGTTTGATCTGAAGGTCAGAGCAAGAGCAGGGCAGCAGCACTGCGTCTCCTACATGCGCAGTAATGTTTGATGTTTTTGTGTTGTTTATTAGAGTGCAGCCTGCAGAAACACACAATCATACAGTACAGTTATCTGATATTCTATTTATGATATGATAACCCTTTTAAAATGTGCAAATTTGTGTAAAAGCTGATGTGTAGTTTCTTTAAAAAAGTTTGCTAAATCCTTAACATCCCTAATAAAATAAAATAAAATAAACTACATGAGTACTCAAGGTGCAAAAATATATATTTTCATGTATATATATATATATATATATATATATATATATATATATATATGCTGATTTTTTTTCCTGCTTGTCACATGCTTTGATGCTTTTACTTTAAGAAACATAGATATATTTCACCAATATGATGCAGAAGTGTTTTATTTACTTTATAACCTTGCATATGCTCACGGGGGTAAATTAGAAGTCAGTTTAACAAGCACGGCTGTAAAAGAGGTCATTCTGGTCACATTCTGGTCAATGGTCATATTCACTATTTTTTAATAGCTGGTCAATTTATTACATATGTAATTAAATGTACATGAAATCAATAAATAAACAACATGTTGGTTTCTAAAAGTAAGTTTCTCCTTTTTCACGTTTAACCAGACTTCAAAATGCTAGAACTCTACTTGTGGTTGAGATACGTTATAAAGAGAAACAAATTTCCATTAATGAAAACATGTGTGTGTATATATGTGTATGTATGTGTGCCTCTATTAGCAACATTTTAAGTTTAGGACTCACCTTTAGTGACATAAAGCACGTGGAGGAGAAGATAAAACCCCAACAACATTTTCACTTGTGAAACAGCGCTGACTTCACAATACACCTACAACACCACACACACACACACACACATACACACCATCTCTCTCAGCAGAGCTCACCAACACCAAACACACTGTAATGATTGGAATGAGAATAACTCTTCTGTATTTAAAGTTTTTAGCAGAAGCATGAGACACCAAGAGTGGTACATCATTTGATTTCTGAGAACTATTACTGCTTCCTCTTTTAGTGTTGCAAAAGTCACAAACCCACAATGACCTCTGCGTAACACACTGTTGTCACAACCTCTGCAAAATGCACACCCAGTTCTTCCAGGGTGCTTGTGTATTGCTGGTGTATGCACTCTGAGTGAGGGGGGAATCCCTGACAGCAGGACTTGGGGGGCTGCGCCGTCAGCCTCGGGCAGGAGAAAGACTTGGGAAGCCGTACCGTCGGCCTCTGGCTGGAGCTCTGCAGGGGAGGCTGTGTATTCGGGCTCTGGCTGGAGCTTTGCAGGGGAGGCTGTGCAGTCGGGCTCTGGCTGGAGCTTTGCAGGGGAGGCTGTGCAGTCGGGCTCTGGCTGGAGCTCTGCAGGGGAGGCTGTGCAGTCGGGCTCTGGCTGGAGCTTTGCAGGGGAGGCTGTGCAGTCGGGCTCTGGCTGGAGCT
>CM041004.1:2923530-3011691 GCA_022985145.1 Pangasius djambal
TATATATATAATAAGGTATATGTAGAATAAGGTATTTGACAGTTGTTTCCATATTTAATATATTTTATGTATAATAAAAGTTCTTTAAAAATAAATTGAAAATAAACAAATAACATATGAATCCATTTTGTAAGCTCCGACTGCAGAAAACTGTTCATGTGTTTTTTTTGCTGATGTTGTTGTCAGTTGGAGGTGACAGACAAAAGCAACACCTCAGAGAACCACACAGAACTGTGAACTTCATTTGAGCACTAAGACATGCTGAACTTCTTCACAACAATCGCCTCATAATCCACTAGATCACTGCCTGAAAGATGTCTGTTCAACACCTCTGAAGGACTGAAATACTTTCTTTAGAAAACTAAGAAAGAAATATGTTTATCCAATTCACTGGCTCTATCAGAAGTTTGTGCTTTTTTCTACAAATGATAATTATCTCAAGAAGGTAAACATACAGACGTATTCTTACCACGTAGCGGACTTCAAACTAAATTTTATATATATATATAATAAGGTATTTGATAGTTGTTTCCATATTTAATATATTGTATGTATAATACTGAATAAGTGTTTACAATAATAATAATAATAATAATAATAATAATAATAATAATAATACATTTTGCTATGTGAAGAAAATATAAGAATTATGTATTTAATTATTGCCATATTTTAAAGAATATAAATAATACAATATATGATTTGACAGTTATGTCCATATTTATATATTTTTTTTACATTTTATGTATATTGTATGTTATTTTATTTTTATTTAAATTTTAAATTAATAATAGGAATTCTTTTTAAATAAAAATGAATAACATTAAACAAGTAAAATATTTAACTCCACTATAGGGTTGCAGCATTTAAAGCTAGCTAAAGCATTTTCTTTTTCTCATAAAATGACCTTTTTTAAAACATTTATCTTAAATCGATTTTAGTTGCATTTTCTTGTGTAATACATGTGTAACGTCAAATAAGTTAGTTCCTCTTATTCTGTTAATAGTCGTCCTCTCACCAGGCTTTCTCTCTCTCTCTCTCTCTCTCTCGAAGTTATTTATCTTTCCATTTCACTGAGTTATTAATAATGATTCAGTTATCATTTTAAAAAAGAATTGCTAGGTTTGCAAAGACTTTTGAGGAATAGTGTAGCTTTATGGAAAACCACTGAAAGTTTGAAAAAATGAAAAGAAAAAAAGGTGTAATAGTCATTTTAGAAGGAAATACCATACCAAGTGATAACACAGAGAAAATTAGACTCACCTTCAGCAATGTGAAGAAAAATCAGAAGATAAAAACATGTCTGCATTCTTACTCGCTCGTACCAACAGTACTAGAATGACACTTCAGTGTGCGTGTTGCACAATTTTGCTTTGCATCAGCTGTGGGTTTGTGACAAAGCCACTGGATCACGTGGTGGTCTGATACTGCTTTTTTACACCTTCTCACTCACACACACACACACACACACACCCACACACACACCCACACACACATTTTCATTCTGTGCTTCAGATTCAAAGCGTGAGAAAAAGAATCACACTTTTTCTGTGGTCTTCACATAAGTAGTTCCTTTTTTCTGTTCCTTTTTCTTTTCTTTTTTTTAACCTAACTAACAGACAGACTTACGCAATAGCCATGAATATTTCAACATTGAAATATGATGTGCTGTTATAAATCACGCAGCAGCAAATCTTCTAAAAATAAGAAAAAATGGTTTTATACATCTTCTAGCTTTGTCTGAAAAAAAAAAAAATCATTACATCCAGTGTGTGTTTTGCGTTTTATGTTCTGTTTGAACATATAACTGAATCTGAGTTCACTCTGTTCCCTCCTCCTCCTTGCCCGTCACTGAATTTGTTACATTGGTGCTGAAACCCCGGAAGGAGGAGGGACGCGCTGTCGGAATGTAACAAATTACAGCCTGGCCCCTTCCTCCTGCTTGTCACACTCCTGCACGGGCAGATTCAGGCCGCCGGCCTAACGATAGTAAGATTGGTTGTGGGCCTTATCTGTTTGAATTTAGGCCCACATACCACCACGGCCCACTCCCTCGAATCGCCCTTAAGCTGCAAATTCATGCCAGAGCTCAGCCTAATGCTGTTTCACACAAGACTATGAAAAAAAACTGTGCCAGAATTGAACCAGTAGGGCCTAAAGTAAGCCAGATCTCACTCTGATTTTGTTGCTATCTGGGCACTGGGAGGAGTGATGCTGCTGCCTTTCTGGCTACGTCCTTCAGCCGGCCAGCCCCGCATCCTAAAAGCGAGAGGGGATCTGAGAAGAGGAAGAGAGAAGAGCAATAAAAAAAAGTGGTTCCCTGGTCCCCAGATACGCAGTCATCTGGTCCTCTGCCAGCCGGGAAGTGGTCCCCACGACGCCGGGCGCTGGCGCTGGACCTCCTGGCGGACGACTACAGCTCCTCCCCTTTTCAGGCGGACAGCACCAACCGGCGGATGGCAGCGGGGTCCTCCCTTCCCTTTTTTTGGCGGAAGGCAGTGACTCCTCCCGTTTCCGTTGGACGGCAGCCACTCCTCCCTGTTTTGGAGGACGGCAGCTGCTCCTCCCCTTTCCAGCTGGCTGGCAGTGACTCCTCCCCTTTCAGGTGGACGGCAGTGAATCCTCCCCTTCCCGGGCAGACGGCAGTGACTCCTCCATCCACTGGCAACCGCTCCAGCCCCACACTTCCTCAGCACCGCGATCCTCCCGCAGCGAGGGCTCTCCAACAGCGCGTTCCTTTTTCTTCTCGGGTTTCGGCACCAATGTAGCAAATTCAGTGACAGGCAAGGAGGAGGTGGGAACCAAAAAAATGCAAATGTAACATTTAATCATAAACAGAACATATAACACAAAACGCACATACATCTCTCTCTCTCCCTCGGCGTCTCCAGCCGCTCCTTGATCCCTCTCTCCCACTGATTAGCCAACTCAGTGCCAGGCATACGTCCTCACAGCCTGGTCCCTCCCTCCAGCTTGTCACACTCCTCCGTGGGCAGATTCAGGCCTCCAGGCTGACGTACAACCCCTCCCCTCTCAGGAGGAGCGGTGCTACTGCCCTTCTGGCTACATCCTTTCGGCTGGCTGGCCCCACATCCTAAGAGCGAGAGGAGAGCCGAGAGGAGGAAGAGGGGAGAGAGAAGGAGTGAGCAATGGAGACAGTAAGAGAGAAATAGAAGAGAGAGAGAAAAAAACGTGGTTCCCCGGCCCCCAGACATGCTGTCATGTGGTCCTCTGCCAGCCGGGAAGCAGTCCCCACGATGCCGGGTGCCAGTGCTGGACCTCCTGGCGGACGGCTACAGCTCCTCCCATTTTCGGGCGGATGGCAGTCACACCTCCGCCTAATGGCTGATGGCAGTGGGTCCTCCGTCCCCAAATTAGTTTCGATCAGAAGTCACATAATTAGCTGAATGGAATCTGTGCAACAAAAGTGTCATGTGACGAACAAAGAGCTATCAAAGCTTTGTCTGGGACAAAGTTCTGGAAAAAGTATCAGTCAGCTTTTGGCCAGGGGTAATGCTCAGCATGATGCTACCACCCTCATGCTTCATGACATCATGACATGTAACTGTTACGAGTGGTCAGCAGAGACAGGATGCAATCCTGTTTTTCTGTGATTCCTTGTTCCCGTGTTTCCCATCTTGTTTTTCCTAGTTCGGTGTTTGCCCTGTTCCTCGTTTAATTTCTGTTTTCCTGATTTTTGACTGTTCATGTGATTTCTGAATGTGGACATGCCTGTGTTAAGCCTGTCTGCCTGTGTATAAACCCCAAGAAAATATGGCCTCGGTTACTCAAGTAAGGAATTTGTATACTTCTACACCAATGGTGAGTGAAATTTCACTTTTTAGACCAGTAATTTTCAGACACTTGTGCTCAATATTTTGTTGTTCGTAAGTCAGTGTTTTGTGATTCTAAAGTCGTGACCACTGCAACACAACTGGACAACTAAGAGCAATAAAACCTCTCATTATATAGCTCTTATGGCTCTACAGTATGTGTAGCAGTATCTGTTTTCCTGGGTAACAGCGAAAATCAATGCATATATTCTATTTCAGCTCAGTAAACTATTTATTACTATCATGCATGCTGACATAAACTCAGCTTTGTTGTTTTACTTTAGAGTTTAAAAGGTTCCAATAGCCAGGAATCCCCCCAACCCAAACCCGTCTGTTTTGATGTTGTGTGAGTTCTCAGGGTAAAATCGATAATGAAAGATGATCACGCTTCGGCGGCCCGAGCCGAGGAGCCTCAATCCATCTCGTCAGGAGCAGCTAAGAATTTATCAGGGCTTGAAAACAGACGCAATTAAAAGCTGAACTCATTAACTCTCTGGCGGTAGTTTCCCAAGGCAAGATAAAAAATCTTTAGCGCAGTCGTTGATGTTACGCCGTAGATCATAATGAGCAGTAAGACTGATGGAATGGAGCGTGAAACAGGAAGAGTGTGTGGCTTGTTCTATTTGGAAACTGCTACGCAAAAGTTTTAGGGGTTGCAGTCAGAATTGGCGAGAAATTACGTCAATATTTACGCGAGGAAATTTGCACATATTTAGATTAAGTTTGAGTTCAGAATCGTGTGTAACTGAGACATCGTGTGCGTAAATTCTAAATACTGCTTAGTTACGAAGTTACACCTGAGATCTGAATACATGTGGTTTTATCTCAATTTATTTCCTTCCTGTTTTTCTATTTCTCTCTCTTTGAAGAATGCTTTAATATTTGTGAATACTTTGTATGTGTGTGTGTGTGTGTGTGTGTGTGTGTGTGTGTGTGTGTGTGTGTGTGTGTGTGGATGACCTCCTGCAGGGTACAAGCTTAGCAGTTTTATTTCCATTCAGCACACACTGTCACTCAGCGTTAATGTTATTCAGCACACCGGCTATGGGCAACTCGAACTTTCTCTCAGCAACGCATTCCGTATTTCTCTCATTACACCTCTGCCAGTCAAGCACACAGTTTCCACTCCTCTTAATGTTGTGGAACATTTGTGTAACAAGTTAGATTCTGATATCACATATGTTACAGCCTATTACTATAAACAGTTGTTCCCACACAAGCCTCTTCAAAAATTGATTATCTATTACCGAAGTCTTTAGATTGGACGGATGTCTGATAGTGAGCCTATGTGAGTCAACATTTCAGTGTTAAAATCTTCATGATAGATCTGTTGGGTGCTCTGAGATGCTTTTCTGCCCACCACGTTTGTAAAGAGTGATTATTTGAGTTTCCTGTCAGCTCGAGCCTGTCTGGAAATTCTCCTCTGACCGCTCTTCTGCGTAAACTGTGTTTAAAGACTGTTGTGTGTGAAAATCCCAGGAGATCAGAAGTCTCTGAAATACTTAAATTGGCATCAACAACTATGCCACAGTCACTGAGATCACATATTCTCCCCGTTCTGATGTTTGATGTGAACATTAACTGAAGATCTTGACTTGTATCTGCATGGTTTTATGTATTGTGCTGCTGGCAATAGGCGTGTGTCTATCAGTGTCAGCTACACACTTCATTCCCCTACCTTTTTCTCCCTTTTTATTATATCTTTTGCCTTTATGATATCTTTTACCTCTCTCTCTCTCTCTCACACACACACACCCATATATACACGTTTTGTAATTTTCCTGTCATTTGTCTGGTCTTATCGACTGAACTAAATACTGTATGTTCGACACCTGGCTCGCCGTGCTGTCTCCTCTCCCCCTTGTTTTATTCACAGCAAAAAAAGAAATTGATTTCTATAGAAGAGAAGAGATGTGAAACTCCACACAGACACCGTGCGCTCCCACAATGCACTGCGGTCAACACACAAGCTCTCGGCCACCCAGACCACACCACACCATCTGCCTTAAAAAGAGGATGAAGCCGTGACTGTGTTTATTTCACAAAGAATAAAGAGAGACGGATGAAGTTGTTTCATACCCAAAATATAGTTTTCCACCTGGGCTTCTTTCTTTCTTTCTTTCTTTCTTTCTACTTCCTGGTTTTACTTCTTTCCACATGGTTTTACTGATGTGGGTTCAGCTTTCCAGGCTTTAATTTACTAGAAACACCCTGTGCTGTAGTCTCACATACACAGAGATGGTATTGCTTTCATGTATGCAAACTTTAATTTAAGGATGTTTTGAGAAATATAAAAGAGTTCAATAACCTTTAAACCGATCGTTTGATTACTCCATTAATATTCTCCTCCCATGGTGACGGTGTCAGACACAGCACTTCTTTGCATCTCTAATGTTCTAATCAATACTTTTTACGTCTTTAAATAAGATGTCGTATACCTAATGTCAGCCCTAAAAATGCTGTAGAATTTAGAAAAGGTGTGAATGATAACTCCGCCCCTCACTGTAACCTTCAACCTCCAGCACCTTTTATACAAACCTTTTGTTACAAATATGTACGTGTGACATCAATGACTATGTTAGTGATCTAGCTTAGCTTAGTCTTCTGGCCTTTCTTCTTGCTCTCTGCATCTTTTAGTCTCTCTCCCCCTCTCTCTCTCTCTGTCTTCTGGCCTCTCTTCTTGCTCTCTGCGTCTTGCAGTCTCTCTCTCTCTCTCTCTCTCTGTCTTCTGGCCTCTCTTCTTGCTCTCTGCATCTTTTAGTCTCTCTCTCTCTCTCTCTCTCTGTCTTCTAGCCTCTCTTCTTGCTCTCTGCGTCTTGTACTCTCTCTCTCTCTCTATCTCTCTCTCTGTCTTCTGGCCTCTCTTCGTGCTCTCTGCATCTTTTAGTCTCTCTCTCTCTCTCTCTCTCTCTCTCTCTCTCTCTCTCTGTCTTCTGGCCTCTCTTTTTGCTCTCTGCATCTTGTACTCTCTCTCTCTCTCTCTCTCTCTCTCTCTCTCTCTCTGTGTGTCTTCTGGCCTCTCTTCTTGCTCTCTGCATCTTGTCGTCTCTCTCTCATGCTGTCTTTGTCTCCGAGACAGGTGTGTGTGCAGCAGGGTTCTGAGATACAGGGAAAGCCCACACTAACACCCTGCAGTGTGTGAACAGGTAGTAATCAGGAAAAGAACAGCGGGTGTGTGTACTTCTACTTTGAAGTCTGATTTCAGTCATGCCGACTGGCCTACACACATCCTCTTCTGGGTTTAAAAATAAAATGCACCAGGAGCTAAAGAAAGAAATCGGACCACAGTAGGTCAAGGACTGTCAGCTTAAGCTCTACACTCTAAGAGGTTTGAAGAATCTGAAAATGTATCAAGCTTTGAAACAACATATGATTTAGATTAGATATTGATATATTAATTTTGTTTTGATAACAATAGTGATGCATTTTTTTTGTGTGATGAAATAAACAAGTACTTCATTGTGCATTATAATTTGCAGAAATACATGATGTTTTGGTTTTTCTCTTGCAGAGGTCATATTCAATTTAACCAAGGGTGCCTAAACTTTTACACACATTTGCAGAGCAATTGGTTGCTGTAATGATTAAAATACCAGAACAAATATAATATTGAACATTATCCCCACTTGTACCATCTGAAAGTAAGTAGTAAAAAACTAGTGTTTGTAGTATTAAACATTTATGGAAGGAGTCTCCAGGATCGGCACTTTGTAACAGTCAGAAATAAAGCTGTAATTTTAACATTTTTTTCACATAAAGAGAGAGAGAGAGACAGTGAAAGTGATACCAGGAACTAACTTGTTTCACGGATGTTCCACAACATTACTAGTAACTACAACTGGATAAAAAGGACAACTTGTTTTTCTTTAATAAATAAAAAGATTGTTAGCACTGGCACGTCACTGTGGTGTAAGAGGAATAAACCACTTCCTGGTGTACTGTTATAGGAAAATAATCAACTTCGCAGTGGTAACAGTAAATCCACTTTATCCCACTACACCGATGTTGATTATTTTCTTATAACAGCATGACACCAAGTGTTTTATTCTTTACTTATTAACAATACAAGGTATAGTAAGTGTATATTAAAAACAACTTCATGGTTATATTACTATAAAATCAACAGATGGCCTGAGCCATAGCTAGTTAGAACACCCGCGGTTTAAGTCTTTATCCCAATATAAATATTAAAATGCAAGAGCACTGTAAGATTTCTTTTTTTTTTCTTTCTCCACAACATACTGAAACTGTCTACAGCATCTGCTTGCTCTCAGCATGCAGAACTGACAGCGACGAACACGGTCCATCTGCTCTTCCTCACTCGGTCTAATTGCTGCTAGATGTCCAGCGCAAGATCAGACAGGAGACGATGATGCGCTGTCCATGACACACCGAGCAGCGTGTGTAAGCAAGCACGACCATACTGCAGTTTAACGGATTTGCGAATGACGGAGAACTGGCAGCTCGCATGTTCTCATCTCTCAGCACCTCATTTCCCTCTAATGGAGAGTGAATGAGTCATACGTACACCACAGAGCTTCATGTAGTTACACAGGCTGCAGGATTACGAAGTGAAGTGAAGTGGTCTGCTGCATTACTTGAGTTTAAACGAGAACTAAGAAAACTTAGATATTGTTGAATGATTCTATACACTGTGTTCCTGTTTACATGAACAGTTTCCATCATTGAACAGTTTCTTCATAACTTCAACAAAATAGACTTCAAGTTATAACTATAATGAATTCAGAAATGACTCTGATGCTTATAATCATAAGTTGCTCATAAATTCCTGGCTGCACACTTGCACTTTTTGACTATATAATATACAGTTATAGAAGGGAAATGATTTACAATCGCGTTCCCATTTGAGTCTGGTTCCTCTCAAGATTTCTTCCTCATATGGTCTCAGGGAGTTTTTCCTTGCCACCGTCACCTCTGGCTTGCTCATTAGGGATAAATTTATAAATGTAAAATATAATTTATATAGTTCTGTAAAGCTTCTTTGTGACAACGTCCATTGTTAAAAGTGCTATACAAATAAAACAGAATTGAATTGAATCGAATTTGATAGGTCCCGACTTACCTTCCTTGCTCTTCTAACTTCATGGCTTTCATAACATATTATTTGTAGTAGTTATAGAAGGAATAAAGCACTTACAGACATGCTATTTTAGGAAAATAGTCAATGACATGGTGATTGCCATGATATGCAGACTGAAAATGAATAATCAAATAATAAGATAGAAGTGTAAGGGGTGACCGATGCCAGTTTTGTAGCATTATAGCAAGTCCACGCTAGTTTTTTTTCCCTGATTTTCTCCCAAATTTATTCACTGGCCAATTCCCAACATGTCATATGACAGCTAACAACTAGAGAGACTGAGAGCTAACACATGCTTCCTCCAAGACAAGCATCATTTAAACCTGCTGCTCATGCTCCATCACAAAGCAGCACAACACATTTGGAGGAAATTGCTTTACCCTCTTCTGCATACATGAGTTCACAGATGCCCACGATTAACTAGCGTCACCGTGATTGACAGGGGAGAGAGAGTAACACTGTCCCTCTCACTCATAGACAGCAATGGCGATCTCTTCTGTTCACATACAGCCTAGTTTCTAATGTTGAATTTTGTAGCGTTAAGTCCACGTTAGTTTCTAATGCCCAGCAGCCATTTTGAAAGGCAGCGCTGTGAAGTGTCATGCATTTTCAGAAAAGGTTGAAATGAACATTATGTCCCATTTCTCTGCAAGGTCAAGGAGTGCTTTAGTCATTAGCATGTAAGCAACCTTCCCCATTTTGACTGGGGTGCTAGCAAATCCTGTTAGCATAGCCGCTAGCACAGGCCAGCCGCTACGTGCCTAATGAACCAATGGAAAAGAGGAATGGGGAGAAAATGGGATTTACACTCCAAGACACACACACACACACACACACACACCATTACACACTGCTCATTCAGGCTATCCACGCAACTCTGAATTACAGACCTACAACGGTGACACACTCTCTCACTTATTTTCTTTTCCTGAACATTCATCACTGTTAACTGTAGAGTATAAATAAATGTAGCATAATTAAAAGGAAATGTAAATACTCCGATAATACCATTTATACCACAGTGCTCAATTCTGATTGGTCAGAAGGTTAATTAACTGCTTAATGAACTTACAGTAATGCAGTTCCAGTAACATTACAAGCTGTATTGTTTTTTTTTTTATAAGTGTTTTTACCTGGAAAAAAGTGAGGCTAGTGAGAGAACAACAACTATTAATTTAGAGTTTACTATACTATACTGTACTATAATTAAAACTATAACTGGATAAAATGTATGATGTGTTGTTCATTAATAAGACTAATTGCTGTAGTATAAGATTTGGGATGTACTGTTATAGGAAAAATGAAATAATGAAATGAATAAAAGTGGCTCCACTTCATTGCACTACCCTGTCACTGATTATTTTACTATAACCGCATGCCGTGTCATGTTTGATTCCTTACATAATTTATTCCAATCGAATCTATATTGTAGTATATGGTATAACTAATTATAACTCATAAATTGCACCTCTAAATTCAGCTTCAGAGGGTTTACCCTCAAAGTCCGTAAAGACATCATTTAAGTCTTGGGTAAAGCACTGGTCTAACGTTTTCCCTTATTTAATTCTCATTCTACACCTTATTGCGTGGTCTGACACTAGTAGTGAATCAACTGTAATAAAACACAAGAAACTCCAGGTGTTCGATACCTTTGAGTGGCAGTGTATAATTAGAGTGATAATTACCAAAACTGTGTGTACTGATCAATAAAGTAGATAAAGATTTGCTACTCCACAGACAACCAGAATGATTTTTTTTTTCAGTGTCCGCTCAGTTACAGAGTAAACCTCTAGATGGCATCATTAGCTCCCAGATCACAGCACTAACTTTACCCCAGATCGTGAAGATATTACTGAACACAGAATGCTTTGAATCTTTTAGCATTTCTCAGGAATTTGTAAAAGATCTATCATAATCATTTATATGTATTTTATCTACAAATAATGGAGATGAAATGATTAGTGTCGTCATGACAAAAAATAAAGTCAAGGAAAGAATTCTGCTCCTTATAAGCAGCTGACGAAAAAAGCATGTATTAATAATAAGAAAACAGTGAAGGCATTCCTCCACTGTTCCATTCCATAGGTGCTAACAATATCTAGGTACTTAATTAAGGAATAAAACACCAGGGGACATGCTGTGACAGGAAAATAATCAACAACAGGGTGGTGTGATAAGGCCAGACCCAAAGCAGAGTTATTGTCACAACCATAACGTTCATTGCTTTCCTATAACAGCATGTGGTGTTATGTTTTATTTCACTTATACCACTGAAATCTACCAATAATACCAAGTTTTATTTATTTAAGAATAACATATCATACTTTCTATTCATTTATAGTTACATTTATTGTTGTGGAATGTCAGCAAAACAAGTTAGTTCCTGTTATTATTTACGTTATATAACCATTGTTTGCTTACATTCACTTGAAGGTAGTAAGAAACCACAAAAACACAACCTCTGTCCTGAAGACTTTCTCATGGTGGAAAACTCTTACAAAGTGCTGATACTAGAGTCTCCTTACAGAAAGCGTCACTATATCAACAATTATGAGAATTAATAACTCTAACCCTACATCCGTGCTTTTTCTCACAGCCAGCACTGCTGTCAGAGCTGCTGTCATAAAAAATTAATCAAGACCATCTGACCAATCAGATTTGAGAATTCAACAGCACTGTGGTATAAACTGATTTAGCAAATACTTACCTCTTTTTGTCTGTTTTTTTTTCCCCCTTGTGGTTTCCATTCAAAGCCCACTAAACCAGTTAAAAAGTTAGTTAAAAAGCTTTTGGTATACTAATAACTAATAACTAATGTAAAGATTATTAGTTTAAATGTAGAACAAATAGTTTCGAATCAAGCGACGATCCATTTTAGCAAAACAAAAAATTGCGAGCCTTTTTTTTTTTTTTTTTAAATGAGAATGGTTAAGAAGTTAATAGAAGAAACAACGTGTCAATCATGTACTAAAACGCCATTCAGAAATACCTTAAATACACCTATTTACACATTTTTACCTAAATAAAAGTGTAACTGATATCTATATATCAAAACGTTTTTGTCATTACATTTAAAAAAATTAATTAAAAAAATTATTCAATTTAAAAATTAATAATAATAAAAATCTTTTTGTTGACAGTTTTGTAGACATGTCGATCAAATTTACCTAAAATTAGCAACCTGTGTCATTTCTTGTCTTTTGAACCATTTGGCCTTCCATAGCGACGTTTTTGGCCCGATTGGCGCACCGTAGCGCTTCTCCTTAGATGATGCTGAGGCAGTTTCGCTCGCGCTCAGAGTCAGACTGGCTTTCATCCGCGCGCTCGAGTCACTGAGACGGACAGCGTGAAAACGTTTGTCGCGCGTCAGTAAAACAAACCCGTGTCGCAATAGGATACGAGAGTTTTAACGCCGTTTCCGTTTCATTTTTTATTTTTTCCCCCTCGCGGATTAAGAACGGAGCGCGCAGTGACTCTGAGGAAAGCGGGATGCTCAGGTGTCGCCGCTGTTAAACAAACTTTCTGGCTAAGTGTTAAACACGCGCGAGACGGCGAAAGAGCGCGCGGACGCACTGGACTCAGACCTGACAGACACTTCCGGTGAAGCTGACAGGAATCTTGGCGGGAAAAAAAAAAAAAAAAAAGAGCGCGAGAGACCAAGTTTCACTCAGAGCTAACTGAAGTTTTATCATCCTGTCAAAGATGGCTGGTTTCACCAAATCTGGACCATTCTGACTAAAAATCTTAAAGCCTTAAAATGTTAGACATTTTTAAAGTTCTAATTTGACTGGGTTTGTAGTGAATTCATATTTTATGCTGTTACAGAACTGGAAAGAAGTCCAAGTCTGCTCGGATATAAGTGAAGAAAATAAACAGATGTCATGTAGACAACGACGACAGGACCGGTATAATAATTCCTCTTACGGGTAAGAATGAAGAGTATATTTGACTGTTTGGTTTTGAAAATGTGTTAGATGAGAGTACCAGATTAGACGTGCTCTTTGATCGGACGTACGGAAAACGCCACCCTTTCGGGATTGATATCAGGATGACACTCGGCACGTGAAAAAACCTGAAGTGACCCGAGGACACACGCGAGATCCTACGTTAAATCCATTTTGAAAAAGAGACCCAGATGTTCCAGAGGGAACGTGAATGGAGTCCTGGATATCAGCGCCGTTAAAGTTACCCCGCTTTCCTTCAGGGAATAATATTTTATGTCTAAAATATCAGTCTGACTGGCTTCATGCAGAAAATGCTCCATCTTGCTCTGAATGACGCATGGATCTTCTCGATCGAAGCTGAAGGTTGGTTAACGTCACATGCGCTCGAACAGGTGCGCCGCCGCCACCCAACTTTCTCTGCGCATTCAAAGAATTTCACACACCATTTCATGCAATTTCCATCGCCTTTGTTACTTTGTCACTTCTCAGCTGCAAACGGGATATGGCGCCTTGCAGGTTTATTTCACGCATGAGCTGAAATTTTGTTGCTTTATCCTCTTCATAATTTCCATAAAACACATTTCATCTAATGCTATTCAAAAGGAAGGTAAATCACTCTTGATGTGTCAAAGTAAATCATAAAAAAGTTGAAATCTCCATACAGCATCCCCAGTGGTGAATTAGCACCTATACTGAATTTTTATGTGAATCTATACACAAATAAAAGTCTATAGAGCTTAATTCTATGCTGTAAGATTCATTTCAGCACTATAGGTAATAATTCAGCACAGGGATTTTTGCTTTGTATTTTTCATGTGTCTAAGTGTGTAAATATTATGCAGAGAATTATTCAAATAAATTTACCTCAGGACTCAGAATAGTGTGTGCAGATCATCTTACCAGCACAATTGATTTTATATTAAATGTTCATGTGTTATTTTTCTAGTAAAACTAGCCTTCCTTGGTTTTAGGGTAATCTGTGTGTGTATGCGTCCGCTCACAGCGGCCCATACGCTGGCGCTATGCTCTAGCGCCAATATGAGAGTCTTCGTGGCGCGTTGAGCTTCTCCGTGCCAGTCCACATGCAGGCCAAGAAGCGCTACGTGCTAGCGTTGGCGGCAGCTTGCGCCATGCTGCTCGCCTACATCTGCACTCTACACACCACTGAGCTCCAGACGCACAGTGACGAGCCGCATTTTCACGCCCTTCTTCAGCATGCCGAGCAGCCATATCTATATCTGGAGGAAGTGGAACCAGAAGAGTACGGACCGCTGGTGCTGCTGCGGCGCGAGATTCAAAACAACATGTACAAGAGCCGCCGCTGTCGCATGGACACATGCTTTGACTTCGGTCGGTGTCAGGGTGCCTTCCGTGTCTATGTGTACCCACCAGGCACAAGCACGGTCACAGGAATTTCCGAGAATTACCGGAAAGTTCTGGCAGCCATCGAGGACTCGCGGTTCTACACGAGTGATCCAAGTGAGGCATGCCTTTTCGTGCTCAGTGTGGACACGCTGGACCGGGACAGGCTCTCACCACAATATGTGCAGGATGTTAGAACTCAGATCCAGAACCTTCCACTGTGGAATGATGGCAGGAACCACCTGATCTTTAACCTGTACTCTGGGACGTGGCCCGACTATGCGGAGGATTTGGGTTTTGATGTAGGTCAGGCCATGTTGGCCAAGGCCAGCGTTGACATGCAGAACTTCAGGCCCCATTTTGACGTGTCCATACCTCTTTTTTCCAAAGACCACCCCCAGAAAGGTGGGGAGAAAGGTTATTTGACATCCAACAATGTCCCGCCTGCACGGAAATACCTTTTGGTGTTCAAGGGGAAGAGGTACCTTACAGGAATTGGTTCAGAAACCAGGAACGCTTTGTATCACATACATAACGGGGAAGATATGATTTTGTTGACCACCTGCAAGCACGGGAAAGACTGGGAGAAGCACAAAGATGCCAGGTGTGACCAGGACAATGAAGAATACTCAAAGTAAGTCCACTACATTTACCACCTTGCTACTGGTCAAAGCCTGGTTGCCAAGGTTGATCATGTTTCGTTCACTGAGTGTCGCGTGACATGATGAATAAATGTTTGCAGTCCTGCAGTTACTGCTGCAGTTGTTATCATGAAAAAGAGCATGCATCTGTTTGTTACAATGAAATGACTCCTGAGAAAAGAATGATGTTTCACTTGGCTGTCATGGAAAGAGATCTTGGATGGTAATAATTGTTGCGTCACAGAGTTAGCTAAAATAACGAGGGACAGGGAACTCCATTAAAAAGCTATAAAATTATTTTAAGATGGAAAATGTTTTCAGCAAAATTTAATACTGTGATTTATGATATATGGCAGTAACTGGGGATGCCTCAATTTAGGCAACATATGTTCCAATTTTTCACAGATCTCTGCCTTTTTGTAGCTCAAAAGCTTTGTCTTGGTGTCTTCTGTCCTTGGGTGACTCAGAGAAAGCTTCAGCTGTTAACTGAACATTGAGTGTCAGCATCAAAGCTGAATTGAGACGCATTGCTTTTGTTGCGCCTTACAAAACACATTCTCTTACACATACACAGACTCTAAATGATGAATACCATAAGCTCAGTAATCCATTGGGGAAGAGTGGAATGGTGTGTTTGCTTTAGTGCCCCATGGGAAGAGTTGGTCTTCATTGTCCTGGGCTCTTCACGTTTCATGTCTGTCACAGGCTGTTCTCACTCATGCTTTGTTACAGAGTGTGTATTTCGGCACAGGGACTTCTGTCACATCATTAGAAAAGCCCTTTCCCACCCAGAGAGGGTGCACTACACATTAATTATCAAGAGTGAGACCAGTATTCCTCAGTCCTCCTGCACTGAAGGAGTTGTGTTTGTTGATAATCAAAGCCCATTATAAATGAACGAGGTGTTAGCCAGCGAGCTCATGCTTATTTCTTGCTAATCTTGCACTCAAACAAGATTCCATCATTTTTTTCTCAACAGTTCTTTTAGACGGTCAAGCTTCCTAAAGGAGGTCTCCATAAAACCCTTTGTGACCAGCAAAAAAATGATTTCTACATAGTATTGTTAAGGAATTCTGAAGGAGTGTTCGAGGAAAATAGTTGCTGCTATTTCCGGATCCATCCTGAGGTAAATTTGTGAGCGATAGTAAAGAAACATGTCTTGTGTTAGGAGCTCTCATATATCACCATATTAAAGAAATATATGACATCACAGAAACTATTACAGGATATTCAGACAAGCTCCCCAAATAACAACAAAAAAGTTATATCCACCAATGGCAGTGCTATCCGGTTGCACACCTGCTGAATGTAACATAAAAATAGAGGGTCAGATTGTGGTCCGGAGTCTGGGCTTGCCTTTTGTGTTTCATGTGCAAGAACTGTAAAAGTAATTGTGTGTGTGATTTTTGATCATGAGTACTGGAGTACTGAGACACTGGCTTGCAAAACCACCTGACCTCAATCCTGTATGAAACTGGGATGATGCATCAAATGTACAATCAAACTTATTCAGTAGAAGGGTGGGCTAAAATTGACAGGAACTTTCTCAAGGAACTGGTGATCCCTGACGGATTTAAGGCATAACCAAGTATTTGAAAAGAAGTGACATGCGACTAATCTTTCATCTAGGGAAATTATGAAGATTTCCAAGTGCGTATGAAAATCTCACAACTGGTAAATCTTTAAAACACATTTTTAAACAATCTAAAATTTTAGTTATTTAAACTTCTTGGTTGTAGACTCTTTTGTTGATGCTGTAGGAACAATTGGATTCTACTGAAGTGAACAGTGTGCTGTTCAGGCCTGTGCTGTGTTCCAAATAGAGTCTGATTACTTTCAGTCTAATGCACATAGAGTGATCATTCTGGCTTGTTATGAGTGTGTCACTATTTTGTGGCATGAAAATACCTGTTCCTGTCGAAGGAGCCCAAATGCAATTAATTACCAGATTCCCGGTGTGCCGATGTGCAGATACCGGAATATGTCTTATTATTGTTTACCCACTATTAGTAATTAAAAAAGGAAAAAAATAAAGAAGTGTTATATCAAGTCTGTAAATCTTTGTGGTTAAGGACTTTGCAGATTGCAGTGGAACTCTAAATGAGTGGTTTATTAAAGGCAAGTGCACTTGTTTGGTGAAAGACTCTAAGTTACTGTAAGTTACTGTACTGTTTGTCTTACAGCTGATATTAAAGACTGTTAGTGTCAATTGTAAGACAAATATATGTGACTAATTAGAGTGATTCAGATCTAGATTTTATTTTTAATTAAAAAAAAAAGTTACAACATTTCTCAGTTCACTATCCATTTCTTACCTATATATCTTATTAAGTGTTTAACCTGAACCCATTTCACCAAAACTGTTAATACAGGGTGTTCAAAAAACTTTTGGCAGTGTATATTACCAATACCATATGTATACAGTGCCTTGCATAAATATTCACTCCCCATGAACTTTTCCACATTTTGTGGTGTTACAACATGGAACCGTAATAGACTTAATTTGGATGTCATAAATCTCCACACCCCATAACATTTAATTGTGGGGGAAAAAAATCTATATAGTTTGCAAAATTGTACACAAATATAAAACAAAGTATACACACCTGTTGCTTTGAGGCCCCTAAATTAGCTGCCATTAGAAGTCACATAATTAGTTGAATGGAGTCCATCTGTGTGCAATTAAAGTGTCACATGATATCGATATAAGTTGACCTGTTTGTTAGAGAACATACCTAAACAAGCAGCATCATGAACACCAAGGAGCTATCAAAACACGTTCAGGACAGAGCTCTGGACAAGTACCTATCAGGGTTTGGTTATAAAATACATCCTAACTTTGAACACAATTAAGTTCTTTATTTAAAAAAAAAAAAGGAAAGAATTATGGCACAACTGAGACTGAATAGCCAAAGCCGTCCATAGAAATCAGTGAATGGGTAAAGAGGGAATTAGTCAGAGAAGCAACCAATTGGCCATTCTTAACTCAGAAGGAACTGGAAAGATCCACAGCTCCAATAGGAGAAGCTGTTCACAGGACAACCAGTGCTTGGGAACTTCACAAAGCTAGGCTTTATGGAAGAGTGGTGAGACATACGAAATCTTGTTTGCCAAAAAGAACTTTAGAAACCTGGCAAGTATTTGGAAAAAGGTACTCTAGTCTAATACTTTTTGGCCTTGACACAAATTGCTTGGAAAAAGTTTGACAGAACCAGAAAACTATCCCTGTAGTGAAGCATGGTGGTGGTAGCATCATGTTGAGAGTTACCCGTGGCCTCTTGGCCTGCTTCTCAGCTAATGCTCTCTTTACCTGGTCACCGACTTTTGGCGGAGGCCCTCCTTGCGATTGTGCCATATTCTTGCATAAGTCAATACTGCAAATCGTGCAAAGCACTGTATAATAAAAGGAGAGCTTTAATTTAATCATGTGGAAAAAACCAGAAATTATACTTAATAAAAGAAAAAGTTATGAAAGGTGTGTTCTGAATGACTGAAGCAGTAAACACAATCATGCATAATTCATAGACGACGGTGCTAATTGAGTCAGCATCAGGTGATCGTTCCAATTAACACAGAGTTTTCTTACTCCATGCCCTGGACAATAAAGCACATAAATAACCCTCATTTTGTATTAGAGGGCTATAAGTGTGATCTAATAGGGGAATACTCATCTGTAGTTTAAGTGGAGTAATATATGATCCGCTAGCCTGCAAATTAAAGCCTGAGGTCTTGGCCAACACACACTTACAGTTTAAATAAATTGGAAAGGATTTCAAAGTAGCGGTGCGGTCAATAATTGGCGCTCTGTTAAATTAAGTAGGAGCTCAGAGCCAGAGGAAGAGAGCATTCCTTAAACACACACACACACACACATCCACTCACACACTTCTCGCTGTGCCGGGGTGGATTAAAAATGAGCCTCGCATAATTCTGCTACGACAGCCCAGGCTGGGCACGGCACACACGCTCTCTCATAGTCGATGCTTGATTTCATTATCGAGCGACTCCGAGTCAATGAGAGGCCCGATTCAGAATGCTGTCAGATGTCTTTGTCAGTTTCCTGTTCATTTGCGCCTGCGGGAGAAGGAAGGAGAGACGGATGGAGGGATGAAGGAAGGAGACAGAAAAGGGAACCCTGCTGATAAGATGTATCGGCTGACTCTAAATTAGAGACGTTCACGACCTGCAGATTCGTCACAGAGAGAGAGGGAGAGAGCAGGAGAGAGAGAGGGAGGGACAGAAAGAGAAAGAGAGACGAAGTGATGGAGAGGTATGTTTTAATAGAGGCACAGTATGACTAAATGCAAGAGGTAGAAGATGGTAAGAAAGTGCTTTAATTAGAGTGTGATTAATGGAATGTATGCTTCTTCAGCCCTGGATCAATTCATCTATACATACAACACCTAAGCACATAAATGCTTATAAATCTGATTATACTAGAGCATTCTTCAGGAACGTATAATACAAGAATTTCTCTCCGACATTTTCAGGTAACAGACTAAATGTGAAGTGAATTTATTCTGGGAAAGTTCTGTTTATTCAGGAATTATTTAAGAAAAATACACCAAGTCTTACGTTCTCCCAAAGCTTCCAGATATTTAAGGAACAAAACTGTCTGTGTCATGCGGTAATAGGAATGTACTCAACAATGGGGTCGTGTGAGGAAGCAGTGTTACCGTTACTGCCGTGAAGTTGATTATTTTCCTATAACATATCCCAAAGTGTTTTATTCCTTTTACACCACAATGGTTTGCCAATTTGCAGTTTGTCTTGAAGACTTTCCCATGGTGGAAAACTTTCTCCCATGGCTCCACTGACACTGGAGACTCCTTCAAAACAAACAAACAAAAAATTCGAAATAAAACTTAGAGAAAATAAGTCGCTGTGCAAGTTGTTATTTTTGAGCTGTCGGCACGAGATTTCTGATGCATAGTAATAAGAGACCATTTTAAGACATTAGTTAAAAAACAATTTAGCAAAACTACATCGCAAGCCCTATTTGGATTGGATTAGTTTATCGGCAAGGCGTCAGAAATCTCCTTGGTGATGAATATCTTGCATCGAAGAGGTGCTGGAGTTTTAGGTGAACCAAAGTTCCTGCAACAATATAAAAATACAACGAAATAGTAATCACAAAGTATACAAGAAGCATTCATTTTTCATTTCATGATTCGGAAAGTGTTTAATATCTGGAGGAGTGCCACCGATACGCACGCTACGAGAACAAATACAGCATTAACAGCTGTCAGACGTTTTTTTTTCCAACATGAGGCGACATCTACATAGAAAATTACGGACATGTATATCCAGATGGGACTGAAATGATCAAAAAAGTGCTGAGTTTGGCAAAAGCCTGTAATGTTCTCAGAAGAGGATGGAGAAAAAACACTCACATGGCCAATCAGGATAGAAATAAAGTCACAGAGGATTGCCTGTAAAATAGGAAGTAACCCCAGGACCCCATGTAAATTTAATCCCATCCAGATGGGGCTTTATAGCAGAATTATCCATTGGGATTTTCTATGCAGATCTGGCAACCCTGGTCATAGCGCTTACATAAGGAACACATACCTCATACTCTTTTATACCAAGTATCTTAATCTGTACAGCCATTTTTTTTCTTGATTTAAACACATTTGTATACAAATGGCGTTTTATAAAGTGCATTTATTAACACATTGGAACCTCTTTAGTTCCGAGCCTTTCGACAGCTCTGTAGTTGACCATTTCCACCACGTCAGATTCTAAACCTCAAATTTGTGCCTCACGTATATAATTAAATCTATCCTGGAGTGTGTATTGGAATCTCTCCATGGCTGTGTACGCTTGATGACATCATCTTGTTGCGAGTATAATTATAGTGGATGAAAACACACGTTGTCTTTCCTAGCTTTTGGAGAAAAAGGCAGGTAGAGAACGGTTGGAAATGGAGCAACAGTTGAGCAGCAGAGAGAGACGTGAGGGAGAGTGTGACAGCATGAGATTGGAACAGGCAACAGTGTAATGTGTCAGCGAGAGTCACACTTTAAACCTCTGTAATGAGGAGCCATGAGGAGAAACACCACCTTCACTCTGCCATAGTGTGTTTACTGGTCTGGAAATAATGGTCTTCAGTTGAATTTGTATCTGCCATAGGAGATATATTCCATCACACTTGTTTCAAATTGGGTATATAGATACAGGTACAGTGTATATGTTATGGGATATAGCAGTTTTCAGTACATTTCAACATGTCACATAGTCATTCAGCATTCTCCTCAGGAAGAGGCTGCCTGGGGTTTTGTTTGTCTCTTTTCCTTTTTTTTTTTTTTTTTTTTCTGCCGAGATGAAGCCTGTCCCATTTGGAAGGTATCAGTAGACAGCTGTCGTCTTAGGTTCCTTATTTTGTAAGAATTTGTAGGCAGCATTCTAGGCTAAAGCAATCACAAAAGTCTGTTCACTAGACAAGGTTTAATAAACAGTCAACAGAACTATCAGTCTGACAAAGGATTTCATTTTTAAAAAAATAATATATTATTATACCACAGAGCTGATGCGTTCTCAAATCTGATTGGTCAGATGGTGTTGATGAATAATCTGAAACTAATAATACATTTTTCAAATTATTTCAAAATTTTTGGAAGGAGTCTCCAGTCTCAGTCACTTGGTAATAGTCAGTAAGGACGGAGAGGTTTTTTTTTTGTTTGTTTTTTTTGTGCCTTATTACCTTCGAGAAACAGAATAAAAGAGAGGCTGGTGAGGGGACGACTATTTATACCTAAGTGATAAAAGGAATTGGTTTTATGTCCATTCCATAACATTAAATGTAACTATAAATGGATGAAAAGTACACCATGTCATTGTTTTAAAAAAAAAAATTAATAATAAAATCATGGGCATAATTGGTGTGGTGTAAGAGGAATAAACCATTGAAGATTGTTCTGTTATAGGAAAATAATCAACTTCAGGGTTGTAACATTATCTTCGCTTCATCACACTGCTCTGTCATTGATTAGTTTCCTGTAACAACTGAAAGTTTTATTCCACACAGACTATAATAATATTGTGAAGCAGGGTCAGCACACTTGTAATGTCATCAGTGGAGCAGTGCTAACCCAGGCTTGCCCTTAACCCTCAGGTCATAAGCTCTACACTTGGATTGGATTCTGCCCCATTTGGATAAAAGCTCTTCTTAAATCACTCAGACACTTCATTATCATTTCGTCTCCTGGCTTCTTCAGCTACAGCCAGTATCTGAAAGTTTTACTCCCTTCTCTTTAAAGCCAGGACTAAATAAAATAACCGTTATATTAATGATTACCTGACCGACACTTAATGCTGCTTGGTCCCAGTCTGAAGATTTTTGGAATTAGGGTTGTGACAATATCAGTAATTTGTTTTCGATGCTACAATATCACAAAATTGCCACTGCCAGTAAGCAGTTCCTGACTGCATAGCTGGTAATATATCCTTAAAACTAAAATGGTGGAAATGCTCATTTTCTTGTCTTTTATTTAGGCAAGCAGTTGTGGATGATTACATTATTAATCCTGATTTTTTTTATGGTAAATCGCTGATAAAAATCAATATCTCACAAGCGTATCTGATTAATGGGGACTTTATGCAATACGTTGTATGTTTTTTTGTTGGGAATGTGGATTTTTTTTAAACTTGTGTGCTGTAATGGCTATTAAATTTAGTCATGCCAGTCATAATGCCACTTTCATTTTCACCAAACTGCATACTCCTGAGGTAATTTAATGTTGCTGTGCGTGTGTGCGTGTGTTTGTGCACGCATGTGTGTGTGGGTGTGTAGAGCTGAGTTCTGCACTAATAACTCGCCTGCTCTTGTATGACCTTACACCACACACACATACACACACACACACACACACACACACACACACACACACAACAGACACATACACACTGTCTCCGTCTCAGTCTGTTTCCTCTTCGTTCCTCTCTGTCAAACTGACACACAGTGACACACACACACACACACAGCTCAGTATAATGAGTGAATATTATTATTGTTTTATGTAAATGTCTGGAATGACACATTAGACAGTCTGCAGCAGGTGGCCTCCTGGGCTTGATTGACATTTCAGCTAACACATTTCTCTGCAGGAGGGACCGTGTATATATGTGTGTGTGTGTGTGTGTGTGTGTGTGCGTGTGCGGAATTTGGCAGTGCTGTTGTAAGCACAACGACACCATGCATGCATCTATTCAGCATATATTTATTTCACATGTACATTAAAGATGGGGAGAAGTATATAAATGCTCACAAGAGACAGTAGCAATCAACAAATGTGTGAAAGAACATCCATCCCTTTGTCCGTACCACTTATCCTACACAGGGAATCCTGGAGCCTATCCCAGGGAATATGGGGCACAAGGCAGGGGACACCCTGTACAAGGTGCCAACCCGTTGCAGGGCACAGTCGCACACTACAGGCAATTTGGAATTGCCAATCAGCCTACAACACATGTCTTTGGACTGGGGGAGGAAACCCGGAGAACCCAGAGGAAACCCCGAAGAACAGGGAGAGCATGCAAACTCTGTGCACACAGAGCAGAGGTGGGACTTGAACCCCCAACCCCGGAGGGGTTCCTGTTGTTACTTCATATTCATTACAGAAGCTTAGACAAATTTATTTAGCATCATTACGGAAAATCATATGTATCATTTTAGTAGTTTTGCTCTGAGAGAACATAAAAGAACACAATATTTAAGAGCAGGGAGAGTGGTGTCATATTAAATACTCTCTGGATCTGAGTTGCACCAAAAGTAATAACTCAGGGTAAGTCAATCACGAGTTCTTTCTTGTTCCCTTCTTTCTTTCGCAGGAAATGCAATATACAAACACTGTTGGTCAGCTAAGATTGATGACATCCAGAGGAGGAGAGGGGAATGCAGGAAAGATCTGCTTGTGGCGTTATTGATCTCCAATATGAATAAATCATGTGGTTGCCTCTGATATTTCCACCTTGTACTTTAGTTGTGTTGCCACTGGCGATGAATGCAGGATGTGTCGTTTTCAGCTGGAGATAAGCAGGTTTCATATTTATGCTTTCAGCTCTGAGGAAACAAGTCTTGCAGAGTTAGCATCCGTAAAAGGCCACATTTCATTTGTTCCAGACACTGTTTGTTACAACAGGGAGCACTGGCGAGAATAGTCAATTCATTCTTTATTCCTGTTTTGGAAATACCTTAGTATTAATAAATGACTAGTTTATCAAATAACTACTTGAGATTAGCCTAGCTTATGCTAACTCCATCCTTCAGTAATTCCTGCAGTCCATTCTGAAGTGAATTGAAGCAGGGAAACAGCCATGGCAGCCATGTGTAAGGTCGTTCCAGACAAAAGTATTTACTTCAAAAGACCCTTGAAAGTGGTCGAATTCAAAGGGAACAAGCAACAGACACTATGTTCCTGAGATTCTTTGAACTTAACACAACAATAGATGGACTTACCTATAAATGTGGGCAGGGAGACACTTAACCTGTAAATGTGGGCTGTCTTACACATACCTATAAATGAAAGCAGGCTTTTGCTTACCTATAAATGTGGTTAGTCTTACGTACAAAAGTGGGAAGGCTTACATATGAATGTAGGCAGGCTTATTCTTACCTGTAAATGTAGGTGGGCTTATTCTTACCTGTAAATGTGGGCAGGGTTATCTATAAATGTAGGCAGGCTTATACTTACCTGTAAATGTAGGCAGGCTTATACTTACCTGTAAATGTAGGCAGGCTTATACTTACCTGTAAATGTGGGCAGGGTTATCTATAAATGTAGGCAGGCTTATACTTACCTGTAAATGTGGGCAGGGTTATCTATAAATGTAGGCAGGCTTATTCTTACCTGTAAATGTGGGCAGGGTTATCTATAAATGTTGCCTGTTTTACCCATGAAAGTGGGTGGGTTTAACTAAATGTGGGTGGGCTTACCTATAAATGTAGATAGGGTTGTCTTTTTAGTTTAGCGAAGTTTTAAATCTTTAACATTGTGATATGTTAATATTTTTATTCTCCATTTCAGGATTAATTTAATTTTAGGATATTAAATAAAACATTTTTTTAAAGGTCTATTTTTAAATGCAACATTTTTGCTGGCTGTTTATTGACAGATATCACAGAAATACTTTATCTTCATGTACTGTGATATGATATTATCCTGATATTGCACAGCTTCGGAGTTACATCATCATCTCCTTTCTTGTCTGCCCCTTTAAAACTGTCTGTGTCTTTAATGATTATGGATCCAGAGCGTGTGGTACCCAGTGAAAGGACACAACTGTGTTTTTGTAATCCTCAGGTAGGTGTTGTGTGCAGACAGAAGTGAAGCCGTGACTGGCTTGCGCTAGGACAAATCTTTGCAAATCAGTAGCTGACATGCAACTGGGGCGAGCTACCATTATGGAAATGAGTGAATGTTGCTAGAACATTGCAAATTGGCGCAAACAAACTGAGAAGAAAAAAAGAACTGAGCAGTATTGAGAAGCCTGTAGAAGCAAAATGGCAAACAAAGCCAAGGCCATGGTCTACATGGAGGCAAGTCCTGGTTCTTATGCATTCTTTTTCCTTAATGCTGGCAGTATATGTGATACATGGAAGCAGTGTCTGACTTTGGATGCCTCGTTGTGCATGAAATAGATGTAAAGTGTATGTGTGTGTATGTGTGTGTGTTAGCACTGTGCCTGTGTACCGTTAAGCAAACAAGGTCACAGCTTTGATTTGTGACCGCATCTGGCAGGTCAGTCATTTTTATGGAACTGTTTATGAAAGGTGACATCAGCGTGAATAACCCTTCCATTCTGTTCACACGGTCATTTAATATCCATCCACCTGTCCAACTCCGCTCTCTCTCTCTCTCTCTCTCTCACACACACACACACCCCTATTATCAGGTTTTATCATGATTTATACCACAGCGCTGTTGAATTCTCAAACCTGATTGGTCAGAAGGTGATGCTTAATTTTCAATAACGGCAGCTCTGACAATACTGCAGCTCCAAATCACAGGTTTATATTAATGCACTCATTAAATTAGATTATTGTTTCTATAGAAACAGCTCATTAACAAGGACTTGTTCGGTGGAAGCGCCACATAATCAAAGCCTAATAATAAACAGATAAAACAACGTGTTATTAAAGAAAGAAAAACAGGTGTAATCATCGATATGGTGACATTTTCTGTAAGGAGATATCTATTTAACATTTGTGGAAGGAGTCTCCAGTGTCAGCGATCACGCAATTCGCACAAATCTACCTGCTTGAAAAAGATAGATTCACTTGTTAAAATTCCTCAGAATTTTGGACGAGATTAGTGTGTTTCTTTCCGTTTATTAGGGATGCATGATGAGGATATTATCAGGGGACCATTTTTCAAAAATTAGGAAGTTCATTATGAGTGCAAGAAGAGAAGATGATTATGAGTGCTTGGACACCAGATTTTCAACAGACCTCCGTTTAATTGGATGCTTGTTTACTGTAATAAATTCACGAGGTAGCAGCGGTGACCGGACAAATTAGAGTCTGTTTTTAAATTCAGGATATCAGTGTCAGAGTGGAGATCAGGAGTGTGTATCTGTGTGTGTGTGTGAGTGAGTGGGTGTTGTTTCAAAAAAACCTGCGAGCAGAAAGCACTTTGGAGCCACGAGCTCCTTATTCATTACCTCACAAGACATTATACAGATCCATAACCATGGCCAAATTAATTGTTTCCACTAACCCTAATTATGAAAAAGCATCCAGAAGAAGCGTGGTAAGCATTTGGAAGCATCACCACTTTTCAGTTTGATAAATCTCCAGCTGCGTAGGCTGTCTGCTTTCAGGAGCCGGGCATTCATTTTAACAAAAACTTGATTTACTGCAACATCAATACCGACTTTCCCAGAATTTTCTGGCTGAAAACGTGAAGCGGCCAGCGTGAGCTCTGCATTCATTACATTGCAGCTGATATTTACCATGACTCGCCATCGATCAGCCGGAGTCAGACTTCATTTTTTCTTTGCTTTAATTTAATTTGACCTTCACAAGACCTGTCAGCAGGTAAGCCTGCGCTCTTACAGATGTGCATTCACATCACTGTATTTATACTCATGTACCTGAGAGTGCTTTTACACCGGTTCTTCCATTTCCCTCATCCTTATCGGGGCGAAATTTACACTTTTGGCTTGTTTACTTTTTTTAACAAATCAAACATTTTAATAGTTTGTAGCTGTAACCTGTTTTGTAGCTGCTGTAACACAAGTAAGCTTGTTTCGCAGTTGTTCCACATTCAACATTAAATGTAATTAGAAATGGATAAAAAGTATGACCTGTTGTTTTTTAATAAATAAAAAATTGCATCCATCAGCAAATTGCAGTGGTATAAGAGGAACAAAACATGTTGTGACATGCTGTTTTAGGAAAGTAATCAACTTCAGGGTGGTGACGGTGACTCTGCTTCATTACACCACCCTATGGTTGATTATTTTCCCATAACAGCATTTTATGAAATCTAAGGCTTATGCGTAATGGAGCATGTTAGCATGCTGTAGGGTTGTTACAGTGCGACAGCTAGTCACGGGGTCACTGTGATTGGATTGTTGCCTTCGACGTTTTCAAAATACCGATTAAAATACATTTACGTCAGCGTACGGCGTTTCCTTATTTCATCTTACAACAACAATATAATAGATACTGACAGTCGAAAAGACAGTCTAAATCTGTATTTGGATGTTTTATTGGGGGTAGGTGGGATATCCTGTCTGAATTGACACGTTGGTAAAGACTGCATTACAATCTGTAGGAAAAGTGGTTTTACACTTTTTCTTCGGTATAAAGACACGCTAGGAAGGCGCTCACTTTTTTCTGCCGTCTCCCACAGAAACCAAAACGAAGTTTTAAACGCATAACAATAAAAACATAGATGACGTTGAAAAGGACTCAACAAAGAAGCAACACGTCCATGAGTAGGTCATTTAATTCCTAGCACAGATACAGCTACGAACATGTTATGGTCATGTGACATTAATGATCAAGCGAAACTTGTGTGGCCACGCCCCCTCCATGAAGTTCTTATAATAAAGCTCAAACTAATCATTTTGTATTAAAATGAGCTGTATGTATAGTAGTACACATGCGAATATTGGTGAGACGAGAATGCATATGTCATGAAAACACGCATTACTGGACACACAGAGTTTATATATATATATATATATATATATATATATATATATATATATATATATATATATATATATATATACATACATACATACATACATACATATACATACATAGGCAAGGATGTGCAGAGACTTTTGTATGAAGATTTCATAACCTTTCATGAGTTTTCAAAATGCTCAATTACTGTGAAACGCTGCAGTGTTGAGGGAGCGACCCCTTGTTATGAGACGAGTTTGAAAATGTATGAGGTGAAATCAGCACTGGAAGTGGAAGGTTTGGCCTCTAAACTCTCAGCAGCGAATCACTCTGTAAGGCGTGTGATTGCCCAGTTCGTGCTCTGGCTCTGTTTATGAGCAAATCAGAAACACACATTATGGTCTTGGCTCTAAAACACGACCCTGAGGTACTCTGTATGTGCGTTTTTTCCACAACACGCGTGAATTCTCCTCACTTTGATTTTACTAAGAAAACACTGAGATGTCTTCAGTTGTGCATGTCTATTCTGTGAAAAAAACAAAAAGGAGAAGAAAGAGCAGGAGCGAGTGTGAGGGGAGAAAAAGAAAAAAAAAAGGGGATTGATTTATCCGACAGTGCCGCCTCGGAGCGCGACCCTCCCCGGGACCTGAATATGGATTCAATAATACAGTGATGGAGTGAGAGAGCAATGGAGTGATTGAGTGATAGCTGGAGGGAGGGATGGATGGATGAAGGTACTCGTTTGATATGGGCTGTTTTTATTGAGTGAGCTGTGCACTCCAGCATGCTGGGGCTCTCGCTGCTCTGTGGCTCACACGAGTACGTTAGCTCAAGGGTCAAGAGGTTTTACCGACAGCATGTCCTGAATATTTGAAGAGTTTTAGATTTGAGAAAGACTTGAACCTTCATGCTTTGCTTACTGTTAACAAATCCATCCCTTTAGATATTTCCGTCCATCTCTTTAGATATTGTTAAAATACAGATACAGTTGAGGATTAAGGATGTTGCTCAGAAACCAGACGGGGGAGTTTTGGTAGGGCCGGGATTTGAACCTTTTGATTAGTAGTCCAAATCCTTAACCAATGAGCCATGACTAGATTCATGTCATCTGGAAAACATCTGGAAAATTGAAAATGGATCAAAATGTCGCAGAAATTTGTTTGAGATTTTACTGCTACAGTTTGCGATTGCGTCCCGACATCTTTTATTCCTCTTATACCACAGCAATTTGCCAACGATTACATTTTTTTGTTATAAAAAAAGTCATAATTTTATCAGTTTTATCGTTATGGAATGTCTGCAACACAAGTTACTTCCTGATGGTACTTGCATTATAGTAGCTATAAACTATAAACTTTTATAAACTATAAAAGTAGCTACTAAAGTAGCTATAAATTTTACCAGTCTCTCTTTTTTCCTCTCATGTAAACTTAATAAGACAAAGAAACGAAACATACCATATTACTGAGAAAGTTAGAGCTTTACCTCTGACTGTTACACTGGAGACTCCTTCCATACAGTAAATGTTAAATAAACATCTCCTTACAGGAAACCTCATCATATCAACAATTACACCCATTCTTAAAATCTGTCTTTGTAGATCATCTGCCATACATCAGAATGCGTACATTGTTACTATAGAAACGTATTTGATAATGCGTGGCATTAATATAAACCTGTGATTTGCAGCAGGTACAACTATTAGAGCTGTTGTTATAGAAAACTAATCAACACCTTCTGACCAATCAGATTTGAGAATTCAAATCCTGGTAAATTGTAGTGTGGTGGTCATGTCACATACTGTATATAGGCATTAAAATGATACTAAAACTACGTATATTAGCAAGCTATGGGCTTGCTGAGACTGGAACTGAGCTAGCAAAGGGTATAACCCAGCACTACGAAGTGGAGCTAGTCACGTCTGATCACTCCTCTCTTCTCTCTTGCTGTGTAATTTGAAGAAGTATTTTCAAGAAGTTCCAGCCACAAGAGCACGTTTCTGTCAATCCTACGCTCTCCAGAGTTACAGAAAAATTTTTGTTCAGAAATGTGGGTTGTGCTAAATATAGCCATGCTATTACTGAAAAAAAAAAGTTTTCATTGCTGCTTTCTTGGTGCTACAAGCTCTATTTCTGAGAAATGCACATAACACATGCATCAATTATTTAGTGGATTAGCAGCTAGCACAAAGCCCCTCGTTGTTGCCATGTCAGTATTTACAAAATTATATTAGCCATGGTTAATATTTACGTACAAATAGGTCAAAGTTTGAGACGCATTTTTAAGACCCTGGCCACAATTTGTTTGTAGCTATCAAAATATGATCTAACTAGCAAGAAACATGCTAACATGCTACTCCATGCTAAAAACAAAAGTAGCTTAATATTGGTAGGAATATAAAAAAATAGAAAAATAGAAAACTCAAGCTTGCATCTTTGGATTCAAGCCCAATGGAAATGATCCACCGAGTTTTCACAAAGACGCTACGCCTGACGTAGCGGAGACCGCACAAGGGGGGGAAGTACATGGTCTTGTTTTAAAGTGTGTGTAATAGGCATTACCAAATAAAAATATTGTGAATATTGTACTCAACAGCACAAATGTAGGATTAATGTTTTATTTTTTGTGTCATTTTTTAATCTGTTATTGACTATTAAATCATTAATCAAGGGTTTTTTTTTTATTGTAAATTGTGATCAGGTAGAAATCAATATCGCACAAGCCAAGTGTCTGAACACACACCGTGTTCTTATTTCTCGTTTGGTCGTAATACACTGTAATAAAATTCCTGCCTGCATTTTTAGGTCATTATGCCCTTAAAGAATCTGATGACACAGTGGATTGTTAGATAATTGTGTGTGTGTGTATGTGTGTGTGTGTGTGTTGTAACAGATGGTGAGCAGTGTGTTTAGAGGCGCTCCAAATAACAGCGCTGAAAACAAGGCCCAGCTGGAGGAGTACATGCAACTAGACAATCACAAAACAAAGTGTCTGTCACACACACACACACACACAAAAAAAAGCTTTGATAAGGACATGGACTGAAAATCATATTGCGATTATTGTGAAGCCGCAACATTCCCGGTTAAAGATCAACCTGCATTAAAATTCATTTCTGTACGTTTGATCGTGTGAGTGCCGTCTGGTCACGGAACACGATAAAACATTTCAAGTTTGATTAATATTCAGAGATAGTAAAAGTGCCCACCCATATTTCTAAATAAATCCTCTGATAAGAGATGAAGTACAGCTTTAAATTCTTCACTCAAGGTAAAGCAGGAAAAGTATAAACTCAAACGAACGTAAGAAAACGTTAGCTACGGCTAGCTAGCAACAGCTTTATTCCTAATTTTTCACGTTAGCTAGCATGATAATAACTCTGACCATACAAACAAACTGAATGCTAATACCTAGCTTGATGAATACAAAGCATACGTAGCAGCAGATAGATATTACGGTTATCATGACTCAGTTTTTGTTAGACTCCTTAAATCTGGACAGTTGAAGATAGGAAAAAAATGTCACCTGATCATTTTCCTGTCTTCACCTATTCAGTTTCGGTGCCCAGTATATCTTCAGTCTTCTGTTCCTGCACAGGATTTGGAACCCAATGTGATCTGCTGTTGTAGCTCATCCACCTCAAGGTTCCTGTATGGATGCTTTTCTGCTCAACACGGTTGTAAAGAGTGACTATTTGAGTTACTGTAGCCTTCCCGGCCATTCTCCTCTGACCTCTCTCTTCAACAAGGCGTTTCCACCCACAAAACCGCCACGCATTAGATGTTTTTTTTCCCCACACCATTCTGTGTTAACTCTAGAGAGTGCCGAGTGTGAAAATCCCAGGATTCAAGGCAGTTTCTGAAATGTGAGATACTCAAACTGGCACCACGAACCATGCCACATTCAAAGTCACCGCTAATGGTTTCTTATACAGCGCTGCATCACGCCTCCAGCTACTACACACTCTCCCTCTGGCCATGTGTGCACATGTGTGCGGGTGTGTGTGTTTGGTCTACTTTTGGCTGCAACAGCGATTCCCTGTCATCTGTTTTTACCCCTCACACACACAAACACACACACACACACACACACACACACCCCTCAGCATTAATGCAGACACAGTAATTCACACTTCTTTGTCTTCTACACAGTCATGCAAGAATGTGATAATCACCTGCGTCCATGTCCTCACATACTCACATTCACTATTTATATCATCATTGTACCTCAGCGCTGTTGAATTCTCCAATCTGATTGGTCAGAAGGTGTTGAAGCATTCTGATATGCCACCCACCCACACACACACACACACACACACACACACACACACACACACACACACACACAAACAAAAAGAATAGCCTTACTGGAGAGGTAATTAGTCTCAATGATTACATCCTTCCTTTAAGTATAAACGTGTGTGTGCATGTGTGTGAATAAAGAACAGATTAAGAGGAGCTTTCTTTCTTTCTTGTTTTTTTTTTTTTTTCTTTCAATCTCTGCACAAAAGTAGGCAATTTCACTACAAAGACATTGTTCATATTTTCCGGCAAAGAAAATTCTGTGAAAATTCTGTTACGGTGACGAGGCTGACAAACTCGCTATGATCACAACAGGAGACATCCAGGAAGTGTCCGAAATGCTCTCCATCCATCCTGATTTATCCCTGTGATGATTAGAGGCTTCACTTGAAAACCAGAAACTCACTGAAACACCCCCCCCCCCCACACACACACACACGAAACCAGCACCTCGCTGTGCAAAAGCTTCACTTGAAGAAGTCTATGTTGTTTGTCATCTTATATTTGACACACACACACACACACACATAACAGACACCCGACTGAGGTGCCAACGTGTGTGTTCTTAATTAGTCTGTTTCCACTGAGAGTGTGTGTGTGTGTGTGTGTGTGTGTGTGTGTGTGTGTGTGTGATTCTGGAAACAATTGATTACAGCAATGCTAATTTAAATTTTTAAAAAACCTGCCAAATCATCGGTGTTTTACTTATTTTATCACATTGTTGCTGAATTGCTACTACAAATTGCACACACTATAAAGTTTGACTACATGCCATGAAATAGTCTCTATAACTCAGTCTATAATGAATATGTGGCAGTGTGTGTGTGTGTGTGTGTGAGGCATTGTTCACTTGTCCTATATCTGTATAAAAGCCTACAATTTGTGTCTTGTCTTATGTATCATGTAGTAGTGCTCTTTGCACTTTTAACGCTAATTTCAAATATCAGATATCACTGAGGAGTTTGTGTTACCTAATCGAGCCCCCTCCCCCCAACACACACACACACACCCCATGTGTTCTTTCATATTTCAGTTGCGGTGCAGACTGTTCCGCAGTTTTTCTCTGCATGTATCTTCCTTTTGCTTGAAAACCAAATCAGTCACAGCATGGAAGAAGGAAGCGTTGCGTTTTCATTAACACTCCTTCCTCGGCAGGAACAAACTGTTCAAGTGATTTTTCAGGTGGAAAACCAGAAATGCTACGAAACATAATTAATGGCTTATATTTGTATCAGGGATTTTCTTTGTCTTGACTTACGTCTATATACTGTATATACGAGATATTTTCTCCTGTACACATGCCGTATGGGTCACGATAGCACGTCTAGAGTGAGTCTTGAGAGTAAAATCGACTGGGTGGGAATCGGCACGTGACCAAATTGTGGAGAAAATTCCAGCAAAAAAGAACTTTGAACTCCATCTGTATAAAAAATATATTAAAAGTACCACACAGCGTGTAAAATTCAACAGTGCTGCTTAGGGTGTTAGATCAAGAATTCATTTATTTACTTGTTTACTTTTTTCTCATCATTCTATTCGTTAAGTTGTAATTTGAAACCAAGGTGGTTTCATGAATACGTTTATGAATTTATGGCAATAAAGTTTTTTTTTTAAATAAATTATTAACAATACTTCACACCCCATGTTCTTTCCTGGCCTCACATCACAGGCAGATGAAAATAAAACAGAAAAAAAAAAATCAGACTGAAAATAAACAAACAAGCAAAAAATATGAGTATGACCAAAAAAAAAATATGACTATGACAAAAAAAAAAAAAAAAGCCAGATAAAATGGGGCTTTGTAAAATATATAACACAAGCAATAGACAGCCTAATGAAGAGGAAACAAGGAACAGGTGCTACTAATCAACTAGCAAGCCAACAGAAGACAAGAACAGGAAGTGCAGACCATATTAGGAAAGTGGAGCGCCAAAAGGGACAAACGGGGCAGATGGTGAAAAGAAAGAAGGATATGACAGGGACGGAATCAGGGAAAGTGTTACAGTACATTGAATCAATTTAATAAAAATATAAAATAAAATATTTCAGGAAAGATCGTATTAGAAATGATTAACATATCATATATATAAGGAATAAAACACTTGTTATAGGAACATAATCAACAATGGAGTGGTGTGATGAAGCAGCGTTCATCACGATTACAGTTTTAATGAATTAAATAACGAAACATTATACTTTTTGTCCCTTTATAGCTACATTCAAGGTACTGCACTGTGGTATAAATTGCGATAAAATCGTAACGGGAACTTAATATCAGCGCGTGTTTAGTGCCAAATAAATACAAGAGATTTTACACATTTAATTAAATGAGCGTAATAAAGTTTACCGGATTGCCTTGTTGCTCGTGTTTGGAGCTGAATGCTCATTACACTGATTTGTTATTGGTGTGAGGGCACTGAAGATGCTCGTGAATGAAGCTGATGTGTTCTCTGGGAGTTCTTAGCACGCCATATATATATATGTGTGTGTGTGTGTGTGTGTGTGTGTGTGTGTGTGTGTGCGAGACGCGATGAGAGGACATGACTCTTCCATCTGCTGACTGGATCTTCTGACGATCTTCCCAGCCATCCTGCTCTCACTTTTCCTTACTTTCTTGCTTTTTTCTCTCAAATAGACACACACTTTGTGACTTGTAGTCATGTAACACACTTCTGGGAATGGGAAAACAAACCAGGAATTCTGTTCAAATCTTTTCTAGATATTTGCTTATTCCTGAGCTCACACTTTCTTCTGTGTGTGTGTGTGTGTGTGTGCGCGTTCTTCTCTAAACAAGGTCAGATGCTTTACTTATTTAACAGCGACGCTGTAGGAGGTGTTTCTGTGTTTCTGCGACGGTGTGTGTATCTGTCAGAGGTTGTGTTAGCGCTTAGCGAGCGAGGTGGCCTAAATCACAATGACACAACCTTTAAAACATTCATGAGGAGACATGTTCACTAAACACAAAGTCTAACAATTCCCATCAAGCAAGCAGTATGTACGCAGTAACGCACACCTCTTTTTTTTTTTTTTTATAATAAATATGATCTGAGTCAAATCTGTGATGTTCTCGCTTCTTACTATATTCTGACATGTTTTTATTGAATTATTTATTAAAAAAACTGAAATTGGGTTCAGGAGATACTTTGAGAAATGAGTATCTAACGCTGACGTGTTCAGTTTAGCTCTCTGAGAAATATTTTATGAAGAGTATTCGAATACCTGGAAGCGCTGAAAGGGAAGGTGAAAACAATTATATACTAGAGACAGCGAATAATAAATAAATCAATAAGTAAGTAATTAACTGAGGAATTAAAATCGAGAAGAAAAAAAAATTAGAAATTTAAACATTTTATTTTCTGGGCATTGATAGGATAATCCGGTTGAAGAAAAACTGAATCTATAATAAATCAATTAATCAATAAATTAATCAATATGTAAGCAAATAAAATTAAACAAACAAACAAATAAATAAATACTGAGCACTGAGAGGATCTGTTAAAAATGTAATAAATGCAAGGGGGCCACTAAAATTCAGAAATAAATTAAAGATTTTTTTAAACACACTTTGAAACACGCATTGAAACTATTTTTAAAAAGTAAATAAATTAAAAAAAAACATAAAATTTATGTTTATGTAAATGGAAAGGGGCCCATAAATAAAAATACGTATATAAATAAATAAATAAATAGATAGAGCACTGAATAAATAAATAAATTTTTTTTTTAATTTACTGATGCATTACAAGGGAAATCTATTTGAAACATTAAATAATTAAGTATGTAAGTAAGTAAGTAAGTAAATAAATAAATAAATAAATAAATAAACAAACATTCTACAATAACACAAAACTTTCAATGCATCTGAACAGTACAGAAGAAATTGCAAGGGTCTCTAAAACAAACACAAACTATTAAAAAAAAAAAAACTAAATAATGAAATACACCTCAACACTAGCGAACAAATGTAAGAGGCGTTAAAATTCTGGAAAACAAACAAATAAATATATAAATAAATAAACAGGCAAAACAAACACACAAACAAAAGACTGACCAAATGAATATTTTCTCTACTGTTGTTACTATAGGAACGATAACGTATTGGAGCGAGTACATTAATATAACCCTGTGATTTGGAGCTGCACTTCTGTCAGAGCTGCTGTTATAGAACATGAATCAACACGAAGTTACAGAAAGCTTGACTCTTCTCTCACTGCTCCATCTGTCTGATGTGTTTCTTTCTCTCTCGGTTTGGACTCAGGCCATGACACACAGTGAGGTGAAGTTTGGATAGCGCTGCAGAGGAGGAGCGGCGGACATCAGAATGACGAACAGGGTTATGAATTCTCTCGCTCCGTTTCACTCCGAGGCTTTTTTTCCCACTCTTTGTTTCTTTCTCTCTGTCCCTCGTTCACGCACTCCGTGGGCAGTTGTGAAGCTGTCAGGACTGCGAGCTGGAGGATTGTGGGTAATGAGAGGAGATGACAGGAGGGATGTTTGGAGAGGGAAAAAGAGAGGAGAGAGAGAGAGAGAGAGAGAGAGAGAGAGAGAGAGAGAGAGAGAGAGAGAGAGCAGTGTTCCAGCTTAACGGCTCAGTGTCAGATCTTTGGCCTGAAGTTTACAGCCTCAGTCTAGACACCGTCTCTCACTCTCTTTCTCTCCCTCTTTCTTTCTTATCTGTCTTTCTCTTGACTTTTCATCTTTTTCATCCAGCTCTCCTCTTGTATCTCTCTTGTATGTACACTCCTACACTCATTCACTCCCACACAGAACTTTTAAAAAGTTCTTCACGAAGCTATGAAGATTAAAGATTTTTTTTCTAGCAGAGTAGGATCCAGAAATTAGAGTCCACTTTCTATGTTGTATTATCCATCCATTCCCTGTACTGTTTATCCTACACAGGGTCACAGGGAGCCTGGAGTCTATCCCAGGGGACTCGGGGCACAAGGTGCTGGACACCAACCCATCACAGGGCACAATTGCACACACACACACACACCATGGACAATTTAGAGATGCCAATCAGCCTACAGTGCATATCCTGGGGGAGGAAACTGGGGTACCTGGAGGAAACCCCCGAGGAATGGGGAGAACATGCAAGCTCCGTGCACACAGGGCGGAGGCAGGAATCAAACCCCCAACCCTGGATATGTGAGACATATCAAACCTTCTAACTTCTGATTTTAATGTGCCAAAAAGTCAACTGCTAATATCGGTTAAACAGAACTCTAGTATCCCTGGGTCGATCCTGAGCTCAGGTTACTGTCTGTGTGGAGTTTCATCTTCTCATGAAACGTGTCCTACAGGTTGTGTGGTGCCCCATGTGAATGTGTGTGTATGGTGTCCTGCAATTGACTCCCATCCAGGGTATATTCATTCAACTCACATCCAGTGTTCCTGGGATAGACCCCGGATCCACCATGCCCCTGACTAGGATTAAACACTTACATCTTTTCAGAAACAAGCTTTTTGGATATTTGGATTTCACACTACAAAAAAAAAAGCCTTTTCAATCCCGAAGAATGCCCTTGGCATTCTTTACTATTAAGGTATCCCTGTCAATCAAGTGCTGTGGGTGGGAATTTTTTGGTGCAGAGTGATGAAACTTGTGGTATGAATTTGTGGTGGTGGTGGTAAGTTGTGTTCTAATGCTAAAAATATGGAGGTAAAAATTGTTAGGCACGTTTTAGAGATTTTATTATTTTATTACTTTTTGGGTGATTCTTAATCTACTGGGAGAGTTTATACATAGCTTTCACAAACACAATTAATAGTGACAACTTTGCTAATTTGTTTCAAGTAATTTTTTAGGCTTTGGGTGGATGGGACATGGTTGCCAGGTCTGTGTTACAAAAGCAGCCCAAAAACAAGTATGCATGTATGTATGTATTGTCATGAATAAAATATAGCTATAACAATTAATACAACTCAATTCCCTGACAAACATCATCACAACTTTTGCCCTGATACACAATTTCACCTGACAGTTCACTATAGTTTAATGATAACTACAGGCAACATAACAGAATGTGTTCCTACTGCATGCATGAATTCGCTTAATTCGCAGGAAATATCTCAAAATGTCAGCTGTTTCGATGCTCCCTTCACATTCCCGCCCACTATGTTTGATTGACAGTTCTAATTGATTGACAGTGAAAATGAAGATTGGATTTGGAAAGATGTTTTCTTTTTGGCCAAGTTGTAGCACAAGGATGAGGGTGCACTCACTAAATACAAATACGTTTTTTGCTTAAATTTTAATTATGTCCCAAATTATGTGCGAAACACAACAGCAAATGCAAGTTTTGCGAGAACTATTTTCTGTTATTATTTTCTAATTAGCATTTGCTTTTGAATGTGAAAATCCAGAAAGTGCTACCATGGCAAGTATGACACCATGTTGGCGTAGCTACAGTTCTGATGTGTCTGAGAATGTTGCTGGGTTTCTGTGGTGAGATCAGAACGGTCAGTAAGATTAAGAGGTCATGTGACAGTGAGTTCACGAAGCAGAGCTGTGAACTCACGTCACCTCTTTCTGCAGTGACTTTGTAGAACAAAGTCATTTTGAGGAGACATTTTTTATTCATCCAATTTTATTCAGCAGTATGTGTGTGTGTGTGTGTGTGTGTGTGTGTGTGTGTGTGTGTGTGTGTGTGTGTGTGTGTGTGGTGCGTTACCTCATCAGTATTAATGTGTGTTTAAATGCGCCGGATGGCCCAGCTGATGAAGTCCAGTCATTTCACATTCATCACAATAGTAAATAGCTGTCACAGAGGGCATTGCCTTGTATTGATCCCGAGTGTGTACGTGTGTATGTGTGTGTGTGTTTACCTGTGTGTGTATTGATTGTTGTGGTTGGGTTCTGAGTGAGGTAGATTGAAGGAACGAATGAAAAGGCCAGCAGAGAGAGGAAGGGGGAATGAGCATGAGGATGTAAAGGGGATCGGAGATGAGATGGAAGAGGTGTCAAAAATACGAGACTCCAATACGAAGTCTTGGATCTCTCATGTACGAGGAAAGTTGTTTGGAATGCTTTTGGAATGGGAGAAGTTAGAATCGGCCTTAAAGCTGCTATAAGCAATGTTAACAGCCTTACCCACCACAAGTCCATTTAACCACACATTCTTTACTAAACCTCCAAAATCTGTCAGAAATACATGCATACACAGCACAGAGTTAAGAAATGGCCTTGTCTTCTTGCAGAGATGTTTTCTGATTGGTTAATTTGGCTAGAATGTGCTAAAAGTCGATAAGCCCAGCCCAGAAACCCTAACCTTAACCCAAACATATATATATTTTCTCAAAGCATGTATTATAGTCATTACTATAAAACATTATCTTAAAAAAAAAAAAAAAGGAAAATTCACAATAGCAACTTTATCTTCAAGGTCTTTTGTTTTTTTGCATATTGAAAAATGATTGGCTCTTACATTTTATTATGTAATAACATTCTAACTCCAGTGTCACGCCAGTGACAATCTTCCTACGTTTACACCATAATGGTGACTTTAAAATCATGGAAGGCAACTTTGCAGGATTAGCAAATGCAACATTTATTCTAAGAACTTATTCATATTAATTTAACTTCTTAGAATTTGTGTACGTTTTTCATGTTTCTTGAGTGTTATGTCTCAAATCAAACTGTCTGGACAGGGAAAATAACCCGTCTCTGGAAACCGCATATCAAAACACTTCATACTGCTCTGGCTGGATTTTCCTCATGATGAATTCATACCATCCAATTTAAATGAAAATTTATAAACACTGGATGAAGCTGCTCAGTCCAGAGATGAATGCGCACACTATGTGTAAGAAAAGATAGAAAATTCTTGTATGGGATGCCTATCTTCTTGCAGAGGTTTTCTGATTGGTTAATGCAGTTACACCATGCTAATTACTTGCCAGACAAGTGGATTGAATCTTACACATTTTCCAACCAGATCTACTTTAAGAAGTTGTGTGATGTTGACTAACAACCAATATCTTGCTTGTGAACGAAGGACATGACTTGTCTTCAGACAAACTTCCAGTATGCCAGTAGGGATCATCCTAAAACTGGTGAGATATAGCTAATCATTCCTTCATTCATCTTCAATAACTGGTCAGGGTCGTGGTGGATCTCTATCTCAAGAACATTGGGTGTGATGCGGGAATACACCCTGGATGACACACCAGTCCATCGCGGGTCACAGTTCACACATACATTCATAACTATGGGCATTTTAGCATAGTCAGTCCACCTATGCATGTTTGTGGAAAGTCGGAGGAAACTGGAGAACCAAGAAGAAACCCACACAGACACAGTCAGTAACCCAAGATCAGGATCAATCCTAAGAGAGAATGCATACTATGTGTTTCTTCCAAAGTCTCCTCGGCCAGTTTTATCCGGATCATTTTAGACTATTTCACTATTCTGCTGGCTCTAATGTGTTAATATTACACATTAGCTGTCACTACGTTTGTAAAGAAGTTGATAAATTGGTGCTAATTGGTTTGTAAACCAAGGCTAGCTCGCGGCGTTAATACAGCCTGCCACGGTATACGCTGTGTTTAAAACCCAAAAGGAAAGCCATGCTACAGTGAGTACACACACACTGTATATTGAAGATGTACCTAATAAACTGGCAACACAGTGCGGTTAGTGTGTATCACAAGACTGATGCTCGAATGCTCCTGTCGGACTCCAGTTTTAACCTCCATTTGTCTTCCGATGGCAGGCCTGCCAGCTCTGATGGATTGGCTTTCAGTGTTTGTTCACATTTCCTTCTTTAGTTTATCCGCCTGCTCGTGCTCACACTGAGAGAGCAACAACCAAATCAATAGCCCACTCTACAAGCAAGTCTGCATTCATATCAAAACACACACACACACACACACACACACACACACACACACACACACACACCAAGTATACTGTTACATTGATGACATCGATCCAGACGGATTTATGCGTCTGAGAGACGGAGCACTGCTTGCTATCGTGAAAGAAAAACCTTTACATGCTTACAGCTGTGTAATTATAGAGAGCAGAACTGTGAGGGTTCGTGTAGTTTAGTGTGTATAAATTTGAATAAAATCATCAACGAAGGGATGGTGTGATGAAGTAGAGTTACTGTTATGACTCCAAAGTTGATTAGTTTCATATAGTAGCACATCCCAAAGTGTTTCTTTCTTCTTATATCATAGCAGTTTTACCAAGAGTTACAACTTTTATTTATTAAAGAACAACACATTGCATTTTTTTATCCATTAGAATCACATCTAATGTTGTGAAATGTCTGTAAAACAAGTTTGTTCCTGTTAAAACTTACATTATAGCAGCTATAAACATTGATTCCCTCAACAGCCTCTTTCTTTTTGCCTCTCTTGAAGTTAATAAGACAAAAAAAAAAACAAACAAACAAAAAAAAAAACGCAGCTTGTCACATTACCAAGAAATCAGAGTATGATCTCCTCTGTTCTGAAAACCTTACAGTGTTACAAAAAACTGACAAAACACTGACACTGGAGACTCCTTCCATAAACGTCTCCTAACACTAGACCCCGCCATATCAACAACAACCCAATTTGTTTATTATTAGTTTTAGATTACATGAAGCGTCCGCCGTAAATGTCCCTGTGTACGTTGTTATGAAACGATAAAATGTATTAGAACGTATTAGAATGAGCACGTTAAAATAAACCCTGCAACCAATCAGAATCCAGAATTCAACAGCACTGTGGTATGCATTTAGGATAATCAGCATGTACACCACTGAAATGTTATTACTTTCATAATTCAAATCTGTACATGAATGTTTTCATCACAACACTCACTCACGGTGTGTGAGGAAAAAGTTCTTATTACATGTTTAAAAAAACTGCAAGGTCGAATAGCCGATACTTCTTAGTTTTCTAAAGACATTTGGAGGACATTTTACTTAGAGTCAAGTCAAGTGGAGTTTATTGCCATTTCAACCATATACAATTACATAGTGAAACGAAACAACGCTTCTTCAGGACCAACAATGACTACAGGGACAGACAATGGGCATAGTAAGTCCCAGTGCAGTGCCGACCAGTACACAGTTCTGTTTAAAAGTGAATCTAGTGACAATAGTGCAAAGGGTACAAGAGTACAATCATCATGCAGAAAAGCTGTAGTGTTATTTCTGAAATTTAGAAGTGTCTGGCAGTGGTATACATGAGCACCGGTAGCTCCGATGTCCATGTGCCGTTAAAAGTCAGGCTAAAGACAAAAATGGCACCATTTTGTTTCCGGAGTGGCCGCTGCATGCTACTGCCGCGCCGCCATCTTGGATTTTCTGACATGACTGATATTAGACTTGTTAGGAAACAAGAAAGGTGAGTGACAATGAAGCTAACAAGCTAAACGAGTGGTATTCAATGAAAATCTGTAAATGTCCAGTTATATGAAGGACTACATGAAGACTAAAAGATGACAATATATTTGTACCCATTAATGATTAGTTCATGTCTACAAATAAGAGGATTTGAAGTGGTTATGTGTTGTTTGTTAATGGCGCTTCACATTTTAACTACATGACATACTTCTGTGTCTAGTCCTCTTTATACATTGTTTTTTATGGTTGACTTTTTCTTAACAAGCCATATTGTCACTTCACTAATCACACCTGAGACAGTAAATGAATCTTACTGCTGCCTTTAGCTACATAATTTACATAATTGCATGTGATTGCTCATGCATGCTTAGAGTCACTGAACTACGGGCAATTTTTTTTTTCTAATATGTTGATTGGTTCAAATTCTCTGAAAAAACTTTGTTTGGTCTGTATCCGGACTATGTTCTGGCAGTTTCTGACCCCTGTGCTAAACCAAAATAAGCTGCTTAATAAGGTCTGACAGTACTAGCACTCGTCATTAATGTTCCACTCTTCAATGTATATGAGGTTTGTTCAAATTACATTCATGTTAATGAAGAATTTTAATTTTGCGATTTATTTTGGTTCAGTGTTCTTGTAAACAGGTCATTTGGAATTTGTAGAATCAGAATGACATTATTCGAATTGACAATAAACCTTTGGAAGTAAACATAGCCAATGTTTAGAAAAAAAAAAGAAAAGAAAAGAAAATAGATGTTTTAAATGATTGCCCAAAGTAGGGCTTGACATAAAACTGAAAATAGAACTAAAAGTACTGTTTGAGATGACAGATGAGATGAGCAAAGTTGTACTTGGTGGGGGAAAAAAACTAACTTTTTTTTAACCCACAGGCGTAAATCTCCCGCACTGCGCCATTCATTGTTCTCTGCGCTCTGTCACACCTGTCTCAACTCACAAAGGGGCTTGATAATTAGCTGATGAGTTTAATCAGATGTGTTAAAGCTGGGAAACACAGACACAAAAGCACACAGACACAAACACACACAAGTGTCTTCAGATCTAAGCTTGAAAATGTTAGAAACTAAGAAAGCAAAGATGTGAACCAGGGAGGGTCCCAAATTGACCAAGTCATCCCTAATACACTCCATCACACAGAACATGTAAGGATAGGAATGCTTTTAGAACACAGCACGGTCGTCCCTCTGGACCGAACCTCAGTTCTCGAAAATGATTGGTTCTGACAGGTCAAGATCCCAGTGGGAGATCAGTCCCATCATCCAATCAGAGGCTGTGAAATCCCGGGATGATATCGACCAACAGTCTTTCGCTTAATTGAACCCACCATAAGGGACGTGGATTAACAGCATATAAAGTGAGAAATACACTACACAGAAAAAAAGAGTGAAAAAAATAGAGCTTGTGTCAGGATCCGCGGCCGATAAAATGCCAGCTGTTGCATTAAAAAAAGCCTTGTGAGTTATACACGCATTTGGTTTTGCGTTGCTGAAAACCTCTTGAGTACGTCATCACTTCTTGATAAAATATGGATTCATGTGGGAGAGCAGAGTGATGCATTTCAGGCCCGACTAATGCTCATAAAAGCCGTGATTTGTGATCTGTTCAGTGGCATTTTGCAGCTGTTGCCTTTTTTTTTAATGCGTGTCAGTATATTTCCGCTCCTCTCTTGTCCTTTTATTTTCATATCTAGTAGTCTGCAGTTTCCCCAGGCAGAATGAGGAGGCTCATACAGCTTTAGTGCCTAAGAATAAAATTTTAACTTTCTACCTTCTACTGCCATTCTTAGACTTGGTGACCTAACTGATTTTTTTTCTGTACCACAGCGCGGTTTAATTCTCAAATCTGATTGGTCAGAAGTACGGCTGCAAATCACAGGTTTACATTAATGCACTGTTGTACGTTATCATTTCTATGGTAAAGGCTCGTTCACGGGGACTTGTATACTGAATGCTCCACATGAACTGATTTAAAATGTGAGTAATCGTTGATGTAGTGAAGTTTTCTGTAAGGGGACATTTAATGGAAGGAGTCTCCAGTGTCGGCGCTTTGTAAAAGTCAGAGGTAAAGCTGCAACTTTAGGTCTTCAAGACAGAGGAGATTAGGCTTTGTGGATTCTCTGTAACATGACAAGCAAACTTCAAGAGAGAAAAAAAAATCGTGAACTTTAGCTATATGCTTACTGAATTTCCTCTTGATGATAATGAAACTTCTTCATATTAATCACGTCTCCATATATTTTGCTTCTAGGAGAGTCATTTGAAGAAAAAAAAAGGAATCAGCATTTCCATCGTGTGGCCTCTGGCTCCGTTTCGAAACGTACCGCTCTGTTTGAAAGAGTCCGTAAAAGCCCTGCCTCCACTCCATTAACTTTAATTGGACACACTCAGTGAGACAAGCCAACAGCCAAATGAAAAGGAGTGCATCTCAGTGCTAACGGCTGATTAGCCGCCGTGTAGAACAGCCTCACCAACATTCTCACCCTTCCATCACATGGCAGCCGAGCCAAATTTAACAAGTGCTTACTCACCCAACACCACACCTGGCTGATCATTAGTGCTGCTGACGGAGAGCTAGGAGAGAAAATCTCTGACATAAACACTGAGCATTTATCATGACTATCTACTAGCCTTTATTTATAGGTTATACAATAATGTCTGCACATTTAAAAAACACCACTGTGGAAAATCAGTCAAGATGGAGCGAATCACAAATGCAGGAGCTGGGTTGAAAGATGGTGATTTGAATACGGTCTCATAGAAAATTAATCAAGGAACTAGTTTGAGGCATTCCTCAAATTTATCCTTTAATTTATCCCGATTGGTAAGACTTTTTTAGCTGACTGGCAGTTAAGGTTCAGGTTTGGAGAGCAGTAAAAACCCTTAACCTGGAGATTTATTGCCTCTTAATCCCATTTTGCACCAGACACCTACAGCGCCATTTCCAATACGCTCCCATGCTTATCAATATGGCATTAACTTCAAATCAAAGAAAAAAAGAGATGCTGGTAAGAGAACCGCTGTTTATAGCTGCTGTAACATAAGTGATAACTGGAACTAACTTGTTTCACGGATGTTCCACAGCATTAAATTTAACAGTAAACAGGTAAAAAAAAAAAAAAAGAATGACGTGTTGCTTTTTTAATTAATAAAAATATATAATAGCTAGCAAATTGCTTTGGTATAAGAGGAATTAAATATCATTGGCTAACATGTTTACAGGCAAAACATTTAATCAATATTTGATATTTGATATTCATTTCACATTCACATTCAGCAAAATTGCATTTTGGTATAGTAGTAGAAAATGTAAATGCATTTGTCTTGATATAGCTACACTAGAAATAGACATTATACGTTTTTTTTAATTATTATTTTCTATGTGAATGTCCTTGCTCAGTGTCTATCGTCAGCCTAAAAATATTTTATTCCATACACAATGATTTTTAAACTGTTTAACAGTGAGTGTTGTTAACAGTGCTATTGTTATAAGCTTCAGCCTTTGCTGGAGACATACTTGCCAATTCCTATAAAAGTTCTTTTTAATAGGTTAAAATTAAAATAAAATACTACTCTTTCCTAAAAATCCATTTTGAGAGTGTTTTATGTTCAGTTCTAGCATTAAACTGTGACCTCAATCCGATCATGTTTGTTGTGGCTGCTTTGGTTTGGGCTGTTTTGTCTCCTAGCGTTGTTTGATCGTTATACTATAAGCTGACCTTAGACCTCGTGCTTGCATCTGTGTATTGTTGAACAAACTCATGAAATCGTTTTGGCTGTTCTTGTTGCCAGATTCTCAGATGTGCCCTTTTCACTGTAAATTCTCGCAACACCACAGCCAATATGAAAGTCCTTGTAAAAAGCCCTCACCCCCCCTGAAAAATCCCCTTCTCACCTTATTACAGACATGGAGAAAGAGAGAGAAGGAAGGAGAGAGGAGGATTGAGGGAGAATGAGAGAGGGAGGGAGCGAGGGGCTCCAGACTGAGAGATGTGAGCTGTGATTTGTTTTGTTGCTGGTTAGATTGAGATAAAACTCTCTTTCTCAGTGGAGCATTAGGGCTCGGAGCTCACTGAAATGATTGACGCTTACTCTTTGTGTGCGTGTGTGTGTGTGTGTGTGTTACCACGCTAGAGGTGAACCAGAGCAAAGGAATTGGTGTCAGTGTAGTTCTGCTACACACCAATACTCACATCTGCTTCATTCAGATGGTTGTACATTATTAACTTTATGGGAATTTTGGTTTGGATGGCATTTTGCTCGTAACAGTCGATATTAACGTTTCATAACCGTTTTGAGAACAGCAAAAACTCGGAAAGTGTGTGTAACTCGGGCTCTTTTCTAAAAATCTCCCTGTACCGTAGGTGTTCAGATGCTATAAATGTACTGACCAGAACTCTGCACTGTGCTATTTCAGGTATAGTGATGTGCACCTGAGTGCAAAACCCTCCTGTTCTCCAGTATTAGATCTTTTATTTTTACATCTTTTCTTTGAAAAAGGAGGAAGCTGGCTTTAAATGAATGCATGCAGATTTTGTGTAGATGAAGTAAAAGGCCTGAAATACACTCTCCATAAAGACAGGCTGCATTCATTTCCCTGGAAATCACAGTACAAAGAAAAACAGCACTTTTTCTGAGATCAGTAACACTCATTCAGAGTAGACTAAACTATATATATTTGCCAAGGTACTTGCATACAGAATATTGGGACTAACTCACTTTTGAATGATTTACTGCACTCATTAACCAAACACCTACAGCCAGAAGAGTTTCTCAAATTATACACCTAGAGCTGTTAATCATCTAAACAGATTTTAACAGCTTCCATTATTCTGACGGTTTAACTTCCGAATCAGTAATATATCAGTAATACTGAGCGCCTTTGCATGCATAAAATAAAGTGCAAAGTGATTTTGGTAATTTGATCAGTGCATATTTAATTATGATAGGGAAACTTTATATGTACCTTACTGCTAATTATAGTCAAATGTGCACTTACCATCGACAATACCAAAACTTCTATCACTTTTATCTACACCCAGATAAAGTGAAGATTTCTATCTATTTAATCCTGATAAAAGGACATTTTACATGCAATTAACCTTGATAAGAGTAAACCTTACACACAAATGGCTTAATGAGAAAACTTTACATCCACTAAGTTGTGATAATGAGGAAATTTGCATAATTCAAACAGTTTAATTCAGTTCAAACATAGTAAACAATTTGCTTTACATGCACTTATCTCGGATATAAGAAGCCAAACTGTAATAGAAAGGAAACTTTATTCTTAGTAAGTTATGATAAAAGGAAACCTTACACACATTTCTGATTAAAGGAAACTGTACATGCACTTAACTTTGATAAAAATAAACTTTACATGTGCTTAACTCTGTTAATGAGGAAACTTTACATGCACTTAACTGTGATTAAAGGAAACTTTACATGTGCTTAACTCTGTTAATGAGGAAACTTTACATGCCTCTATGTCTAAGAAACCTTTACTTGCAATTAACCCTCATAATGAGGGAACTTTACGTGCACTTAATGGTGATAAAAGGAAATATTTTATATGCTTAACCCTGATAATAAGGAAACTTTACATACAGTAAACTTAACTGTGATAAAAGGAAACTTTACATGTGCTTATTTCTGATGATAAAGAAACTTTACATGCACAACTCTGGGATAATGGGGAAATTTTACAATACATTTATATTAGCTATGGAAATAAGAAAACAATTTGATTTACATGCAGTAAACTCTACTAAAACTAATAAATGAAACTTTAAAAGCAGTTAGCTCAGATAAAAGGAAACGTTACATGCACTTTACATTGAAAATAAGGAAGCTTTACATCCAATTTAATTTAATAAAGGGAAAGGTTTAAATTGACTTGGCTATGATAGTCAGGAGGTTTTAAATGCAGTTGAAATAGTCATTTTACATGCATTTACACGTATGTAAAGAATATTGTGATCGTCTCATAAATTAGTTAGAGATTAAATTGGATTCATTAATTAGATTCATTGTTTCATAGTTTGTCAGTGGTTACCTGAAATTGACTGTATTTCTTAAATGATCAGTAATGCTAACGTTTTTCTAGAAAGAGAAGGAGGAAGAAACACAGACTCCTGACATTTCAGTTATGTCATTTTAGGCTCAAATGAGCAACTTTACACACTTGATCAGCAGATGGAGATGAGCGACATGAATCATGACTCATCACGGCTCATTCCATCTGCAAACACACAACCCTGTTCACAGTCCGCTTACCTTCAGCTCATGCAACACTGCCAGCCAGAGACATGAGAGAGAGAGAGAATGAATGGCAGGAGGGATGGAATGGAGAGAAAAAGATGGAAAGATGAATAAAGATGATAGAGGGATTATTCATTTCCTTTATGGATTGCTTATGGAAAGCTGTATGATGTTTATTATATGAAATGACAGATTTGGGGAGAAAAGAGCAGATGCCTAGTCTCTATCTATCTGTCTCTCTGTCTGTGTTTCTGTCTGTCTCTCTGTGTGATTGTGTGTGTTACTCTGAGCTCACGCTCAAACACAACAGCAGCTTTGTCATTTTTACAGCCTTATAAAACAACAAGCCGCAGTCTCTCCCTTTACGTCTCTCTGTTTTAGATCCCTCTCTCTGTCTTTTCTTCATGCTTTTATTTCTCTCTCTTCATCTCCCTTCTCTTTCCCACTTTTTTCTTTTGCTTGCCTTCCTCTTTCTGCCCGTCTCTCCTTTTCCATCACTTGTTTATTTCTTGCTCTCTTTCTCGCTGTCCATCTCTCTCCTTTTATCTCATTTCCTGATACACCTCTCTTGTCCTTTCTGTCTCTCTGTCTCTATTTCTTGCTTTCTCTCCCTTTCCATCTATCTTTATTTGTTTCCTTTCCGCTGCCTGTCTCTTCTCCTTTCTCTTTCACTCTCTCATTCTTTTCTCCTTTCTCGTTGTTTCTTCCTGTCTGTGTACTATTGTCTATCTCTTTCTATTTGTTTCCTTCCATCTGTGTGTATCTCTTCCTCCTTTACCCTCACTCTTTCTGGCTTTCTCCTTTTTTTTGCTGTCTATCTCTCTCTTTCCACCTGTTGCTTAATGTCTCTCTTCTGTTCTTTATCTTACCATCTTACTCTGTCCCTTTTCTCCATCTTTTCTCTCACTGTCTCTCTGTCCTTCCTTCTGTCTCACTTTTGCATATTTAATAAATCAACAATCTTTCACTTTCTACTCTTATCCTTTTTTTCTCACTTCCTATTTGTCTCTTTCTCCATCTGTCCATGTTTTCTCCATTCCTCTGTTAACCCCCTTCTCTCTCTCTCTCTCTCTCTCTCTCTCTCTCTCTCTCTCTCTCTCTCTCTCTGTCTGTCTGTCTGTCTTACTGTCTATGATCTTCTCTCTCACACACACACACTTTTTCATCATTAGCTTTCTCTCTCACTCTCTTACTACTTGTCTCTTTTTATCTTCTTGTATTTTTCTTTCTCCAGTCCCTCTTTCCTTCTTTCTATTTCTCTCTGCTTTCTCTCGATCATTCAGGTCCTATGTCAATATATCTTGTGCTGCTTCTCTTTCCCTCTCTCTGTTTTCTTTCTCTCCTCTTGTCCTTCTCTCTCTCTCTCTCTCTCTCTCTCTCCGTTTCAGAGTGTCTTGTGATTATGGTTCAGCATTTGTACGCAGCTGGTCCTTTTTTTAAAATGTAGAATCTTTCTTTTCTGTGAATTACATCTGTGATTTTCTGTGAATGTTGTGACCCTGACCAGCATATGTGAGATGAAACAAAATGTAATTTTTTTTTTTTAATTCTGAGACTGAGAACTCAGCAGGTGGTTAAGTCACTTGTAAAAAAAAAAAAAAAAAAAAGAATATTTCAGTTAAAAAAAAAAATGTGTGTGTGGATGAAAGTGTGTAATGTTGAGAGAATGTCATATTAAATCTGTGCGATGGTGGGAGGCAGTTACAGAGACAATTAAAAAGTTTTATTAACTGTTTTTTGGTTAAATTTCAAGTCATAGACTTCATTTCTTCAGTCTAACACTTGTTTAATATTTTCCCTTCTTTAGTTGCGATTTCATTCCTTTTTGTTTTGTCTGACGCTAACGTTGTTTAGACTGTAACAAACCACAAGAAACTCCAGATGTTCAAAAACTTTTAACTGGCAGCGCACATTGGCGTTCATCACCCTAAACCAATCAGCGTACCGCAAACAGATGACTGTCCAATCAAAAACATGCTGAGGCAGTTGCCTGCCCAATCAGAGTACTCTGACACACACGCACACACACACACACACACACACACACACACACACACACACACACACACACACACACACACACACACACACACCTGTGTGCTCAAAAGCAAATCAAACAGATGTATGTCCGATCAAGAACGTCTTTGACAGATGGCCGTCTGGTTAAAAAACAATCGCCTGCCCAGCAAAAAATGACAGATGGCTGTCCAATCAAAACAAACCTAGGCAGATGTCTATCCAATCAAAAGATGCTGAGACAGAGGACGGACAGATGTCTACCCAATCAAACAGAGTCAGCCAGATGGTTATCCAGTCAGAACACAGCACCACAGAGGCAGAAGTGCATATTTAATGATTGAATATTGTAGATTAGGAGGCAAATAAAGGGCAATAAGTCATATTTATTATACTACTAATTACAAATATATAGAGAGTGTCATAGACAACAATTGTTGAAATAATGTCATCAATGCCAGTGTACAATATCCCTGAGATTTGGGAAAAGTTTAGGTCCAAAAAAAAAAACCTCCAAATAAAATAATGTTTTAATAGTTATTTCAATATTTGTAACAAGATTTTTTTGAAACATGAATAACAAGTTTAATAGTCGTACAAATTTTAACACTTATGGTCTACCAGGCTACAGTTTAAAACGCTCGGTGTCATGATGTTACTGTTAACACTGTGAAGTTGATTATTTTCCTACAACAGCATGTCCTGAAGTGTTTTATTCCTCTTATCCCCCAGCAGTTTGCCAACACAAGAACAACACATGATACTTTTTGTCCATTTATAGTTACATTTACTATTATGGACTGTCCATGAACAAGTTAAGTTAGTCTTCTTACTTACATTATAGCAGCTATAAACAGTTGTTCCTTCACCAGCCTGGCTTCTTCTCTTTCTTGACATCAACGAGACTCCTGTGTCCTGCAGTTACAGCTTTACCTCTGACTGTTATATACGTAGCACTGACGCTGGAGACTCCTTCTGTGAATACTAAATAAACGACTATTTCAATAAAACTTTGCCAATCAATAATTATGCGTTTTTCTTTGCTAAATATCAACACGTTTTGAATCTGTTTATTATTAGACATATATTATATGACACGTCCTCTATGTAAATCCCTGTGTAAGTTGTTACTATAGAAACCATTACATATTAAGACGAGCACATTAACAGAAACTTGTGATTTGCTGTCAGAGCTGCTGTAATAGAAAATGAATCCACACCATCCGACCAATCAGAATCCAGGTTTCAATAGCATTCCCATAACGTTGCCGTTTATACCAAAAATTAACATTCCGTAAACGTTAGTGTTCAACTAAAACTGTACGACTTTGTAGAAACTTTTCTATTTTTTATAAACCTGAAAATCTTGGATGAACATTCTACGTACTACGAAAACGTTCGCTAAACTAAATTCTAAGCAGTCATTTTTAATCATTTATGTAAACTGTCAGGTTCAGCTGTGGTTGTTTCTACTTTCCTGTCCATGCCGTGCTATCACATCATCGCCTCGGACATTTTGTTATGCCTTCTAAATTGTTTTTCTCCACTAACACCAATAAATTGTAAACAGTCTTGCTGTGCATAACATCTCCGTCTCCTCCGTCCCACCTGTCACTGCGTCCGGCCGGCTGGGTGTCCTTCCCGTGCAGGGCCGTGATCCGTGAGGTTGTCATTGCGACGCGTGTTGCTCTTCCTCCTGTTGTGTCATCTGTGGCTAATGAGTCAACCTCCTGGTGTGAGCATACACACACACACACACACACGAGGACAGACTTACAAACGTCACCCAGAGCAGAGAGGCCTGAACCAATAACCCAGTTTCGAGAGAGAGAGAGAGAGAGAGAGAGAGAGAGAGAGAGAGAGAGGGCATATGCAAAGGACATTTACGCACCACATAAACAGATTTTAAATATGATGAAGTTTGCATAAAAAGACATTTAAATAAAAGTTTATTTAACATTTTTGGAAGGAATCTCATTTTTGTCCTAGTAACTTCTAGAGAGAGGGGGAAAAAAAAAAGAGGTTGGTGAGAGAATGACTGTTTATAGCTGCTATAACGTAAGTGACAACAGGAACTCACTTGTTTTGCAACGCTAAATGTAACTAAACATCAATGAAAAGTACGTCATTCTTTAATTAATAAAAAAAAAATTGCAATCATTGGCAAATTACTGTTGTATAAGAGGAATAAAACACTTTGGGATGTGCTTTAATAAGAAAATAATTGACTTCAAGGAGATAACAGTGAATCTGCTTCATCACAACAGCCTGATGTTGATGAGTTTCCTGTAACAGCATGTCCCTAAATGATTTATTCCTTATAGCCTATACAAAAGAAACCATTTTTCTGAGAGTGTACATCATTTTAATGCTTATTTGCATTGTTAACTGTTTATTTACTGTAATATAAAAAAGGAATGAAACACTTCAGTACATTCTGTTATAGGAATATAATCAACTTGGGGTGGTAACAGGAATTTTTCTATGACAGCATTCCTCTAAGTGTTTTATCGATTGCTAACTGGCTTCCTTTTAAAATGAGCTTTAGGGCCTCTGCTATGTTAATCTAGAAATTTGTATTTATTGACAACACTGGTACTGATTAAAAAAATCTCAAAATGTTGTACATTTATTTCAACTGTTTCATATTCTTCCGACTAAAAATGATTTTAAAATCATTGTGATCTAAACAGAACATTATCCTTGTCATGAATTAACCCCTTAAAGTCTTATTCCTCAGTGTGTAACGTTTGGGAGTGAGGAATGTGAGGTAATGCCGGGAGTTTAAGGGGTTAAACGTAATCTGCCTGAACAAGTGGCTCCAGCCTGTAGCTCTGAACATCTCAGATGTTCCTATCGATTGAAGCGGTTGCTCAAAACTCAATTTGAGATTTCTCTGGACCACAGCGAGCTTTTTTCCCTGTCAGCAGGGACGGCTGAGCTGTCTTTATCACATCGCTGATCATGATGGAAGGGAACGTGGCTCGACAAACGGAAAATCATCACTCATTACACACTCTCTCTGTGTTTTCATTTAGCTACAGTTCATATATATATATATATGAAACTATATAAACACACACACACACAATTACACACATTCCTAAGATATTTACTTCCAAATAGCTCATATACATATAGGTAGTAACATGTTATTACTGTTATTACTTTGCTACTATTTATGATTCTTCAAAAATCTGTATGATTTGAGAATAATTAGTGATTTTATTTGCTATCGTTTTTTATTATTATTAATATTATTATTAAATACACCTTAAATTTGGGAAAAGTCTTGATTGTGACTTTGTCACATTTCAAACAAATCAAGACTTCGGGAAATATTTCAAATATTAGTGTTAATAGTGATGTAGTTGATGAACCAGTGAGTTTGGTACTTTATTATATGTTTATTACTAGTTTATTACATGTTTATTACAACAAGTGTTTCTTAGGTTTGAAAATTGCCCTTGTTACAATTCCTACAAAGTAAATGAGGTGCATTCGGGTACTAAATAAGGTACTAAACTGAACTAAAAGTACTAAGAGGAAATTCTTATGTTTAATAACCTGGAAAAGTGTTTTTTAAATCTCTTAAATCTCATTTTAGAGATGTAACTGCTTTTTAAGAACAGATGTTGTGCATTATAAAGATGTATTTATTTTAGTTGTAGCTGATAACACAAGAATGTACGGGTATAGTATGTTTTCTATGTTTATTATAAATGTACACACACCGGCCACTTTATTAGGAACACCCGTACACCTGCTCAATCATGCAATTGTCCAATCAGCCAATCATGTTGCAGGAGCACGATGCATAAAGTCACCACGGTGTCCACTGTAGACTCAGATTCCTGTTCTTGGCTGACTGAAGTGAGTCATTTACTCTTGTATCCTTCTCAAGGTTTGACGTGTTGTGTGTCCTGTGATGCTTTCCTGCTCACCACGGTTGTAAAGAGTGGTTATTTGAGTTACTGAACCCTTCCTCTCAGCTTGTACCAGTCTGGCTGTGCTCCTCAGACCTCTCTCATCAACATGGTGTTTCTGAGATCACATTTTTGTTTTTTCCTCATTCTGATGTTTGATGTGAACAGTAACTGAAGCTTTTGACCGGTGTCTGCATGATTTTATGCTTTTATGCATTGCACTGCTGCCACATGATTGGCTGATTGGAAAATTACATGAATGAATGTACCTGAAATGATATCTGCATGATTTTCAGGTTCCTACAAAGAATGTGGGCTGAAATACAAAATAGTGATAAAGATAGAGAGCAAGAGTGAGAGAGAGACAGAGAGAAAGCGATAACAAGAACGAGAGAGAGAGAGAGAGAATAGTGAGAATAGTGAGCGTCAGTGTGTACGTTTGTAACGAGGCCGTGCTTCAGCCTGCTAATCACATGTCTAGAGATAAAGGTTAATGAGGGAGAACCTGCACTGTCTTGTTCTCTCTCTCACACACACACACACACACATACACACTAATTGGGATCGGCTTCACAGCGTTAGACAGTGACGGTGGCTCAGAAGCCACCAGGAGAAAACCTTTCCTCGGCACTGCTCACAAAATTTTCTTTTTTAAAGCCGAAATTTTCACTTTTATTCCTGCAGGTTAACTAAATCTGAAGCCGCACTGGACGCTGTTCCCCCCGTCTGTGGCCTCAAAGATTTAAAGCGTGCCTGTTATAATGGAAATGGAAGGCGCATTGATTTCCCGGCGCTCGCGGCGCTTATTTTGTGAATTATCTCGCTCGCGGCCCTGGCGCGGAGCACAGCAGGGGGAGGGAGGTGGGGGATTTTATGCCCCGCTGGCTGTTTTGTGTCCCGAAGTGTCTAAAAGCAGGTAAAAGATATAAGAGCGCTGGCCAGTGAAAGAGCCACAGTTTGAAATCCGTTAAAATTTAATTTCTTTTCTCTCCTGAGGGAGCGATCTGAGCTAATACAGCAATGAGGAAGAGAACCCCTGGCACCGAGGCGGCAGCGGCTCCGGAGCCTCGACACACTGCCATCAATCTGTAAAGAGAGTCCAGGTTAATGTTCTGTTTTATTAGGGCGGTTCAGTTTTCCTCCAGCAATTTATTCCTTTTAAAAAAAAAAGAGAAAAACACGACCCCATTTTATACAGCGTCTATAGTAATTCTAATAATGACGCTTTCACTGGACTTTACACGAAGCAAGTCGTAAGAAAAGGTTCGAGAGATGATTACGCCTTCGAACTAACTTCAGCCATTCAGCGCTCTTTCGTACAAGTTGACGCTTACAAATATGCTATGAATTTTGTGTTGAAAATGTCTTGACACCAGTCATACATTTAGAATAATGAAATAAATGGCCAAATATATATATATATACACTTACACTGCCCTCCAAAAGTTTGGAAACGCCTGAACAAAATAGGGTTTTTGGGCAATATCAGCATAAATCCTCTTTAGTTAGTGACCATTTTGCATTGATAAGATACAGAATTATTAAACTCAACTGTACATTTTTTTTCATAATTCAAAAAACTCATTGTGTTAGCAAATGTTTAAAAAATTTGCGTGTTTTTTATGCTTAATAAATAGGCGAGTATAGATGTTTTACTGCATGTTTATTTCAAAAAATTGTAATAAATAAGTAGATGAATTTGGAAAAGACATTAGGTCTGATGAAAAACTTATTACAAAATATACATACATGTTTACTACCATGTTATACAGTGTTACTTCTCTGTCTCTTCTCTATCATATTATAAATAAATAAATAAATAAATAAATAAATAAATAAATAAATAAATAAATTTTAGAGATGGGGCTGTCTATTTTACTTATTTTTTTCAAACAAGTCTTTGCATTAGCAAAAGTTTCAAATATTACCGTTAGCATGAGGCATTCAGTTCTACATGTAATAAGTAAGTAATAAATGGGTGATTTGGTAATTACCTTTTATTGCATGTTTGTTAATGGTTTATTGAATGTTTATTCCAACATGAGTTTTTTTCTGCACAAAAAAAGGCTCAATTTGGAAAGGAAATTAGGTACAATCAGGAGATAAAGTACTACGCTGCACCTTTCAGAGTACAAAGAGTCTGTTTTTATGTTTAGTCAGCTGGAACAGTGTCATTTTAAGATACATAATTGGATTTTAAGGATGACTGTTGGGTATATTTCTATGACTTGTAGCTTATAACACTTAATATACGTGTACAGTGTTTTCCCCCCTCCCCCCTCACGTGTTGTACAGTGGTAAATGGTACACGGCTCATGTGCATTAGGCGTGTGAAGGCTTTAAAGCAAATCCGCCATGGGTTTGATTTACTTGGAGACGGTTTACGGTAACGTGTGCCACATTCATCCGTATTCCTCCTCCTGATTGATCGCAGAGAGCAGCAGCAGCAGGATGAGCTGTAACCCAAGCCTGAATTAATGGACCATTTTGGGGAAGTGTCTTCTATTAAACATGCCTGCTTAGTCGAGGTGATGCATTATCTGCCCCGTGCGCTACGTTCGCTCATCTGTGATGTCCCTCTGCTCTGCGCAGCACTGAGCGCCACCTGTCATGGATAGCTAAGGTAGATGATGAGGTTTTATGTCAGAGGAGGGAGAAAACGAGACGCAGGGTCACGATTAATAAAACATAATACGTTCACGCTAGGAAGGAGATCGAGTTTAGAAGCCCTATAAACTTTGATTGGTCATGTGACCTTGTGGCCTTGCCATTTTTAGAGCGTATAATAAAGATGAAATTACAGCCATCCATTATCATACTGTATCTGTTTACTCTAGTTAATGCATCTGGTGTTCACAGGAAATGCTAAAATAGTTTTGAGGTAAAAGCAGTACGACTCTCAAATATCGACTAGAATGAAAAAGCTTTTCTGATAAGCATGAAACAGCATACACTCTTAGAAAATGGAAGCTTTGTATACTTAATGGTTCGTAGCTTCTTACAAAGGTTTTAAGTTCGGAACCAATCCTGTGGTCCGAAGTTTCTTCACTTCCCCGCTCACCGGGAACGTTAGTTCCTACCTACATTTAGTTCTCCCAAAAAAAAAAAAAAAACGGAAGAAAAGTGTATAATCGTAGTTTCATCTTATCCTGTCGTATACGACAGCTCATAAATGAGTACAAAAATAAAGCTCGGAAGGAAGTTGGTGCCTCTGTTGCGTGTACGTAGCTAGGACAGTCAAAGTGCTTTGCTAAACTAATCTGGCTACAAAGCTAGTGCGAAGCTGAGCAGGTAACTTATAAAATAAACAATTTTCACACCGAGTAGTGCGTTATTTAATTTGCGGTAATGAGTTACTACCGTTTCTAACTGTGAAGAATGACAAAAGGCCACGCCCACAAGCAACAAGAGTACACGTAATCGCTACACATCCACAAGCTACACGAACAACTAACTAACTCAGGTTAATTTGTTGGATTCATTTGTTAAATATTAATTATCATACTTACAAAGTTTTTCAGAACAATTTCGGAATCAAAAAGAGCAAACGATGAGTAGGAAAGGCTGATATAAAAACGTATTCTTTCCTGAGTGCTTTTTTCTTTATTTTCCCTCCCTTATTTTAACATAAATTTGACAAAATAAGATGTTGCCGAAATCCTAATAACACAAAAGGTGTGTTTGTTAAGTAGGCAGCATTTGTGAAAAAGTGTCGCTGCATGAGAGAGATTTTTACATGTTTGCATGTGACTGTGTGTGTGTGTGTGTGTGTGTGTGTGTGTGTGTGTGTGTATGTGTGTGTGTGCGCGTGTACGTGTGTGTGGTGTCTCCAGTCCTGCTGAATGGACACCAGCCGTGCTGTTGTCCTGCTCTCTGATGGAGGCTTGCACTGTTTAACTCTGTACGATTGCCCTGGGCTGATCTTACAGAGTCACGCAGCATGACTGACACACACACACACACACACACACACACACACACACACACACACACACACACCTGCAGCTGTTCAGCTCACACACTGAGACTGAGCACAAAACACACATAAAGAATAACAACTTGCTGGACACTGGGTTCAACTCATCAGTACAGAGTGTATTAACAATGACGGATGTTAATCATCAAATCCAAGATGGAACGCTCAATGGAATCTTAACAGAGTGTTTATTTCCAGATCCGAACCTCGATCCTATGCTCAGGGAGAATTTCACTTCCTCTGACATTTCTGATTTCTAATTAGAACGTGCTAGACGGTGGCTCCTATCTCTAATGCTGTCCTAAAAATCCCCCTGTGCTACGCGGATGAATGCGATAATTAGCTATGATTATTTTATTCCATACGGAAATGAGGAGATAAACTAAGATTGGGAATGACTATCTGATATAATATGGTGGGTTTAAAAGATTAAAAGCCATTCAAGGACATAGTGAGGTCAGAAGGATTCATATAGAAATCAAATAAAACTTGTATTAAGAATGGAAATAATTATGGTTGTGGTGATGGGCGGCTTAGCGGTTGGATTTGCTACAAATATTGTGATATCAGGTTTAGGCTAATCATACAACCTGAATATTTTGTCTGACTTTTGATTAATCTATAATAATCTATTTAAAGTATTTATAGCTACATCAATTATGGCATCAACATCACTGAAATCCCAAAATTGTAACTGCGGTTGACTAAACTGTGCAAACTAAAATGCTAAATTAATATGAATTTTAATCAAATTTCACAACTCTAATTGCATAAAAATTTATGAAGGTTGAGGTTAAGGTCGAGGCTAGCATTCATAACTTTTCTTACGACGTTATTCACGAGAAATTGAATGAAAGCCAACTACGCTTCTGCCATTCATATGAATTTGTACAGATTTGGTACGACTGTTCAGATTCTAGGAACAGGAAATGATTTGGTTTTTAGGTTGATAAAGTCACGGCATGACTGTTTTTTTTTTTTTACCAATTATTTAAGCCTTTACAAAGAAAATTAAGTACTTTATAACCAATTTTTGTACGTAGTTCTATTTGTTAGTCAATAAATAGTTAATAGTTCCTGAATTTGATCATTTCGGGGATTTCATAGTGATTTATTAAAACCGTAGTGGAAAATTGTTCTGCGAAATACGGCAACTTTTTACTTATTTTTTATCCGAAATTTTGGTAGGTCCAGATCCATCACTTCAGAAATTTTATAACATGACATTTAATATTAAAATCAGAATTTTGCGGAAGAGCCATGATGATTTTATCTATTTTTTCTATTTATTGGCTAGAGATAGGCAATGATTTGGGTTTTTTGGCTGCAAATGGAGCGTGTGTAGTTTGTAGAACTTTGCATACAACATGGTTCGTGTGAATTTTTGCACTTTTTAAAAAAAAAAATTGTTTATCTTCACTATACACACAGATTAGGTTAAGAAGCCATTAAGAGAAAGGCTTCAAACTCTTCAAGCGCTCTCCTCTAGAGAGAAACTCTTCAGACCTGTGTGCAAGATTTGAATATTTGTTGTTAAATGAAAGACTCGCCGAGCGCATTTATTCCAGAATTAATTAGTCCAGGATAGTATCTCTGCAGCTCAGCTGGGGCAGATGTTGATCTTCCTTCATGCACGTAACAAGGCCTGGGGTTGTGATTAAGTTTACAGAGTGAGGAGATTTTTTTTCTCTCTCGCTGTAATAAGCCCACGCACCAGGCTTAGACGCCCTGCTGCGGAGTTATTTGCTGGCGCATTAGAGGTGCACATACACACGGTGATGGAGTGTCTCAGGAGGAGGCCTGCGCTGCTATGGGGATGATGGGATGGCTGGTAAACTGGAGCTCCAGGTCTGCTTTAGTGATATTGATTCGAGCTCTGCCGTCTGACCCTTTCGAGAGAGCGAAGCCGAGTCTGTCGCCGAGGTAATTTCTGAAATATACTGTAACATAGAACACTGCTGTAATCTATAATGTCAAACACTAATTATAAGGATACAGCGCTTAATCGATAGCATTAATTGTAGCCTGTATGTTGCTATGCATCACGTCACGTTGGAGCTAAACTCCATTTCCCAGAATCCTTTACCAAATTATGAAAGACTCATGTCACATCACCCATTACTTTGCTATCGCTCCTCGCTCACGTTACCAGGGACGGATTAAATGCAGGACAGGGCATTCAGTAAATCCTACCCAATTCCCCCCTCTTCCCAGCCCACCACACATGAGCCAAGCCCTGACCAATCACGCCTCGCTGCCTATAACACAACACATGCAAAATAAAGTGCACACTTCAGTACAATACACATCCATTATGGGTATTTGAGTAGCCTCAGTGTTATACACAGGGCTGTGTTACTTTAGGTGACCTTAGTCTTCTGTCTTACATTCTCGTTGATCAAATTGTCAGTCCAGCTCTTTAACTCTTGTTCAGTCTTTTTGGGCTCATTTTAGTGTGGAGTTCATTTTTAATCCCCCAAAAATTCACGTTCTCTGGCTTCTCGTTCCTTTTTAAGTTTTCTTTTCATCAGTGCATTTAGTGTGGGTTTATAGATATCTATGTCTTTTTTTGGTCATGTACATAACTAGAAAAAAAAAATAGGACCAAACTGACCCCTCATTTGTCACAAATTCAAACACACACACACACACACACACACACACACACACACACACACACACACACACACACAAATACCATTTCAGAATCGATTTCAGATTCTGTGACTGGATCATGCATCATGTTGTGTATGACAGTATTTTGGGGCTTCCCAAACTTTTTGGGCAAACGGCCCAAACGGACATTATGAATTTTTTTTTTCTTTCTTCCACTCTACATGATTTAATTCTACATTTATAATTTAGGACTTGTAAATCCATTTTCACTAAGTGTTTCGGGATATATTTTCGCTTTGAATCCTGTTGTTACAGTACCGTGAGTTACTCTTATGCCCCCATTTGCAAATCAAGTGACCCCACATGGGCTCATGACCCATAGTTAGGGAACATCTGGTGTAATTGAATAATCATTCGATTTAAATCTGTGCTTATCGAGGGTCCCTGGACACCAGTCAGTAATCTGTCCCTGGACATTAGTGCAAGCTTTTCTGGTATTGACCGTTTGTTTAGTTGATTATTTACTTCCAGCCCGTTTGCTGATCCAAATTTTTAAAATAACTCTATAATCAAATTTTGTTTTGTGTTATATTTTGACTAATATTTAGATTATTTATTTATTGATTAACTCTTTTTACCAGAGGACAAAGAAATGAATTTCCACCTGTTCTGGAGGTCCCTGTGTTCAGCATTGAGTTTATTTGTAATGTCACACTCCACAGTACTGGTTAATGGCTCATATTAAAGTAGACACTCAGGGCTTTAAGAATTTTTCTTAAGTATTTCTTTTTTTTTTTTATCTAGCCTACTAGGTTTAAAAGTTAGAATTTTATTGTGGTAGTTGTATACAGTGATTTACTATCAGAAAAGCTTTAGTTGTGCTGTGTATTTGATCTCTGTACCAGTGTTATTGTGGAGCGGTGTGAATCGTTTGCCCAGCAGGGGGCTCAAACTCCTCCCTTTTCCCATTACCCTGCTCACCAGCAGCTAAACACAGAGTCACGATACTCTACACACAGAAACCCAACAGTGTCCTGACTAATCTTATAACAGACTTACAGCGATAAAATAATTCATTTGTTTATACTGATTGAAAATATCTGATAAGTCTGCCCATCTATAATCATAACTATCTATACCTTTCCATGTTGTGTAATTTTTTAAATTTCCCATATTGACTGTATCGAATACTGCTGCTGTTGGCTGGAGATGGACAATGATTCAACCTTACTGGCTGGACATAAACAATGATTTGCTTACTGGCTGGAAATGAAGAGTGTTAAGGAAATGCATTGAAATGAATGTTCAGGCTGTAGACCTAAGCGACAAAGTGAAAATAATAACAATTTCACTATCTCTTCATTGTATTCCTGTAAATATCACCTCTCTCCTTACTGATGACAGACTTGCACCACCCCAGTGCAGATTATACAGACTCATAAACCCACCCATAATCCACTTCTCTCTTTTTATTTCCAATATTCAGTACAGAAGGGTTTGATCAGCAGTACAGGGTCACATAGTGGAACTAATGACAGTAAGCAGAATTATCTCATTATATGAGCATGTAATAATTTAAATGATGCATTTAACTAGAGCATTTCAAATAGACAAGAGAGCAAAGATGCTGAGAGAGAGAGAGAGAGAGAGAGAGAGAGAGAGAGAGAGAGAGAGAGAGGTGAATACTAAGGATGAATGAATTTTTAGTATTAGAATTCTTACGAAATTCATAAGAATTCCATTGTTTTACTCTGCTCACCTTTCCACAACTCTCTCTGGAAGAAGATAAATTTTTTTTTCAATCAATTTAACCACGACTGCTTGAGTGCTTCACATTCACAAATAAAAGTTGTGACCATGAGCCATTTCATAAATCCAAAATAGGTGTAATAATAATAATAAATACACAGCTTTATTACACCACGCTATGCGCTTATAACTTCATATTTTCAAAATGGACATTACGTAACACTGCTGTCTTGAGCATTTCATCATGATGATGTACCTATACATCATGATGGAACTCCGGGGCGGGGCTTTAGTCGGACGTGTCGCTCTTGAGCAGGATGGAGGAGAATGTGCCTGAATTTTTGCTCACTATTGAAGCTAATAAGACAAATAATGCCGCTTGTCCTGAAGGTGTCTGAAAAGGTACAGTTACAGCTTTACCTCTGACTGTTACCAAGCATTGACACTGGAGGCTCCTTCCATAAATGTTGGATAAACATGTCCTTACAGAAAACCTCACCATATTAATGATTATATCCATTCATACAAGTCCCTGTGTAAGTTGTTACTATAGTATTGAAAACCTTTTAAAATGAGCGCATTGTGATAGCTTTTTTTATATATATATATATAGGATTTAAGCAAAACTGTTCTAATCTTGAGTGTAGTCACTTTCAATTCAATAAATTCTGCACTGAAAAGGGATAATGGAAGCTCTGACTCTGAGTCCGTAACCCTCTCATACACAAGGGAGAGGAAAAAGAGAGAGAGAGAGAGAAATAGACTCAAATTTTTATTGGTGCCTTTATGACACAATAAGCAGCATATGTTGTTCATTTACACACGCGCGCGCACACACACACACACACTGAGTGTTGGCTTTTCACACTAACACTCCTCTCTCTCCTGTGCGTGCTGGAATAAATGCTTTTGTTATACACACACAATGCTCCTACACACTGGGAGTTCTGCACTGAGTGCAAGACACAATGACAGTCTAATTGAGGAGACGCTAATCTCTGTGTGTGTGTGTGTGTGTTTGTGAAAGTGTGTGTTTATACAATATATGTATGTGGTTGTGTATTTAATTCTGTAGATGTGTGTGTGTATTTATTTGTGCATGCATGTGCATGAGTGTTTCGGTGTTTATTTATGCACATATCTGCATGTGTGTACAGGATTAAGAAGTGTGTGTGTACATCTTTATTACTCTCATCTGCATGCATGCGTGCGTTTGTGTGTTTATTTATTTAAGCATGTGTACGTGGGTATGTGTCCTTACAAGTGCTTGTAGAAGAGTGTGACTGCATCTGTTTATGCAGATGTGCATGTGTATATTATATATATATATATATATATATATATATGTGTGTGTGTGTGTGTGTGTGCGTGTTTATCAGTCTCCTCTGTGAGCTCAAATTTGTCCCCTGCTCAAACACTCTGTTTAGAAGCATCAGGGGGAAAAAAAAATTTTGATTTATTTTTGAAAGCTGTTCGTTATTTAGAATTCTCTTTTCTGCATCAAAAAGTCATTTATTTTCCCCAAACTCTGTGTTAATTCACCTCGTGATCAAGTGCTGGTTTAATTTAAATTTATTTCTGCCTGTGCACATCCTCAGTTGTGATTCTCTGGCTTTATTTAGAAAGGTTTGACAAAAAAGAAACACTCCTCAATTGCTTTTTATTCCTCACCTCATCTCTGCTTGTGAAGAGAAACGCAGTCCTCACTGACAAAATGATTTTTTGCTAATTTATCCTAGTCCCAGAAACGCTGGGGAAGAACTGGCACCTCAACTTTAGTCCCTGACATTAGATTCAAACTCGGGTCTCTGAGCTCAGACAGAAAAACATGTCGATCCAGTACGTTTTCAGCAAGCCAGTTTATTCCTTTTTTAAAATTAAAAACGGCAAAATATAATGTTTCTACCCAACTTTTAATTATTTGGTTCAATATTTTGAGCCTAGGCTGAGGTTGAGTTGAGTTCTGCAGCTCATACCTAATCTAAAATGGTGCCCTACTACCTCGTCCCTACAAAAAGCTAAGTGCCTTATGGGTATTCTCTGCAAGACTCAGGAGTGCAACTGCAAGTTCCCTGAAATCAAACAAATTTAATTCCTGTAACTCAAATTTGAAGTCTTAGAACTCAAATTTGACCTAACCTGGACAACTCAAATGTGACCTCGAGTCCATTATCTCAAACTGATCCTTAAATGATATCAGTCAAATTTGATCTGAAGTCCCCTAACTCAAATTAAAAGCCACATGAGTAAATTTTTATTTAAAGTCCTGCAACTCAAATTTAACCTTAAATGCAGATACAGATAATGGTGTGCTAAACAGATAACAGTGATGGCATTGTGTTGTGTTGCACCCTACTCTTTCTTTCTCTCTCTCTCTCTCTCTCTCTCTCAAGCTGATGCCAGCATATTCATCAAGCTCTGGTATTTGTATGAACACTCCCAAAACAACACACACTCAGTCTCAGACAAACACATTCTCTTTGCCAAACATACAGAAAACACACTCTCTCTCTAACACACACACACAAATACACTCAGAACATCTGCAGCATTTCATGCTCTCGATCAGGCTTTGTGTGGAGAGTAAAAAGCTTTCCAAAGTCTGTTTGGATAAAATGGGTTTGCACTGAATCATTTTGGACAAGCGATATCCCACACACACACACACACCATCATCATCATCATCATCATCATCATGCAAAACATTTGCTCTTTATAAAACCTACAATCAAATATTTTGCAGCCTTTAATTACTAAATTAACCCCTGATAAAAAGAAACGTGCTGCAAACACACACACAGGATTTCCTGGTAAATGTACTATAATGTAACACTTTAATGTCTTAATGAACGGCCTTCTGCCCTCCACAGTCAAGACATTGTTATTTTCCTTCCTGAAGAATCCGATTTCTCCAAATGCACTGCAATTTTCATGGATACACACCCATGGGAAAATGTAATTATTCAAAAGGCAAAACTCAGAAGGCTTTCTGGGTCAGCTGAGGCTGCCGACGAATTTTAAAGTAAATGCAGTTCTCCGTTCCGCTTTTTAATAGCAAATTGAAAATGTGTCTAGATAAAAATGAAACTCTCTTTTGAAAATTGTATCACGTTAAAAAAATAAGTGTGTTTTGTAGCTTTAGTTTGTCTTTCGCCTGGGAAAGTGGATGGGGTGTACCTTCTAAAAGTACATTGTTGGACCTTAAAGACCACCTTTGCACCTTTCAGTTGTTTTTGTGTGTGTGTGTGTGTGTGTGTGTTGTTTTAATTTTCTTTGAATGATTTGAGAGTCAAATTGATTAAAATTTAAAAATTGGCATTCCAGAGTTTTTTTTTTTTTTTTGGAAAAATATTCTATGACTGAAAAAATCTGACTTGGCAGGCAAGAGGGTTTTATTTATTTATTTATTTAAAAAAATGTGAATTTTTCATTTTTAAAATACATTTTTTTTTTAAATATCATTTTTATTTTTAATTTTTAAGTTCACTTTTTTTTTTCTTAATAAAAACATGATTGCCTCTGTGTTTAGCTTGGGTTGTGCCTTTGTAGGTAGCATTAAATAAAGTCTAATTGGTAAATAAATAAATAAATGAATAAATAAATAAATAGTAATGTATAATGTAGTTTTTTGTAAATATATAAAATATAAAGAATATATAGAATATAAAGAAAAGCATTGCTCAGAATTCCTAATCTTGAAGGAATTTGGTCAATCCTGTAATTGCAAAGAATTTTCTTTCCTAAAAATCATTTTCACATACTGAAGGTTCCTTTAAATTTTATGCAAATTAATGCATTTACAAGCATCCCACAAGTTTGTCCTCCATCTCTGTGTATTTAGACTGCTTAGATGTCACAGAATTGTTGTTAATTGCATTACTGACTGTCTCACACACTATGCGACTTGTACATTTTCACCAGATTATCTGTGCCAACAACTGGTCCTGGTCCAACCGAGTTTCCATTCAGGAAGTGCAAATCGGTGATAAACATTAATCATGACTAATTGCGCTAGTCTTATCTTCACTTTACAAAGCTTAAACAAGTGACACAAAGACAAACAAGCTTCATAAGAACATGGATAATTGCCGAGAAATCTCATTTGCAAAAACAATAAGTACACGGTGATTCATTATGAATCACTGCACTGGAAAATATGAAAAAAAGAAAGATACGTGGTGTGTACTGCAGTGGGCCGGCTTACCTTAACAAACGAGCACATTTTGTTCAGAGGCTTGTGATTTAACAATATTGTTTTCGGGTGAAATTTGTTGACATTTTGTTGTACTTTTACATTTGCAGGAATCCTAAGTAAGATTCTGATTATATATTTAAAGTGAAAGGTTCACTTTATATATGTAATAGTGTAATTACTTATGAATTGCATCATGCAATAACACGTAATGATTCTCAATCTAGCGCTTCCAAACCTCTAGACTTCAAAACCCGTATTTTTTGTTCTATCCCAGATCGCAACCTACCCCGAATTTGTTCTTGTGACACTTTCAGAAGAAAACCTACTGAACAAGTACATTTTTCCCAAAAGGTACAGAAAACTGAGGTATAGAGCTGTACACTGTAACTGTACAACTGTGTTCCTTGAGGTCCAATTATGTAGCTTAAATAAGTCTTAAACATACATGAAATCCTCTGTGACAAAAGATGTACCCTTGAGGGCAACCACCCCATTGACAGGAGCTTGTACCTGGGATTAATGTGCTAAATCTTGGGACCCTGAAATATTAAAATGTGTGTGATGAGTTTAATGATTCGGGGAAAAAAAAACAAAAAAAACAAGGTCTTCTTTTCTCATTCACCATTTTCCAGCGACGTTTAACATGAGAAATATAGAATAGTAGCAGCAAAGATGTTGTTGTAAATGCTGGACTTACAGTCCTGGACATGCAGCAATGCAGCTATACCTTACAGTTACAGCTGAGACTCTGCTTGGCTAGTTAGCGATATACGAGATGACAATTGCAGTGATATTTTGCCGGTGGTATTAGCATGAAATTTGAAGCTTTGGATGCTGATCTGAGAAGGTGAGAGAGCTAGACAGACTAAAGGACTAAAGTGCCACTGCATCACTCTCTTTAGGTAGAGATGACGTGATGGTTAAATCCCACTGACATCACTATCAGCAGGTAGTTTAATGCATTGTGGGTAATGTGAACAGATTCATTTGCTAGTTGCTCAGACTGGATTGGGAAACACTGACCTACAATACCGGACTAGTTGATTTGAATCAGGAACAAAGTGAGAAAACTCCCAAATGTACTAGGTTCCAAATAGAGCAATACAAAGAATCAAAGAGAAACCATTTTGTCTAAAAGTGTGATGACTTTTAACACACTTATCATGACCTAGTATGAGCGAAAAACACAAGTCTCAACCAAGACGTACCAAGATATCAATTTTGGCTTTTGTAGAACTCATGATTTCTCGTGATTCACCGCGGAAAATACTTCAGCTTAGCATCAATATGAATGAACGAATCACTTCCAGGTATAAAAATGAAAAGCTGACAGCCATATCATCTGTCCTCATTGTTTGCGTGTATGTCTAAATTTTCATAATGTAGTTGTAAATATTCACTTGCGCAGACAGCTGATGGCTTCAGGGCCTCGTTAAGCTACTGAGGATTTCAGTAATCCTGTTCCACTGCTCTTTCATCATGATGGACAGGTGGAAAATCACAGAGCTGCATGGCACGTCGATCAACCTTTCCTCCTCCAGAACACCTAGAACACACACACGCGTACGTCATTCATCTGCTCCGTTTGCGAAGCTGAATTACACTGCCTTGCATAAGTATTTACCCCCCTTGATCTTTTCCACATTTTGTTTTGTTGCAACCTGAAACTGAAATGGACTTCACTGGGATTTTATATCATGAATTCACACAATATAGCCTATAATACTGAAGTGAAAATCAATATTAATTGATTGTATGTATGTATGTATATATATATATATATATATATATATAAAAAATTTCTTTTTCCATATGCTGAGCTGCCAGATTGAAAGTACTGTTTTTGTGATTGCACCGATAGTAAATTGCCTTTTGTTCCCCATTGAGCACCAACAGCTGTGGATACAGCTGTGAATCAGTCACACGGTATTAATCATGAAGCTTTTAGCCCCTCGTTTCATTGCTAAGAGAGCAATTACGGCAAATTCCTCACTGTTTTGCTCTAGAGAAGTCGGAACATTATGACTTTGTATTGTAAGTGTGGAATGATCAAGATCATGAAATCTAGACTCAACCAATCTAGATTTAACTCAAATTGAACTCAATTCACAATGATCTTGTTTTGTTTTATGATAAATACGAAAAAGGTACATCTATTTCACAATTCATCTACACCATTTTTGTAATCGTTTCTATAGTTACAGGCCATTCATGGTAGCTTTTCTCTTTATAGAAACATAAAGGACATTATGATGAGAAATGTTCTGCTTACTTTTTTATTGTTGGCTGTTAACAAACATTATTTTCAAGAGAACAGCTCTAAAGTTCGGAACAACTGATCCGAGTCTTCGGCCCTTGGCTTCCTTGACTTGTTAACCGCTGGTTCATGGCTCAGCTTCAGCATCTTCATCACTCCTACCTGTTCCACACTACAAACTTCCTTCAGATAGGTATTTATAGCCAACCTTTAGATGAACTTTGCAAAGTCTTGCCACTGACTTTTCCTTGCTGAACTCACAGAGCTTTTATATTTCTTTACACTAGATAGTTTGCTTGTGTTTTTGCTCATTTGAATTGTGAATAATGTGTTGTAATCAGCCTCGGTATGTTTCTTCTTGATCTGTAAAGCTAATGCTATAAGGATTGATCCACAGGACTCCATAACTTTATGCTATAACTTTTGGTCCATAATATCCATGACAGTTAATCTTTTTTCAGCACACACTTTTGTTTAAGTTGTTTGTTACAACTTTTTTAGTGTGTAGTGAAAAATTTGGATAATTCTCTTTATGATGTGAGCTTCCATAGTGTTCTCAACAGAGGAATTTTTGTCAGCATGGTAATTCTTATAGTTTTAATATACATTTAAATACATTTTTACAATTATGATTATGTAAAATTATGATGTTCATTTTTATATATTTGCTTGGAATTTCAGTCCAGTTTTGGCTAGTTGTAAATTACCTACTTCATTTCTTTAGAGCTATTTTATTTAGTTTTTATTCTGTTAATTTTAGGTTTAATTTTTGTAATTCCAGTAACTTTATCTAGCTGAATGGGTTGAAGTCGATTTATGAGATATTTAAGGCCAAATATCATCAAATATAAGACCATTATGCCAATGTTAAACCCAAAGAAGAATATAACTGCTTCTAAATTACACAAAAACAAACAAAAAACTTATATTTCAAATAGAAATGTGTTGTTTTTAGTCTTTTCTCAGCACAGATAGCGACTGTTGCAGATTTAAGTATGTCTGGGGATTGTATAAATAGATAAACCTATAGAGAATGTAAAAAAGAAGAAGAAGAAGAAGAAGAAGAACTTATTTATCTTGCTACACTGTCTTTATATAGAACAGCGAATAAACCCAAGACCTCTGTGGAGTGCTTTTTTATGATCCAAAATCCAAAATTCATTTCTCTGCTAAACTGTAAGTGGGTTTGCAGTCACTCTCTGCAACGGTTTAAAGTGTCTATGCCGAACAAATTGGGGAAAAATATAAAGAGAAACTTATTAGGGAAAATATTACGAAATGTATATTTAGCAAAATAAAGGGAGAAATTCAAATAAAGGATTATTCATTATTAAAAGAGTCGACATACATTTCCACATTTATTGATTGATTTATTTAGGGGGAAGGCAATACCATATGAGATTTTTAATTTTTTTTTACAGTACAGTTTTAGAGATTATTAATGTATTAGGTGCAGATTTTTTTTTATAGTAGAGCTCTAGGTATATGGAGGACAGTGAGTACTGGTGTATCCTGCTAGACGTGCGGAGTTAACAGATGTGGGGCGGAGTGAAAGATGGAAGAAATGAGGTTTTGAGGGATGTGTTGGAGAAGGAAAGGTAACTGGAGAGGAAAACAGGTGTGTTGGTGGTAAAGGTTGTCACTACCAGCAGAGAGGAGGAGTGTGTGTGTGTGTGTGTGCATGTGTGAGATGGGACAGGTGGGCTCTTCACATCGACGAAGAGAGAGAGAGAGAAAGAGAGAAATTGGGAGGGAAAGCAGAACAGGTGTGTACTGAATATTCTGTTCTTCTACAAGGTCACAGGATGGATGGATATTGGCTAGTGTTGCTTTTTTCGCTGCCAAAAAAAACGTTCCGTTTCTTCTTTTAACCCGTAGAGACGATTCTTCTGCTGTGTATAATCTTGAATATGGAGCGAAAATTGTTGACTCCAAGAAGCTGACTAGTTTCGAAACTTTAGACGACCAGAAGGATTACATGAACTTTAGCTTCTACTCTTAGCATGAAATTTGGAAAAGTTGCTCATGACTCAATCTGCCTCGAGAAAATTTGCTGGACTTTGAATGGCTGCTTAAGTAATTAAGCATTAAGTATTTTATACGTGATAAGGGGTTTTAGCTTCCTCATTGCAAACCTGCATCAAAAACCACCAAATAATTGTGATTTGAAAATATGCCAGAGCTAGAGTTATACCATAGCAAAATCAGAAAGTGTTGATTAGTTTTCAGATGTTTATGTAACATTTATGGAAGGAGTCTCCAGTGTCAGAAGTAAAGCTGTAAGTTTTGAGTTTACACTGCGGTTTCTTGGTAACATGACAAGCATGGTAACGTGTATTTTTTTGGCTTATTAACTTCAATAGAGAGGGAAAAAAAGAGGCTGGCGAAGGAACGACTGTTTATAGCTGCTATAATGTAAGTGGGAACAGGAACTAATTTGTTTCATGGACAGCCACAACATTAAATGCAACTATAAATGGGTAAAAAGTACACTCTAAAAAAAATAAAGTGCTGGGTCAAAAACAACATCGACAACAAAAATAACAATGGCAGTGTTTTGCATCAAGTGATTTTTGAGTTACATGAACACAAGTTTTAAGTTTGCATAAAGCACAACAACAACAACAACAACAATTAAGGCAAAGTTTTGCATTAGGCTTTTTGAGCTATGCCAACTGCTGTTAGAGTTGTCAGTGACAAAATCTTGGACCTTTAAGCCTGAACTTATGCTGAATGTATTTGTACAGCTCTGAGACGAGAGACTATGCATATAAAAGAAAAAAAAAAAACGATTCTAAAACAACTCTTATGTGCAACACACCCAGGTTTGTCAGACACATTTTATGCAAGCATACCATGAACATTAAAATAAATAAATAAATAAATAAAATCAAATATTAATTACCAATAATTTAATTATTAATAATTGTATATTAATAATTGTTTATTCATTATTAATAATTAATTATTAATTGATTATTTACTCAGAGTGAAACAGGAATAGTGATTTTAACCTATTAATTTAATTCAGAATCAAATTAATGACATATTATTAAGTATCGTATCAAAACCTGTTTGATTAGGAGTAATGCGAACTGAACTGTTAATATGTCTGATTGTGATGATTATATTTAAGGCTGTGTGAATACACTGAACCTTGCTATGGCAAAGACCTGTCCCATGTCCCAAACAGTATATGACAAATTCGATGCTTTGCAGCAACAGAGTAATATTTATTTTCATAATACAGCACACAATGGAAATGTATTGTGATATATTACATGAATGGTTGTCCCATCTCCTCCAGTATGCTCCCTATTTCGTTAATATTAATTAAGTTAGTGCTTGTCTGGTTCTCCTTTCGCTACAGCAATATTGCAGACTTGCCTAGAATTCGATGTTTTATTTGCTCGCCAGCAGAACTGTATGTGTACATAACTACTCCTTTTTCACGCACCGGTAGATATAGAGCACCTGCCGGTCTGTCTTCTCTGGCAGATTTACGAAAAGCTAGAACAGGTAATCATATCACAATCGAAAGCGAAATATACCCATGTCCTCGGGGCCTACCGAATTGTCCTCAATCGAGCCGTGAGAACTTCTCCGGGCATGTGAAGTGGGAGACGGAATTCAGATCAATGTGCACAGAAATGAAGTCTTAAAACAAATTTCATTAAGTTACCAGAAATTAAATTTGTGCTTTATTATTTAATCAAAGATTTTAACCTCGGGCGAGTCATAATAATGTGTTGAACCAGTGCTCAAATCATTTTTATGCGGTTCGGAACTCAATAAAATATCAATTACAAACAAAAAAAATCTTTTCTTTTCTTTTTTTTTTTTTTTTTTAAGGATTGGCTAAAGGTCATCTGAATTAGTTTGTAGAGTGTATGTGGCATATTTCATTATCAAAAAATGCAATCATTGGCAAATTGCTGTAGCAGAAGAGGAATCAAATATGTCCGTTCCTTACGCAAAGTTGAGAACATATTAATAATCACTGGTTTTGTTGTCGTTTTCTGTCCTCCTGAGTCAATTTAATATAAATTTTATCTTTTTGCCTGTTGTTCTGTTCACACTCGTGCCTTTCTGCAACCGATTTCTCCAGAACGATGTTATGATTCTCTGGAAAACGGCTCATATGTAATCACAACAACATGCACACCGGTGAAAGGGGAAGATTTTAGCATTACTCTTTCACAATCCAATATGACTTCAGATGAGTCAGTAACAGGACGTACTGCGAGGCAATGAAACAGCGTTCGCAGCGCAATTTCGTACAATGTAATCAGATTCATTTCTGTCTACAAAAAAAATAAGTTTTTGCACCTCTGTTTTCTTTGAGTCATGAGTGTATTTTACGGAAGCTGAAGGACAATAGCGAGTAAAACCTTGAAATCCAATTTGGTTTTCAATCACCAAGGTGAAGATTCTCATAAAAAGAAAGTCCCAAAAGAGTCCTCAATAACTGTCATTTGCTCCAAAATAGGCTTGGCATATACAGTAATTGGTCTCGGTGGTGTTAGCATTTGCATACGCTGCACTTCTCAGACGGAAAAAGAAAACAAAAAAAAGCAAGAAAGAAAATTAAAAACCACAAAATGTGGAATAATCAGTGGTGAACTAGGGTCATGTTTGTAAAAGGTCACTGTAGCCTTTAGCTCAGCCTTAAGTGTGTATTCATCAAACATCTACATTCACCCACTCACTCTTTCACTCATTCATTCCTCTCACTGTCACTCACCATCTTCCTTACTCTCTCATTCCTTCCCTCACTCACTGACTGACTTATTCACTTCATTATTTATCCAGTCATTCACTCACCTACTCACTCACATGCTGATTCATTCACACACTCATCCACACACACACACATTCACTCATTCAAACATACACTAATTCACACAGTTATTCACACACTCATTCACTCACACACACACACATGTTCACACATTCTTTCATTCACACACATTCACTCATTCGCACACTCATTCACACATACACACTCATTCACACAGTTATTCACATACTCATCCATTCAAATCACACACTCATTCACTCATTCATTCACTCAGTTGCTTAATGACTGAACAACTTATTTATCGATTTCACACCCACTCCCTCCCTCCCTCCCTCCCTTAACTGTTCAATCACTCACAGGTGAACTGTTCAATTAGGTCACAGTTTTTCATCGGCATCGCATTTGATGTTTTCTCTCACACTTTGAATACACTGAGGGAAGAACCTCCTTGCGTGGTGTATTCATCCCTGGCAGTCCTCTGCACCTATTGCCAGGCAACCAGCATTCATTGCCCCCAGGAGGAACATCTGGTCATATGGTCAGTTATCATACACCTTCCATCTCCAAGCAGAGAAGAACTCCTCAAAAAGGATCAGAAAAGCAGAGTATGCAGGGAGGAATTGCATCATCATACAGGGGCGTGCCGCAAACCATTCATTCACAGGTGCGAGAGTCATGGAAGGCAACTTCATTCCAAATGATAACATACAGACTCATGTCAGGCCTCAACAGCCCTGGAGCCAGTCTTTCATTCAAATATTATGAAGCAGTCTGTATTGTATGGTGTGTGGAAAAGGACACTATCATTGGAGATGGCAGCACACGTGGTGATATTGCCGCGCCTCTGCCATTACCTCTCTTTACAAATACCTGCCCTTGGCCTTTTTGATCCATGCTTGTGAATAGATCTTTTATAGATGGATAAGAACTGATTGCTGATTGAATACTTGTGCAAAGGAGTTGGTGCTTTGGAGAATCATAATTTTGCAAGTAATTGCTATTAGCTGTCCATAAAGGCTCTCCTTTTGTTTAACACAATTAATCCAATAGAGCATTTGGTCTTTGGATGAGATGTGTGTTAACTGTTTCAACATTTGTAAGAAAAGACTTCTGCTGTGCTAAGATGATGATGAACAAGTGGATCCCAGTTTGATTAAACGTGTCTTAGCAATAAAGAACGACTGCATTCTTTAATTACTGATTTGCTAACATTTTCACTCACTCACTCACTCACACACTCACTCATCCAATCACTTATTTACTTACACAAACATGGACTCAATCATGTTTTTACTCATTCACTCTGTCAAACCTTCTCTCTCTCTCTACTTCATTAACATACTGATTTGCTAACATTGTCTTCATCCATTTATTCACTTTCTCACCCGTATATTGATTCATTCATTAACTCACCCACTCCTACAATCACTCAATCATTCACACAACTGCTGCGTCACTCCTACTCATTTACTCACTCATTCACCCTTTCACTTATTCATTCACTCACTCACCGACTGATTTAAACCACATATTTCTGTACATGCTCAGTATTTATTCTCTCTCTCTCTATCTATCTCCCCATCACTTCTTCTCTCCATATCATAATTCCTGAATTCTCTCTCTCTCCACACTCCCTTCTGACTCACTCATGTTAAAAATTGTGCCTAAGGTGAAACCGTCAGTCTTCCTGAAAAGAGTACAGTACATCTCTCTCTCTCTCTCTCTCTCTCTCACACACACACACACACACACACACACACACACAATCCCAAGCTGATCAGAGCAGTATAAGTCATATCTGTGTTTCTCTCTGGTTGTAATGTGAGCTAGCCTAAAGCTGTGTATGCTAATGAAGCTCTGATAGATTCTCCTGCTCTGTCATGTTACTGAGAGCGAATTAGCAAACAGACGGCTGTAATAGAGACATGGCTAGCAGCTACAGAATCTCGGAACAAGAACAGTGTCCTAATATTTCGGAGCACAGCTCTGCTGTCACTCGGGCCTTCAGGATGCAATCTGATGCATTTAGCACATTAGACAAGTAGTGTAGTGTGTTAAACAACACATTCACATTCACACACTTTAATAGCTTAACGGGCAGCCTGGACTGGGATTATCTCCATTATATGTTTCGACACGTATGCAAAGTGTGCACGAGGTGAAGTTTGTGGGATTTCTTTCACATATACAGCGATCCCTGGAGGGGCCTGGGGGTGGTCTGAGTCTGCTTCCAAGTGAACTTTACCGAGAAAGCGATTCAACTCTGAATCGAATCGAACTGAATCAAATGCAGGACTCAAATGAATCAAGCATCTTAACTATGTGCAGCATTCTTCAGGTTTGAGGTTTCAACTTTTCTTGTTTTAAATGGGCTTTAGAAATAAAATTAAGTTATTTATTTACTAATCATTGATTTGTGCTCACGGGTGTGTTGCTCAGATGAATTCTGTCATTTCTATGCACTTTTGTTTGTACATTTTTCTGACCAGTATATAGCCGAGGGTTTTACGAGTACATTTTTGGCCTTGCACACCCGTCGGCAAACGTCTTTATAGTTTTTGTGTTTACTTAATTATGTGCAGTGTGAAACTCGGCCAAACCAAATAGCAAACAAACCAAAAGAATACATTTATTCGGACTCAGCAAAGGTGAATAATAATAATAATAATAATAATAACAATAATAATAATAATAATAATAATAATAATAATGTGTTAAGGCACACTTCTAGACTATTCTGAACTATTAGACAATAGAATTGTCTTGGAAAATGTTTCGTTTTATACTGTTTTTTTTTAACAAGCTTAAGCCTTGGGCAGATCAGAAAATGATTTTTTTCCCCCACTTTTTTCAAGTGATGGTACAAAGCAGTTCAGAAAAATAACACTCTGAAACTGAGGCAAGTGGGCCAAACATGTTCCAAGGTTATTTTTGCCATAGAACGTTTGCAGATCATTTTAACCTAACACAGCTTCATAAGAGTAATTTTCCATATCACACTAATAATATAAATATTATACTCTACTATTGTTAATAAAGAGCAGATAGATAAACCACACTAAGGATCGAGATATCATTAAAACTGAGACTGTGCTGAATAAAGGACATTAGTTGTAAATGCAAGCCAATTTGTCCAGAATGACAGTGAGGAAGTGGTGTGAAAATGCTGACGCTGTGTTTCCTGCATGGTGCCCTTTTCTCGCAGTCCCCCGGCACTGAGGGCACAGATTTTTCAGTAGAACCGCTGACAATAAGGAAGTAAAGTCCTGCAGGACTCCATTCAGATGTTTGTGTTAGCTAGAAGGAGTGAGCAACCAAGCAACTAAAAAGTGACACCACGTTGCTGTTGGATTCTCAGTTCTGATTGGTCAGAAGTTGGTGTTTAATACAGTACGTTTCTATAGTAACAGCACTTGGATGGGTAGAGCACAAATTCCGAGTATGGGTCACCATACTTGGCCACAAATCACTTCTCTTCATACATGGTGGACACTCCACTAAACGGTTGAAAAACGTTTGTAATTGTTGAAGCTATATGGAAGGAGTCTCCAGTGTCAGCACTTAGTACCAGTATGAGGTAAAGCTATAACTAAGTTTTCCATGATTCTTGTGAGGCGTTATATCTCACATTCAGCCTAGAAGTACCCAGGGATCCCCACATAGGAACTGCAGAGGAGAGCGATGTGCGGGGACCAAGCATTTTTTTTTTTAAAAGATGATCCTGATGATGACAACACACTTTTTTTTTTTTTTTTTTTTTTAACCTTATGCACTGGTGCTGTCTGGATATAATCCAATGAGCATTTTAAATGATAATAAGCCACATAATAGCACAATCTGTCAATTCATTTTCACCTCCACGTTTTCACAACAGATGCTCCAGTCAGGCTTCGCTGTACTCAACAGAGGAGTCAAATGAGCAAAACACACCTTGAACAAATGAGCAAAACACACATGCTCAGGTATGGGCTTTGTAATTATTTATATATACTGTATATGTTTGTACAAGTTTGAATTTCTGGATTTTTAAGCAATGATTTTTTTTTGAAAGACGTCAAATTCTTGATGTGTGACATCACAACTTTCCATCTCAATCAATAATATATATCCTTCAGACATCCGGTTATTTTCTAATGATCAACAAAGGCTCCCACACACACACACACACAGCTTCTAAAGGGAACAAATATCATTCATAGTGGCCTTGTAGCCGTAACTACAGCCGACTTATTCATTACTTTAATTCCAAGTTTAATTTATTATTTTAATTTCATAGTTTCAACTAACACCTTTTTTTTTCTTAAGAAACCTAGAAACCTTGTTTCACACATTCACCTTTATCAGCTTTTCCCCAGTGTGTGTCATCTGTTTTGGTGTCGTACAGCAGGGAGTCATGGGAAATACTCAGCCTGGAGCAATGATCAATGATAAATGCGTAGGTGTGTGTGTTCGTAGAAAGATGGTAAAATTAGAAACATATGGCTTTACGTCGAACACTTTTGTTATTATTCTATTATCTTAGACTTGTGCTATTATACATTATTTGTTCCACACTGAAATCATGAAGCCTTGCAAAATATAAAAGAACTTACTTGATTCTTCTTACTTTTTCTTTCTTTTTTTTTTTTTGTTTAAATGTAAGTTGTGTAAACATTTGTGAAAGACCTCCAAGCCACTAGAGGGCCTCACTAGTATTTTAGGATTTCCAATAAGAGCATTTTGTTTTGTTTTGTTTTGTTCTAATTCTCCAAATTCTTTATGCTGGTTATAAAATATAGCTAATTTCTCTTATAAGGTTAGATGCTAGCTAGCAGCATAACTACTCATGTAGAATATAGTAGCTAATGCTAATATTGCTATAAACAGTATTATTGTTTTTATTTATAGACTATGATTATATTTACAACCATGTTAATAGCCCTGTGTTTCTCATTGTATATTATAATCTGAAATGTGTATTCAGGGCATGGAGTAGAATGTCAGTTACAGCCACAAATGTAAAAAAAAAAAAATTAAAAAACTGGCAACCCGGAATTGATCAACATGACATTTTATTAACTGAAATTGTAATAAAATCTGCATGTTATATATTTTATATATATTTTAAATATATATTTTAAGGAAAGAATAAAACACTTGGGGGTGTGCGGTTATAAAAAAAATATCAATGATCAATCAATAATCAGTGATCAATCGATAATCAATAATAAACATGCACTTCGAAGTTGATTATTTTTCCAAAATTCCTCTTATACCTCAGCAATTTGCCAACCATTTCAGTTGTCATGTCATCTCAGCTTGTCATGTTACCAAGAAACTGACAGGTGTAAACTCATCTGTCCTGAAGACTTTAACATGGTGGAAAACCTACAGCTTTCCCTCTGACTGTAACAAAGCGCTGACATTGGAGACTCCTTCCATAAATGTTAAATAAATACCTTTTACAGGAAACTTCACCACATCACCAATTAAACACATCATTTTTTTAAACTATTTTATGTGGAGCTGTGAATAAGCTGTTACTATAGAAACGATAATGGATTAGAACAAGCGCATTAATACAAACCTGTGATATGCCGTACAGCCGGAACTACAGCCGAACACCTGTGTAGTGTAATAACTATTAACAAGTGATATATAGTGTAGCTTTATGAGGCTTTGGCAATCCAATATTCTTCCTTCTATCTGTCAACTCTTTCACTTGGATTTATGAGGCTAATTATTTTATTGCAACCCTCCACCCAACCCATCTCTCTCTCTCTCTCTCTCTAAAACTGAAATTACCAATGGCTGCATCTTCTTTCTCTGTGGAAACGAGCCAGAGCCACAGCATTTCTGTCCCTCTTAGACAGGAAAGCGCCCACTCACCACTAATAATAATCTAATAACACACAGTCAGCTAACGGCCTCCAAAATAGTTTCTGTTCCTGTATAAAAAAAATAGAGGGAGCATCAGATTAATGGACTGCTTGATGCGTGCCAATGGAGATGCCAGGCCAGCATTGGCAATGTGATGCAGAGCTTTTCTGGAGACAGGAAGAGAGAGAGAGAGAGAGAGAGAGAGAGAGAGAGAGAGAGAGAGAGAGAGAGAGAGGTGTGCTAATTTAGGAGGTGGACTTTATTTGATGCACTCACTTTCTTTCAGCCCTGCGAGCTCTTCAGCTGTTCCTGCCACAAGCAATGTCAGAATATTAAGGTTGGGAACGGAGTGTTCTGGTGTTCAAAGGGGAAATCAACTACAGTTAAAAAAAAAAACAACAACAAACAAAAAAAAACACTTAATACTCCACACGCCTTCGTTGTTTCCAGATTCTCTCCAAAATTTCTCTATTCTAAAGACACTGGGGCACTGTTGCCTCCGGGGTTGGGGGTTCGAATCCTGCCCCTGCCCTGTGTGCATGGAGTTTGGATGTTCTCCCAGTGCTTCGAGGGTTTCCTCTGGGTACTCCGGTTTCCTCCCCAGGTCCAAAGACTTGCATTGTAGGCTGATTGGCATTCACAAATTGTCTGTAGTGTGTGAATAAGTGTGTGTGGGTCGGCACTCTGTTCAGGGTGTCCCCCACCTTGTGCCCCGAGTCTCCTGGAATCGACTCCATGCTCCCCCATAATTCATGTACAATGGTGTCACCATTTTTTTTTGTATGAAAAAGGCAAAAAAAAAAAAAAAAAAAAAGAAAATTTAGTACATACCTTCGACTCATTCAGGAGCTTAATCTCAACTGTTTACATACAATATTTATTCAAGTGATCCGAATCACGACTGAAAGTATTGGCGCCCCACATAAGACGACAATGCATGAAACGTAAGGAAACATTACAGTTTTCGATTATTTTTAATTGGCCAATTAAAACAAACAATTGAATAAATAAATAAATAAATAAATAATGTATCTTATTTTTTTACTAATTAACTAATTTAATCTAACTAGTCTAACTAATTATGTTGATGACAAAATGCGGTTGTTTAATTTAATGTTCAAAATCTTTTTCATTTACAATCTTAGAAAGTTAGCTTTTATGTTTGACAAAAATAATGTAATTTTAAATGGCCAAATTCATTCTGACAGTTCTATAACTAATCCAAATCACTTTGCCACCACATATTTGGCACAAAATACGTTTTAATTAAAGCTGGGGAAAAAAAAAATCATACCTTTACTGTGTTTCCACAGTAAACCAAGATGAGCAAGATAACGATGATTTTCAAAGCCGAGTACAGTCATGGAGAGACTGAAACACACCCACAGTGTGCCAAAATGTTTTCCAAAAATCTGTTTCCGTCACCCTTTACTGCAATTTTTCTTGATGCATATGCCAACTTTTACGCCTCAGCCAAGTGTAAAAAAGTTTGCTGTGATATTTACACCTCTTGGGAGCTTAAATGAATTCAGCAGATGTATTTGGAAGAAGGTTGGGTATTAAAGATGATGGCTTGGTGAGAAAATTTGGCTATGTGCATGTGTGTCCTGCAATTTACAGATATTACTGGTGCATAATTGAATGTTTTTTTTTTTTTTTTTTGGTTTTTTTTTGTGGGTGGTCATGCATATCATGATCATAAGTCAAGAAACAGCACATTTGACTCAAAGTGCTTCTTCTTCCACTACAGTATATCTGGATTTGGATCTTCCATTCATGTTGGCATTTTCAGTTCAGTCATAAATTAATTAGGCCGATGGGGAGAGAAAGCCAGGACATGGTCGAGGAATAGCTCTTTTGGGGGGGGTGGGGGGGGGGTTCTGGTGGTTCAGAGCTATTTAAATAACCTGCCTAATTACTATGACTTGAAATATTGAAATATTTGAGCTTGAAAAGTTCCTAGAAATCACATCTCGCAGGTTTGCTGTGTAGTCTTATGTATGCAGTGATTACTCTACACGGCTGTACATGGTAAAACGAATGCTCTTTTAGTTATCTTGCTAATGTTACAGAATGATGCTAGCTACAAGTTAATAAACATTAGCTAGCTAGCCAGTAGATGGTAATGCCTGTTCACACAGGTGTATAATCCAGGTGAATTGGTCTTGATTGCCACTGAAAAATGGATTGTGTTGTACATAGAACCTTAAGGGTTCCCCCAAAGTTGTGGCCATTTTTACATCCCACACCCACCCACTCCTAAAGAAATTGTAGCAAATCTCGTCTGCTCCAGCAGACACTACTGACCAATCCCACCCACTCCCGAATCAAATCTGACCAATCCCACTTGCTGCCAAAGGAATTCTTACCAATCCCATCCAATATCATAGGAATTGCGACCAATCCCATCCACAGCCATAGGAATTCTGACCAATCCTACCTGCTGCCAAAGGAATTTTGATCAATCCTACCTGCTGCCAAAGGAATTTTGATCAATCCTACCTGCTGCCAAAGGAATTTTGATCAATCCTACCTGCTGCCAAAGGAATTTTGATCAATCTTGTCCACTCCCAAAGGAATTCTGACCAATCTCTCCACTACCAAAGGAATTCTGACCAATCCCACGTGCTGCCAAAGAAATTCTGACCAATCCCGTACACTGTCAAAGAAATTTTGATCAATCCCACCTGCTTCTGAAGGAACTCTAATCAATCCTGCCCACTCCCACAGACACTCTTATCCAATCCTGTCTCCTAAAGGAGGAGTTTTGACCAGTCCTATCTGCTTATGAAGGAATTCTGACCAATCCTGTGAGATCCTACAAAAAGTTTGACCAGTCCTGTCCATTCCTGTAGAAAGTTTGACTAATCCCACCCACTCTTGCAGACACCCTTGACCAATCCTGCCCTCTCTTGAAAGAATTCTGACCAATCCCACACACTCCTGAATGAATTCTGACCAATCCTACCTGCTCCCAAAGGAAACCTGACCAATCTCACCTGCTCTAAAGACTTCTTACCAATGCCGCCCACTCCCGCAGACACACTTGTCCAATCCTGCCTGCTTCAGAAGGAATTCTGATCAATCTTTTCAGCTCCCAAAGGAAGCCCACCTGCATGAGAGTAAAAAAAACACCCACTCCCACCTGCATTATTTACTCTCTCCACACTTCAGAAAGGAAAAATGTAATCTTTTTGGCATTAGATGATAAAACAGTGCAACGATACACCCAAGTACACACTTTGAACTTCTTATCCAATTCCAAACATCATCAAACGGTTTCCGTTCTTTTTATCTTTCTATCTAGATGACTCTTCCAGTCTCTCTTGCTCACTCTCCTTATCACACTGTGTGCTAGTTTGTTTATTTGCTCTTTCGTCCTTTATCTGTGCGTTATCTCTGACCTTCACTATATCTGCCTGTCTATTCCTATGATGTTCAAGGAGCGACAGGCCTCGAAATCAGAATGTCAACACTATCGGCTGTTACAGAGAGGCGATAAGGTGCAGAATTCAAGCAGAATTAAAAATAGATCGCACATGGAGCTGCTGACTTGCACAGTGAATAAATGCCAATAAGTATAATGATTTATAGCAGTGTATTTTCCATAGTGAATTTATAAAGCTTCTATTTGGCATATAATTACAACTCGGGAATATAACACTTGCTATTGTGCCATCATAGGAAAATAATCAATGAAGAGGAGTTACTGTTAGCACCCCGAAGTTGATTATTTTCCAAAAACAGCATGTCCTGAAGTTTAAAGAAACAGAGAAATCTCACACAGCATATTTATATTGATTTGGATCAGATGACTAATAACCACACAGGTTATATGCCTTAGTGCGAGGTGCGAAATTGGAGCACCATTGGAGGCAAAGAAGCGGCGACTGTAGTTATGGCAACTTCACAACCATAATATCAAGAGATATAGAAAGACATAATGAAGCGGATTCATTATAATTCTGCAAGTGTGATCAAAGCGGAACTCATATATACCATTTAATAATAAGTATAATTCTTAAAATGAATTTAATACAAAAAAAGGGGTTTTTATCAAGTACAAAAACGCTGGATTATAAATACAACAGATATTGCAGCAGTGCTATCCATCACACTACAGTTCCTCTTATTGGGATTCATATTAACAATAATAGCTCCTAATATCTCTGGAGTAATAATCTACCCAGCTTTACAACAGCACAAGGAATAATTAAAGCCATAAACTGTAATTAAAGGATATCAAGTCATATTCAAACTTAATCCGCCTCTGTAATGCCCTGTACAACCTCATTAGGGAAACCCGAATGGCTCATATAAAACATTTTCAGGAAGCCAAAGAGCTCTCAGCAGCAAAATTAAACGCAAATCTTATAAACTCGGGGATGAATACAGATACGAGCATAACTGCAGAGACACTGCATTGAGAAAGAGCGTCTGCTTAATAACATTGAATTATTTTCAAAATTAAATTTCTCTGCATTTTCATAAGTTCATTTCCATCCTGCATTGCACCTTTTTGTATAGTAGTTTGGTTATTCATGATATTATATTTTGGAAACTTGTGATATCACTAAAAATAATGCATGTGTACGAGTTATTAACATGTGAGAATGAGATAATAATGTTGTCGCATGATCATTGTGTTGTTCCACCAAGCTGAAAAAAAAAAAAAAGAGCTGATGCTTGTTTAGCTAAAATAGCTAAAACAGCTTTTTCCTAGAATAGAGCATTCATTTTGCATCAGTTTGTTAAATTAAAACCAGCAGTTTTTTTATCTATGTACAAAACAATGAACATCTCAGTTCTATAATACACAATAACTAGATATAACAGACTGCAAGGGTGAAGGCTAACACGTGCTTCCACTGAGACACGTGAAGCCTGCCAATGATGCGTCACAGGGCAGCATAGCATAATTCACAGGAAAGTGCTATCCGCCCCCTTCCGCATACATGAGCCCACAGATGCCCACGATTGGCTAGTGTCACTGTGCTCTCCACGCATGGCTGGATTCAAACTTGCAATCTCCCGATGATAGAGCAAACACCTTTCTGAGTACACATATTGTTTTTGTTTTTTTATATATAAATAATGGAAAAATTTCAATTTTGTTTCTAAAAGATACCATCCTAGAGATACTACATATCAGATATTACATCTTCTGTTTGTTTTTTTGAATTACTATAAATTATAGAACTGAGATGTTCCTTGTTTTTAATTATAATACTCTATTTACACACAAAAAAAAAATCTATTGTTTAAATAGAATAAATGTACGCAAAATGTACATTACGTTCTGATAAAAGCGCCTGGTGGTTTCCATAGAAACAAAACCACAATGACTCCAGCACAAGTCGTATAATTTTTTATTTCTTTCAAGCATGGCTATGTATGATAGAACTCTAATGCATGTCCGGTCATTTATTTATTTAATGTTATTTAAATTTATTTCGTATTTTACGTTTTCTAAATTTGAATGAATAATTTTTTCTTTGTTAAATAGCGAACGCCAGTCTGAGTATTCACTTAGATAATGTAAGACATGATGAAAGATTGACAGGAGCGCAGACATAAAGGAAACAACCGTCAGCTTTGTCAAACGGTGTTTATCACAAAGAACATCATCGCTGTTCATGTTCATCTCTGCGTGTGTGACATCTGAGAAGAAGCGCAGGAACAAGGCTGCTGGTGTACGTGTGGAAAGAGCGCTTGCGTGTGAACGACAGTGCCAACGTATATTCATTTAAGAGACAAAGCGTGATGTGGAGATCGGAAGGCATGTAAAGGAGAGGGAGGGGGAGAGGAGGGGAGAGAGAGAGAGAGAGAGAGAGAGAGAGAGAGAGAGACAGACATTTATGAGGAGGTCCGGCAAATAATTTTAACACAAAAGAGAACAGCTGCAGTCCGCAGAGTCGCCTGTCGGCCTACATCTGGTTCACATTTGTATGCGTGTGTGTGTTCATTCTGCAGCAAGCTGTGTTTGTGCGTCAGGGCATACACGTGCACATCTGCATGCTGACATGATTGTGTTTAAGAAATAAACCACGAGTGAGTGTCGTGTATGTTTGCTTGAGCGGGCACTCCTCTTCATCTGTCTATAAACTGTTCCTCAGGAGACTTGGCTCTCCAAACTTTAGCTTACACTGCAAAAACCTTAGCGAGGGAAAATATCTTTTATATTGTCAAATGTATCTACCATTATAAGATTACCATAAACCAAATACAAGATTTTTAATCCTATTTCTAGCCTTCTATTTTATTTATTTTTTTTAAATTTACTCATTTTAAGCTTGACCTTTTGGCAGAGAATTTTGCTAATTGTAAGCATTTATTTCTAAAAAGAAGAAAAATGATTTGCCAGTAGAATAAGAAAAGTTAGAGCTTGAAATTAGAAAAAAGTCTAGAATTATTGTTAATAATGTTATATTTGGTTTATGGTAATCTTATAATACCATAAACCAAATATAATATTATTAAACATAATTCTAGACTTTTTTTTCCCCCAGATAAATTTGTGTATAGTCAAGATATTTTTACTTGCTGAGATGGCATTTTTTTTTGCATCCTAACCGCCTATCCTCTTATGACAAAGAAATGCATCAAAATCAGACAATATATCGAAAAAATAAATAAATAAATAAATAATAATATGAAGAATAGAATTAATTGAAATAATGTTACTATTATTACTATTATTATTATCATTATTATCATTATTATCATTATTATTATTAATAATAATTCATCATCATCATCATAGAAGAAAAGTGTACCAAAAGTCAGACTGTACAGTTTTATTTTTTCTTTGTCTTTGTCGGATTAGCTTTGGTCAAATTCTCAATCTCACTGCATCTGTAATATCTGTGTTTAGATTTTGTATTTTTTTGACACAAACTGACAAAAAAAAAAAAAAAAAAAAACAGCTCCTAACCCGACACATACCCTAAAGCGAACTCTTAGGCATTTATAAGACAATGTCAGCTCTAAACTCTGCAACAATACTTTCTTTTCAAAAAGAAAAAGTGTCTGTATTTAAGATGTTGATGTCCTGGGTCAGAAGTGTGTGCTGTGTTTAGGACACGGAGCAGCGCTGAGGTCATAAAATCACAATAAAGCGACTGTTAACTCCAGGTTTCTTAAAATGCCAGTAATGAGCTGAGCACCGGGAGACGCAGCACGAGAACCAGAGAGTTTAAAAAGTGTTTAGTACTTAGGACAGGGAGCCCTCTGCAGGCGTGGAGGTGCAATGTCATGGGTGGATGTGACAAATAACTAGTAGAAAACGTTTTGCCAATTGGAACTAGTGTTTACGTTTTCTTTCTCCAGAACACATGGCATTTCTGCAGCGCTACAGCTCTGTCTTTTGGTTCAGTTTGCAACTCGTGGCTCTACAAATATGCACCAAAACACATGGCATGTTTGATTCACTTCCTGCTTCGGTCAATTCAGTCAATCAGTGAGTCGATTCAGAGTCAAATCACTGTCTCGCTGTAATCGAGTTCACATGGCTCAATTTGTGACTCGTAGCTCTACAAGTATGCACTGTAACACAAAACACATGGCATGATAAATTCACAGTGATAAATTCAAATATTTACAATATATATTTTGTGAATCCATTTATTTCTGTAAAGCTGCTTTGAGACAATGTCCATTGTTAAAAGCGCTATACAAATAAAATTGAACTGAATTGAATGTTTGCTTCACTTCCTGCAAGGGAGTTGATTCAGAGTCAAATCGCTTTCTCACTGTAATCGAGTTCACATGGAAGCGGATCACCTCGCTAAGGCACTCCAGGTCCCAGGTCTAGGACTCCAGGTGTGAT